>JAKMXF010000122.1:0-393355 GCA_024704765.1 Oopsacas minuta | reverse complement strand
TAATGCAGTTCTTGTATTTTTGGAGTGAAGATATACAGTCACACGCATTTCTTGAGAAACAATTGCAATGGTCTCCGAATACTGTTGTGGACTGGAAGAATTTTATGAGAGATGTTTGCATTGAGGATCTAACAATAAATCAGGAGCCAATAGGTGGGCCCGGTACAGTGGTGGAGATTGATGAATCGAAATTTGGGAGACGAAAATATAACCGTGGTAGATTACTCACTGGTCAATGGGTTTTCGGTATATATGAGCAAGGTACTGATAACGTACTGATGATTACAGTTCCCGATCGCTCAGGTGCAACCCTACTTCCCATCATTCAGCGATATGTATTACCTGGAACTACCATCCATTCAGACGAATGGGCTGCTTATAATGTTGTCCCAGCTGTAGGCTACGATCATCACACTGTGAACCACTCTGAGAATTTTGTGGATCCAATTGACGGTACCCATGCACAAGGGATAGAAAACGCTTGGGGTGTGGTCAAGAAAAGGCAAAGAAGAGGCCAAACAACAAATCCTGAATTGCTAGAATCCCACCTTATCGAGTCTTGTTGGAGAAGAAAGAATAAAGGAAACATCCTAAACAGCATCGTCAAGTGCATTAGAGAATTATATCCTGTTGTGTAATTTAGTTGCTAATATATATAGTATTACTTTGTTAAGAATGGTTACATTATACACTCTTACATCACATACTTGCTAAATGTTAGCATAAGCTATTCTAAGGGATATTGAAACTAGTAAATGCGCCCATATTGCCTCGAATAACTGCCCCTAGGGCATAGGGTAGCTTGAAATAAATACTCACCCCGGCTAACATTAGAAGTTATGTAGTGTTGTTAACAGAATACTTGTTTATTGTTAACGACATACTATTATTAGCTGTGAACAGTAACAATTGCAACTTCCGTTGGCCAATAACAGCTATTGTCGGGCTGTTTCTATTCCTGTCGTATTGATGTCGTGATCCCTGTGTAAGCGCAGGAAGTATTTCAAATCATACATATTTACAAATAATTTTTACACAAACGAGCTGAAGAACTGGTTCAACGAAGAGATTACTATTTGCAGACAGTTTACATGCAAACGGACAGAAACAATAATACATAAAAGTCCCACTGCAACAATTCAACTTATGCTTTTAACATCAGCCCAGACCCAGGAGCAACCACGACACTATCTAATCCCGTTCCTATATCGCTAGCATATAGACTCAAAGGTCCCTAAAACAGCAAACGCGTTTGCACCTGGATAACAACATGAATTCTAAGTTGGATCCGGTCATTTGCAGCTAGAAAATGGGTGAATAAACGTATTAATTATGAAGGTTGTGGCATGCCTCCTTTTGTTGCTTCTAGGGTTTCTGAAGCCAGTGTGATAAAATGACAAGCAAGGGAGCCAGTCTACTTAGGATAAATGTATAAATTTGGGATATTTCTAAGCAACAAATGAATCCTAGTTAAGATATCTTTGAAATGTACTTGATGATTATTTGGCAACATTAATAGTGCATAACACCTATTGTTAGGATAGCTGGATGTGGTCCAAGTGGTATTTTTTGGCTAGATGAGGCCAAGACCTACCGTTTTCCTTTTTAAAGCTAAGCGATACGAATTATAGTTTTCGAGATATACGGTGTGACCAGGTTTTCGCCCCTTTGGGAACCAGGCCACACCAGGTTTAAATTGACCGTTCTTAATAGTAATAACTACAAATTACGCAAACTAATAAATTCATAAAAGAATCAATCAACTGACGCAAGCGTTGATAACCGCAAGATTGATTATATGTGCATTCCTATGGTAGTTTGTATAGAATTCAGTATAGTAGCTAATACAATTTTCTCCATAGGATTTGGCTTATTTAGGAGATTTTTCGTAACTTCGTCAGTTTCCATCCGATTTTTGAGTTCGAAAGCTCTATCAGCTTCTCTCAACGAGTTCTTCAACGGTGCATATAGCGATTTTTGACTACATTAAAAAAGTTGGGGGGTGTCGGATTCTATAGTTGTACCATGTATACACGAAGTCATCGAGTCAGCTATTTATACGATCTTAAATCATATTCTCAAATTTCGATTCCTTTGTCAGAGATCGTAGCATCACGATTGCATTATTATTTGCTATGGACGGATTTTTTCAAGAGACACATTATTGATTCTATGATAAGAATTATTATTTTAACTTTTTATCTACTTTTATCAGGGTGTGGTTGGAGTGGGAATTCCCATTCCCATAGTGGCACTATTAGGTTGCAGGTTATTAAATGGGGCACACACTTCATCCTTGTGTCTCCGTAATGCTCAGTCAACGCAATGAGTAGGGCCTACGTGATGGTGGGGGCCATAACCGAAGAAACCTTAATTTTGTGGCTAAAAATTAGTCATACGAGCTATTATAATCTAATTGAAATTTAACTCAAATTGATAGTATCAATACTTTTTCTTATCATATTTTGATAAAACTTTGTATTAGTGTTAAGATTTATTGCAAAGGTCTAGAATCTTGAACCATTAGTACTGAAATTATGATATCAATGGTTTTCTTACCATGTTGTGATAATTACGTATATAATACATTTAGTAATATAATTATAAAATATGTTATACAGATTATTACATAGGTATAGTGGTACTTCATTGGAAAATTTCTTTGACAGTGTGTATATATCTATATTATTAAATCTCAATTTAAACAAATTTCTTCAAAAGCTATACAAGAGTAATCGAGTATGTTGGGTCCAAAATCCAAATATGATATTGTAAACAACATATGATGAATGATTACTTTAAGGTACATAAAGTAAGCAAATTTGAGATTCGTAGTAGATTCTCATTGTATATAAGTCCCCTAGCCTATTAAATACCTTGAGTATGTTATCGTTGCGAGTTATCATATTCCCCTCTGCTTTCGACTCTGATGAATTCACTTGATGCATATATTTTACCGCTATATGTGAATTTATTATCAACTCCATACTAACAATTGAAGCCATTCATATAAATACTGGTAGTTTGCAAATCAAATTGGATATATTCAGTTAAAGATTAGTGTCTGACTTGCATTAAGAAAATAATTCAATAATCATCAGTTGAATGATGTTGGGAAAAGGACTGGGTAAAACTTTACTGAACAATATATTCCCAATTTGCCCTGCACTCAGTATGACTATATGTTAATAGAAAACTATACTCACAAATAGAATTCATACTTGGCGCGGAACCAGGGGCGTAGGGCGCTCCACAACTTCAGCTCCGACGAGTTTTTGTAATATCCTCCGACTTAATTAATGATGATAGAGAATATAAGCTAAAGTTTACAAAATCAAATTTTTTAATCTAAAGCAGTCAAAATATATGTTGTAATTCCTTAACATAACCAAATGAGAACATATTTAAGGGATTGACATAATTTCACGGTTACACTGATCGCAAATGAGTTGCTAAAGTTATCCATATGATTTGCAATTACAAAGTCAGCAATATTCCATTCAATGTTCAGAATAGCAACATTTGACAGTCTCTCCTGACCGATCCTTGATAGTAGATATGTTTTTATTCAACATAGGGCAGAAAAGGAACGCTCGGCACTACAAGAGGTCGGAGGAATTTGTGCCAATAAAGAGAACGTGGGAAGAAATTCTGAAATTCCATTTTCATGTATCCATTCAGAAAGTTTGTAGGCAGACGGAGAACACTAGAAACGTCATCTTTTAATGGTCCAACTATACTTTTTCTCTCTGATAGAAAATTGTCTTCATCAATTTCATAAAAATCAGCAACAAGAGCGGCTTCTTTCTTTACATCCTGTTTTTCTGGGTGCATGATCAAAACTGCAAGTGCGCACAGAACTTCTTGATCATTTTCTGAAAATCGGGATTGGATTTCCTGTGTAAATCCATAGACCATAGGAAGATAAATGGTCCCTTTGACAAATGATCGTGGTTCACTATATACAACTACGGGTGTTATCGCAGGTCCTGCTGCTATTGCAATCGCAAATCGGGTGCGACGTCGTGGAACTTCTAACTCTTTGAAATTAACTGTATTTTTGTCATTGAGGATGATTCTCCCTTCAGTTGCCATGACCTCAGTTTCATTCAAAATTTTAGAAAAGCTGTCTCCATTTCAAGAATCTCCAGGTTTGTGAAGTGAATTCCGCAGATTTTCTTGCAAGAACTACATCCATGGTCTCTGACTGCAAATAAGTGAATAATGCACTGCTTATACCCAATAATTTCACGATAAAAATTAATACAACATGAAAGGAAATCACAGATGTTGTTTACTAAGTGGCCCCCGCTGATTTTGCAGATGTAGACGAATCGATTGCGAGAATTTCATGATAGAATTGATTGTGGAGCCGAGACGCTTCTTAATGGCAGAGGCTGACGCATGTCGCATGGCCCATTGCGTTTCACTTTGTGACTGAAGCACAATCACTTTCTCACCACGAGCCTTTTGAGTATCTTAGAGTATAAGATGTCGTTAAGCACTAGCCTCAATGAATGTGTCGATTTGTCGCAAATATGCAAGTGTATTTCTAACTGGAATCACTTTTGAAACTGATTTTTGGACAGCAAGATTTAATAAATGGCCAAAGCAATGTACATAAATCAATTTAGGAGCAACTGATTCTGTCAAAGTTTGTAATCCTTTCCTTTTCCCATTCATGTTACTACACCATCATATCCTTGGCCAACAATATAACTTGGATCTAGATTTAAGTCCTTTAATGACTCTGTAACTAGTTCAAAAAGTGCTTTGCAGATGCCGATTTTGCTGGATTAAACCAATAAATTTCTCCTTAGTCATCCCTTTTGAAGCATAACGAAGATAAAGAGAGCACTGCTCATCACGATTATTTCCAAGGTTTCATCGGCAATTATTGGCTACATTCTGCTTTCTATGAGTTCATCTGGTATGATTTTAGTTACGTTGCTTGCGATTAAATCCGAGATCTCATTTTGGATTTGGGGACTAAGCCACATTCTATGTTGATTATTCAACCCTTCGAAATTTTCTTTAAACCATGGTATATCTTTGCTCCTGAGATGAATTCGCTCAAGGAAATTGCCCCGATTTGTATTTGATGTCTCACAGATAGTCTTTTAATCTCCCTTATGTCCTCTTATGGCAATATTTTGTTTTGCCAAAAAAGCAAGAGTTTCAATCTCCTCGCTTTGCTTTCGAACTTGTGACAAAATTGAACTTTCTCTTAGATTATTTGGTTTAGATCTTATCCAAGCGATCATGTGATTCTGATGTGCAATACCTTTTGCATGTTTTGTTAGTCTTTTGGCCTTTGACCAATTTTTGATAACGAAAGGCTTTTGAGTCTGATCCAAATTTTGCAAGGGAAATATGTTGCTATACCGTCATTTTGAATATATGAAATCCAAGAGAATTCTTTGTACCATTTTGATCGGAAGCTTCTATATCGACCATAAATTAATTATTAGGAAAATTCGGAAGATGGGGTTGAAGTGTAGTAGATTCAAGAATCTGTGAGGAAAACTCTTTAGGTACAGAGTCAACCAATTCTTAAGAATAATATTCCTCAATGAGAGAATTGTCCTTATCTGTAAAATCACTGGATTCATTTATCTCCAATTAGAATGAAATCCTAATCACTGATATTTCCGGATCATCAATTTGTACAGGCTATGAAATCAAAGGATTTGAAAAGCACTCGGTAAGGATAAGGGATGAATCTTCGGAGATATTCTCACTGGTACAAATTGCATTAGATGAAACAGGAACTGTATTTAAAGCAGAATCGAAAAACATCATAATTTTATCTACAGAGTAATGAACCTGTGGAATCTCACAACAAGATATTTCTTAGGTAAGTATAATGAATGCATATAATTATATTTTCAAGCTAAAGTAACTATGTATTACATACTTTTATTGAGATCGGGATAATGTGCATTGAATCCAGAGAGGAATGGCCGTCAAAGTTGCAGTCAGCTATTATCGCTTTAAATACACAACTAAAGCAAGTTACCAGCTTTACAGTATTCCAGCTAATATTTGGAAGGATGTCCAGCCAGAGTATTTACTTAACCTCACCAATTCCAATTTAATGCTATCGACATTCTGGAAGATGATGAGGAAAGAAAACTAATATTATGGAAAAAATTGAAAGATTTATGTAAAGGGAAATATTCAAAATCAATTCTATGAAAGGATCAGTGATAATCTTAACTAACGTGAATCGAATTTGGACATGACAAGAATGAGTATCGAAAAAGAACAATTAAGGCAAAAATCTATTTGATAAAAGTAGTTCAATACAGGTACACTTTATTTTGATATAATTTGGACTCACGACTAATATTTTAGAGAATAATTGATAGATCGGAATTAATTGAGAATGATGATATTGGTCTATAACATCGAAAAATCTAAACGCGTACCAGACACAAATGATCAATAAGAATATACAGGGTCATTTAAAGTTATTTAAAAAACAAAATTGCATGTTTTTGTAGTCGACAAGAATAAAATCCTCATTCAAAACTAAGAAAATTTCCCTTGCATTTAATAAGAAAATACTTACAGCAGGATAGTAAGATAATCGACAAATTTGTTGTCTTAATCTCTTAAGATGTGATCAGGAGAAAGAGTATACGAATGTTTTATGAATTTCTAAATACTTCAATAGGATAGGACAGATATAATATCAGAATTACAACGGTCACTGCCAGAATTTATCGAAACGAAAACACTTAGGAAGAAGAAAGCTCATCAACTACAAGTTCATGAAATACCAAAAGTAAATCCCTTTTTTTCACCAAATTGCCCATTTACTTAAAAATATCTATATATTTGGAATATTTTCGTTGGAAAAGAATATATACGGCTATTCGGAAGAATGTATCCTCAAACATCTCAATAATCTTAAGGTAAATCACCACGCAATCAAATTGAGGCTGTCAATTAATCAAACTATAATCCTATTTCTAGCCATTACAATATCAGAGTACCTCGTCTAAACATTTTTCACAACACTTCAAGAAGATTTAAATATATATCGCAATAAATTTCACCTTTATGTACCGAATACGTATTTGTTTCACTTCCTCAAGGATTCTACTGAACTTAATCCTATACTAGGACAGTGGTTCTCAAGCCTCATAATCCCAAGACCCCATTCAGCCATGGAGCTAAGTAGTTCGCTCACACATTGAACATAATTTCAATAACTTTAAATTATCAAACTCATTATTTTGGCATGAAATATTGATATATGAAAATGTTCTACAATTATGGAAATTTGAAATATCAGGTTGCTTGTGCTTTTCAGAAAAGCTGTTAGATTTTTGGTTGTATAGTAGAAGTAGCACATCTCAAATCATCTACTACTTGTAAACGATTGCGTTTCTTTGTTTTAATAGTCATTAAGGTAGAAAAAGTATTTTCACATAAATATGTGTCCGGAATGGGATCAGAGTGCATAATGCAGATTCTGAAATAAGGCGATATATCTCAATTGGTGACACCCAAAAATTCGTTTAAGGGTATTGTTTGATATCTGTTCTTTGCTAAACTGTCGTTTAACTCTCAATAAATTCCTCTTGAAATATCTCAGATACATCCCCAAAATTCATTCCAAATGGATCCCTAATGTGTGTAAAATGATTCAGTTGATAGTTGCGGAAATAGCGAGTAAATTCTGCGTACAAAATTGCTAAATGTTTCATCATTGATTTTATGAACTCGCTATTCAATTCAGGCCCAGAAGTCACGATCATTTCGGGGAGATTGGGAATCATGAAATTTGTGTTATCTTTCAATTTAAAGGACCAAAGTTGCATTTTCATTATGAAAGCTTTGAACTTCTCAAACAATTCCAAAACTGAAGCATCAAGACCTTGAAGATTGAGATAGAGTTGGTTAAAACAATTGAAGATATCAACTAAATACGCCTGCCCAAATAGATTCTGGTTCTTGAATACATTTTGGGCTCATTTTGACCCATAATACTCAAAAACTCACATTTTTCTGCTCTCAGGTCAAGTAACGTTTCAACACTTTCTCCTTTGATAGCCCTCGAACGTCAGTATGATATAGCAATACTTCGTCATCTACTCCCATTTCTCGACAAAGTTGTCGAAATAGCCGGGTATTTAGTGCTCTACTTTTAATCCAATATACTGCTTTAATTACATTCTCGAAGATGCCTTATAGTATATCAGGTAGTGTCTTTGCAGCCAACATTGCCTATGAATCACACAATATGTTCCAGTAACTTCAGGGGACTTATCCTTATCTAATGTTTGAAAACCGCATCTAGAACCAAGTATTGAAAGCCCGACATCTATGCACAAGTCGCATAAATTTCTCCACTTAATTCCATACATTTCCAAAATGACTTGAACATTTTCAAAGGCATCTATAGCTTTTGTGGTTGTTTCACGTGATTTGCAAAAGGGAAATTATTCTTATTAATGACCATCTCTTGAATAACGAGCAAAGGCCACAAGTTGAGCATAATCCTCCACATCAGTACTCTCATCCAATTGTAAGCTGAATAAGCCAAAAGGAGTATTTTAAAAATTCTGTTATGACTTGCTTACTTGACATGTCAGATTTCGTCTCTGAAGTGTATTATTCGACAATGGTAGGGAGCTTACATTCTTTACATGATCTTCTCCAATTAACAGTCAAACAATATCATAAGCACAAGGAAGAATCACTTCCTCTCTGATTGTATTTGGCTTTTTCGTTCGAGCAATCTTAGGTCATATTTGATATAGAAGCTCGATTGCAGCCTTTGTCTGAGATTGAAATTGTCCGTCTTCATCCAAACCCATTCTTTTCATTGCTTGTGCTTTGTATTGAAAAAATCTCTATCATTATTAGTATGTTCGGGATGACAAGATGTGAGATGTCGTTTCATTTTACTCGGCTTCGTAGCTTCTATTGACAAAATATCCCGCACAAAACGCTTTGGGGTTTTTCTTCTCCTTTAGAAGTAATAATTGAAGTGAAACCATGTTTAATAACGATTTATGGTATTTCCTTTTACTTGAAGCAGTGGTGGATGTTGCCATTTTCTTTGTAATAAGTGATGAAACTAAAAGAACACATTTGTATGCGATCAATGTTAATGCAGAATATCGGTACGAGCGCGCTTTGCTTTGCAAGGATTGGATACCACATAACAAATTATTTATCAACAGGAATAGGTAAAACTTCGTATAATGAAAGACACTCAAATATGTAACAAGAATCAATTGTTACAAATTGACAGAACTCCGAAGTGGAAGATAATGTGTGTTTAATTGTGAAGAGCGTTTAATCAAATCCACAAAATCAATTATATATATTCAAAAAATATGATTATTTCTGAGTACACTGTAGTTTGTAAAAAGGGGAAACTATTCATTTTTAAAGAGTTCTGATGGCCCGTGCAAATAAACCTGCGGCCCAAAGCGAGGTCGCGGATCTCCGATTGAGAATAACTGTAATAGAGCGTTCAATAAGTCTTGCGGGTGATATCATAGAATATGATACAAACACTATACACACTAATACACTATATTATGTATTCAAATAATCCCCTCCCGCAGATACACAAAGTTTTAACTTTTCCACCCACTTGTAAAACACATTTCTGTACTCTTCTTCGGGGATGGATATGAAGTACTGGTACAGGCCAGTTCCGAGTGCTTGTAATGTGTTAAAATCTTTGCCTCAAAGGTAGATTTTAAGCTTGTGGAATAGCCAAAAATCACACGGAACTAGGTCTGGTGAGTATGGTGGATGAGGAAGTAATTCTAACCCTTCTACATCCAAGAAATCTTTGGTAAGCTTGGCTGTATGGGAACTGGCATTATTGATTAAAATCTTCATTTCTCAAGTTCTGGTTTTGGGCGGTGCTTTTCTATATTTTTCTCAAGTTTGGAAGGACTTGCTCTGTAAAGAAAGTAGCAGTAACAGCCTTGCCACTCTCACAAGGTAATTGCAAGACAATTCCATGTGTACTGAAGAAGATGGTATACATAATCTTAAGTTTTCTTTTCGCCGGTTGTTCTTCGCCCCTCACCCATGATCGCTTCTTATACTGACTATATGGTGTTGAATATTATACCCACGTCTCTTCACCAGTAACAATCTCTGTTAGGCGTCTAGAATCGCATTTCTCATAAGTTTCTAAGAGTTTCTTGGTAATATTCATTCGTGCCCATCTTTGATTGTCACTGAGTTATGTTGGACCCATTTCACACAAATCGATCGGTAGCCAAGCTCAGTCGTCAGAATTGTATGAATAGCTCCCGATGAAATCTCCCTTCTCTGTTCCAACTGATTGAAAGTAATGCACTTGTCTTCCATGACCGTACTTTCAATCAGTGCGATATTCTCTGAAGTGGTGCCAGATATCGGTCTCCAGATCGAGGTAAATTTGTGACATCAGCATCACCAGACCTAAAACGGGCAACCCATCCCTCTACAGTAGATCTGGAAGGGCAATGCACGCACAATATCTCCTATATCTCGCTGAAGACCTGTACGACTGGATCTTGGGTATTGTACGAAACTCTATGTAAGCTCGCCATTTGAGGTTAAAATATTTTCCTTTGAAGCCATAAATAGAACAGTAGGTATGAATTGACTACACGTAATTTTCTCAAAAAATCATAATTTTTATTGAATGTGCTTGAAACTTTTAGTATATGGAGTTTAATTATATGGGCTCATAATATATGACTAGTTCCTGAGATATAACATGATCCACAAGACTTATTGCACGCCCAAATAAGTACTTAATATCTATTTTAGTGATATTTTCAATCGAGCTTTTATTTAAGTACAGCGCACTCCCGCTTGCTGGGACACCTTGGCCAAATCCCCGAGGTGTCCCGATAATCGGGAGTGTGCTGTATTATATTTCAATAATATGTAACACCTTCATATATTATGTATATATATTCATACATTTACTCGTACATCTAGATATTGAAGGTTAGGAACACACTGCAAAAATGGTCAACAGAGTATTATCAAGATTCATCTTTGAAGATGCTAAAATATATGCTGATCTAGTATTACATGGAGTTGTGAGTTTATTTTTTTTCAACGTATATATCATTAACAGTTGTTTCTTTAACATCTCTTACTTCCATTAGACATTCCAATATCTTAACACAATGCTGTGGGAAACTATTGATGAATGGTGGCCAAAACGTTCACCTGAGCTACATAACAATCCTATTATACTTATCGTGACTGAATCCTGGCCACAAGATAAATGGAATTTACTTGATTTACCTTTCAATTCAGTATCTAATCAACCTACCAATTATGTCGAACAACAACTATGCAGCTATAAACCTTGGGAGACTGAAACAATCGTTGGAGGTAGAAATGCCTATTTCGGTGCCTGTCACAAATAATAACTGGTATTCAGGATGAACGCCTTACATTCGCTCTATTATTGCGAAATTTATTGCAAGTAATGGTGCAACCCAGCTTGTATGGTATTTCCACTAGAAAGGTACAACCCCATTCAAATATCTGATGAATGAAAACTCAGTAATTCTAGAATCTACTTGGGGCGGAGATGTAGAATTAATCGTAGCATCTGCAATCGTAGAATCAGATATATATGTGACTAATGATTGACGCAAGAGTCAGAGCTCTAGTGTTAATGAGGTCCACTGGAGCCAAATAAGAGCAGCAAACTATACCTACAACATTTCGATGAATTTCACAAATTTTGCTTTTCATTTCGTGCCGGTGAAAACAATGTTAAATAGTCTCTATTTAACATATAGGATGGTAGATAAGATGGACCTTACTGACATTTAGGATTTTGTTTATGCATTGTAGTGCATACGTTTTAGATTGAATTCATTTACAAATGATATTAGCTAGTTAGTAATAAGTACTCAAATACATATTCTTTACGTGCATGATCGATATTTCATCACATCATCGGCTATCAAGCCACATATCGGTACAATTTTATTGAAACACTTACGGATTTCCTAATTTTCTGTTATTGTCATTCCTGAACTCGTACAAGTGCAATAATGTACGAACTTGTATAACGTAACTCACTGAGTGTAATATTTGAATCGTCATTTTTGGAGTAGCATAGTTCCTGCCATGTAATAAATTTGACTTAAAATATTACCATAGGCTAACATTCATTGTTCAGTAACACGACTCAAAGTATTAGGCTAATAGGACATCCATAGTCCACAAATACAGATGACTCAAAATATCATGTGCTCAAAATATTTCGAAACATAAGTACAGTTCATTGAATTTCAGCTTTCTCATATTTTCACTATGATTCCAACATGAAACTTGTTCTCTCAATCAATCTCACATGCTATCACATAGTCACAGATTACAACTTACAGGGTTAGGCATAAGTTATGAAACAAAATTTGAATTAAGCTATGGGTTCTACGAATGGTTTTAGGTGAATATTTATTTATCATATATTATCTTCAATATCTTTTTAAACTATATTTAGAGTATTGAGTCCTACTAGAAAAATTTTTTTGATTTATAGACAAAGAAGCAAAATGGTCATTGAAAATCTTGTATCATAATGAAGGCAAGTCAGCATCGGTAATATCAAAAATACTGTCCATAAACAGATGGATAGTCTACTATACCAATCAAACGTTACAAAGAGACTGGCAGTACCCAGGACAGGTTCAGAAAAGGTATACCTCGTTCTGTTCGTATTCCTGCTGTTAGGAAGCTCGTCCGGGAGAAGGTCAGGAAGAATCCTGTCAGAAGCATCCAAGGCATGGCAAAGACTTCAATATTTCAACCAGAAGTATGGGGAGGATAGTAAAAGAGGATTTAGGCTTGAAATGCTACAAATTTCGAGAGGTACAGTACTTTCTGAGGTGAATAAGAGGCGTAGGTATGAAAAATGTCTGATTCTGAGAAAAAGGTTCACTGGTGGCACGCACCAGAGTATTGTCTTCTCCGATGAGAAGATTTTTACCGTAGAAATGGCATATAATCGCCAAAACAGTCGAATTCTTGCTCCAGATCAAAAGTCTATATCGTCATCAATACGCACAAGCAAAAGAACTCAAAAACCTGCATCGGTCATGGTTTGGGGAGCTATTACCTCTGATGGTCGGACACCTCTGGTGTTCATTGACAAAGGGGTGAAAATTAACAAAGAGGTGTATGTAGAGAGCATTTTAGAGAACGCATTGAAGCCTTGGCCTTGTGAGCACTTCAATGGCACGCATTGGGTGTTCCAGCAAGATTCCGCTCCCTCCCACAAAGCCAAAATGACATCTGAGTGGTTGAAACTCAATGTACCGGAATTTATATCAACTGAAGAATGACCAGCCTCTTCTCCAGATCTAAACCCTATGGATTTCTGTATATGGTCCATCTTAGAGTCCAGGGTATGTGCAAAGCCTCACAAGAATGTCGAAAGTCTGAAGTCTTCCTTGAGAAGAGAGTGGGATTAAATCAGTGAGGACGTGTTACGTGCTGCTGTCGATAGTTTCTATAAGCGATTGAGTCTATGTATCGCAGCAAAGGGCAATACATTCGAAGAGCTAGATTAATTTCGTATCCTTAGTATGTATGTTCACTAATTCATTACGAATTTCAACTACTATTATGGTAAAATAAGAAATATATTAGTTTAAACTTGTTTCAGAACTTATGCCTAACCCTGTATATAAAGTATTGTCATTCAATTTCACCTGTTAATACAACATATTCACAGCTATCCCAACATTTAATAAGTTTCTCATTCAATTTCGTCTGATATGTCATATTTCCAGCGAGTCCAAGATGTAGGAAGTTATTTCATTCAATTTCAACCTGTTATCAAAAAATCACAGTGATTCGAATATGTAACAAGGTTTTAATTAAATTCAAACTGAAATCAAATATTCGCAGTGATTACAACATCAATGCAATTTCTTCATTAAATTCTAAACGAGATCACTGATTCACGGTGGTTCTGACATGTAACAAGTGTTTTCATTTAAATTCACCTGTTATGACGTATTCACAATGATTCCAACAGGAAAATTGGGTTCTCATTCAATTCCACCATTATCACATAATGACAGTGGTTACGACATTTATGAAGGTTTTTCATTCAATTCTAACTATGATCAGATATTCAGAGTAGTTCTGACATGTAACCGATTTTCTCATCCAATTTCACTTATTATCGCATATTAGCAGGGGTCCAACATGTGTGACAGGTGGAATTGAATGAAAAACTTTTTATATGTTGGATTCGCTGTGAATATAAGTTAACAAGTGAAATTGAAAGAGAAACATGTAACATGGCGAATTACGGTATATTTGTACTAACAGATCTATTTGAATGAAAAATTTTTCATGTTAGAATCAATTTGAATAGGTGACATCAAGTGAAATTAAATGAAAACACTTGTCACATGTCAAAAACGCAAGATATGTGCCAACAAGATAAATTGAATTCATACCTTGTTACATGTTGGAATCCCTGTGAAACATGTAATATCAGGTGATATTGATTCAATATAGTTGAAAATTCTGGAATCACTGTAAATATGTGATAACAGGTGATATTGTATGAAAGTACTTAATGTTTGTTGAGGTCACTGTAAATATGTGATACGATATGAAATTTATAAAAATCCTATATTCAGGATGACAATAAAGTTCTGTCACATTCGAATTTGGGAGTAACTCCGAAACCATACAATAGATATCGTTCAAATTCTCTTGATTATTAATTATGGTACCGAATCATTCTACAAAATATTTTCAAATAGCCACCCTTAGTCTTAATTATGGAATGTATACGTGTTCTAAATTTTTTCGACTGCGGCTTGCAGGTCTTCTAGTGGCATGTTATTTCATTATCTGCTCAATGTGTTCAGTAGGGAGTCCAAAATTTATAGGGTTTAGCACAGGGCTACTTCTCTCAATAACCCCACACAGAATAATCCAGCGGACGATAACCCGGCTTGAAGGTGGCCATTTCCCTTTGACAAAAACTTTATATTTTGTCCCCTGAGCCAGGACTGTTGGAATATCCATTCCTGGTTTGTAATAGCCGACGACCTGCATCTTTGAATTCCGCCTCAAATATTAGCTTCCTGTACGCTTCTGAGTATATCTTTGCTCCTTTCGGTATAAAAATCAGATTTCTCCTCGAATTGGTCGTCACCTCTCCCCAAACCATAAGAGATTGAGGTTTCTGAAGCCGATCAACAAATTTAATCTCTTCAGGCATGTCTTTAGCGATAGTAGATAAATTCATGTAATTTTAGGGTTTGTGGCTGCCTCTGCAGTGAAGAGCCATTCATCGGAAGAAAGAATATTATCAAAATATTGGGTTGCGAGCCGCCGGAGGAGCCCTTGCATCTTTCAAGTCTCTTTTGATGAATTAATGGTGTCAGATCATGTGCCTTCCTTCTTTTGACTGATTGCTGTCCAAAATCCTGATGTACGAGTTTCTAAACGATTTACGATGAAAGTCCAATTCCTTGCCCAATTTCGCATAAAGAGTCTGGGATTTCGCGCAACTTGACTTCTTCTGCCTTCCGGAGTCGGATGGATCTATCGCTGGGTGATCTGCCTGAACTAGCCTTGTCTGTTATGAAACTAAACTCCTTGTATCCTTTTATGGTTCGATGCACCTGCATTCTATTCACTTTCTTATGTTTCAGCGTATATGTGTTCAGAATGTTGAAATAGTATTTATGTACACAATGTAGGTCTGCAACCACTGAAATTATTGACAAATGAGTACACTACATCTACGTGGGTCCACCAATGTCAATAAGTCCTTAATGATGGAATAGAATCAATACACCTGTTAGAGGTGAAATTCAGTGTATATATGTAGATTCAGTTGTGATATTATGAGTACACTATATCTCCGTGGGTCAACTGTTGTAAATATTTACAAAATGCTGGAAAGGATTCAATACACCTGTCAGAGGTGAGTATTCGTGTATATTTGGGACATTGTTGAGATAGTAATATTTTACCACAGGTACTTGGATCAAACAATCATTGGTCGAACTACGAATATGTAGTCTACTCATGATATCCCAACTTTCACCCCATATTCACTTTGAATTTCACCTCCAACGGCTGAATTCACTCTATATCTACATTTTGTACAAAATTCCAGTAGTTGCAGAACTACATTTTGTGTATACACACAATTTCAACATTCAACATAAATAGACTGAATTTCACCTCCAACAAGGTGTATAGATTCACTTCAATCAATATGCAAATATTTATATTGCTTGATCCACGTACAAGTAGTGAAATCATACTATCACAACTTTCTCCTCATATTTACACCGAATTTTACCCCTAACAGGTGTATTAATTCACTATACTCTATTCGTACATAATTGCAGTTGTTGTAGACCAACATGTAGTGTTTACACACCCTATATCAACGTTTTCCATATACGTATGTATACTGAATTGCACTTATCACAGGTGTATTGATTCGTGTTCTCATTTTGTACAAAATTCCTGTGGTTACAGACTCACAATTTGGGTATACACACTATTTCAACTTTCTGAACTTTATGCACATAATCTTAGCTCTAACTGTGAAATATATTCTCTTTCATCATTATACACATATTCTCATTCTGTGATCTTCGTACATGTAGTCTAATACAATCTCAATTTTTTCTACATAAATACATAAAATTTTACACCTAAGGCCATATAAATTAATATACTTGTTTATCATCCCCACCCGTCCCATTTCATCTCCCTCCTCGGCAATTTTTAATTTAATACATATCATTATTAATGCAATTAGAAATTGAAGGAATTGTCTTCAATAGTCTAGTATTGGTGAGAATATTTGATTACATTTGAAATTGACTGATAACACTTTGTATAGTTCAGTTTCACAATTTCTATGTGGCGATATTAGAAATTGATGCACAAAACTTCGGACAGTGCACCAATACAAATCTATTAAATACTTATATTCGCAGATGAGCATCCTCGAAACCAGCTAATTAGTTAACATTAGCGCCATTCTCTTACTAGGTCGCTGAGCAGTGTGGCAAATCATGTGATTTTTCGAAAATCCAAAAGGTGGTAATGGCATCATAATTTCGTCAAGTGTGAATTTTCGTCCAAGACTCAAACCTGTCTGAGTCAGGCACAAATACCCCTCCCTGTATGGCAAATTCAGCCCTGGGGTGTGCACTAAATTTCTATTCATTATTTTTATCATTATTATTATATAGAATTATAGATTAACCACGTTTGAATAATATTGATTATTGTAGTATAACCACAATAAGCATGACGTAACAAAACGTTGGTAATTCTAAATCAATTTGGTTAAACATTGCCTATTTTACTGATTGTTTTTTCTGCGTATAATTAAAAGTTATCTCACGTACCCTGCTTGAGTTCCAGTTTTTTCAATTTTACTTTTCTAATTTTATAGCTACATATTAGTAAAATTCCTGAATGGTTTTTATTAATATTCAGTGGTATGGTTGTGTGATATACGATTCCTATACGCTATCTGATATTTACAATGAGTTTAGTGGAGGAAATTTTGATTGTGATGCACCAATCTCTGAAGAATATCTAAGCGCTTCAGTTGTATCATTTGTGTGTAAGACTAAAACCGAACTTCCCCGTGTGAACTCCCAGTGTACTTTATTCGAAGTAGTGAGTGTCCTAGGTCGATATGTTGAGTTCATAGTATCACAGCACGTTTATGATAATAGAGAAACAGTTAGAAGCAGAACAGACTCGTTCACTTTGTTGATAAAGGGGGCGCAAGAGATGTTATGTGTTCCTGAGCAATTCAAGATGATAGAGAGGGAGTGAATATTAGTTTTCCCATGTACAGTGTAAGCTTAATACGAAGACCAACGGAACGTGGGGTTCAATTTATTCTTCTTTCCGGAGTTCATAAACCGGAGTAATATTCATTGAAGTACGGTTGTAGGGACCTGACTATGTATGAATATTGTTCGTCATATCAGAAATATCGTATTAACAAGATAGTTTAAAAAAATTAGTAATCTTATGTTAAGCAAAAAATACAAATAAAATGCCCCCCCCCCCTATTTCGCAGAATAAAATGGATGAGAAACAAGTAATTTATTTTACATGGTATAACAGATGTAATAATTCACTTTCTTGATTTCGTGCATAATTGCAGTGGTTGATGACCAACATGTAGTGTTAACACAATATCAACTTTTTTCACATTTGTATACATAATCTCACCTCTACCCTGTGTAATGATACTTTTCCATCTTTATGTAGATATTTACATTGCATAATCCACCGACATCTAGTGTAATCATACTATCTCAACTTTCTCTACATGCATAGACTGAATTTCATATCCAACCGGTGTATTCATCTTCGTCTATCATTATACACATACAGGGTGACAAATGAGTTCTGTCCCATTGAAAATCTATAAATAACTAAACCATGAACTAAGATATTGACTTGAAATTATGCTATAACTTATCAAACGAAACTTTGATTCATAATATATTCAATTGTTCGATATAGCCCCCTTTCTTTTGATGACAGCTCTTAGCCGCTTAGGGATGGACTCGACAGCGGCACGAAACTTTTCATGCGAGACTTTTTACCATTCTGGGATGAAGACGTTTTTAGAGACTTGATACTCATGTGGGAAGTATTGCACGCATTTGTCTCCAATATCTACCACAACGAGAAGTCAATTGGATTGCGATCTGGGCTGGAAGGAGGCCATTCATCTTTTGAGATGAAGTTTGGGATATTGTTTCGTAACCACTGTTGGTTGACTTTCGCTATGTGGGCTGGCGCAGTGTCTTACTGGGATAAAAATGGATGATTATTGATCATGGTTTTACCAAGCCCTCTCATAATTGCTAAAACGAGCTCCTGATACTTATAAGCGTTTATTTCTATGCCCGATGGGATGAAAACCAGTGGCGTACGGCCTTTTGCGGACACCCCCCGTCTAGACCATTAGTGACTGAAGATGCTGAACTCTTTGGACGCATCGATACTCTTGTGGTATGCGGATGGAGAAGAGGGCAATACTCGATCGTTTAGTCGATTGTACGCCTGCTCAACCGTGAATAATTTCCCATCCGAGAAAGAATTTTATCAAGACCAAAACTTGCCAACCCGATGAGTAGGGCCTTGCCCCTGGCTAGTCTCTTTCCGTGAATATGTATCGAAATATAGTGAACCTTCCTCTTTTTGTAAAGAAATAGGGCAATATCGCTCATTGCAATTGTTCGGACCAATTGTCTTGATATTTTGAGTTCTAGCGCCATTTTTCGCATCGAACGTTACGTATTTCGCTGAATACGATTTCCGACAACCTTTCTCTCCTGGGTAATGGTTGCAGATGTTGGACGTCCACTACTCGGCCTGTCTGAGGTACTATCACTATCCTTATTTCTTGTAATAGTATGATATATCAATTTCCTGTGCGACTTGGGGGAATTTTGAATCTTCAATATCTCGCTTTGGCTTTTCCCTTGCAAATATATATTACCAATAGACAGCCTATTCTTCTCCATTTTGTCTAGAATCTTTTAGCTTGTTCAGAATGTACAGATTATCATTGAATACTATAATAGTATACATTGTTACATATCTTACACTATAACTGTTCAATCTGGTTCTTGGAAAAGGAACTACACTTCATCAAAGATATTGGACTGAACATATTTGTTCCCCTGAATTTACATTGCTTGATCCACGACATTTAGTGTAATCATACTCTCTCCACTTTCTCCACATATTTACACTCCATCTCCCCAATAACAGTTGGACATGCTTACATTGGTTGAACCCACGTAGACATAGTGTACTCGTAATATCTCAACTTCTCCACATATTCACACTGAATTTAACATCTTACAGCTGTATTCATTTACTTTCTTCATTTCGTACATAATTGCATTGGTTGGGCACAAACAACATGTTGGATTATCACACTATTTCAACTTTTCCACATATATCCACTGAATTTTACATCTGACAGGTGTATTCATGCTCTTCCATAATTATCCACATATTTTCATTTCTTGATTCACGTACATGTGGTGTAATCATACTATCTCAACTTTCTCCACGTGTTTGCATTGGATTTCACCTCTGTCGTGGGCATTGATTCTCTTCCAGCATTATACACATATATTCTTTGCTTGATCCACGTACATCTACTGCAAGTATACAATCTCAAGTTTTCTGCATACATATACACTTCCTCTCACCTCTAAAAGTTGCATTCATTCGTTTTCTTCATAATGTACTTACTTTCGGTGGTTGCAGACCTACATTTAGTATACACACACTATCTCAACATTCTCCACATACATACACACATTCTCACCTCTAACTGTTGAATATATTCCCATTGGTTGACCCACGAAGATATAGCGTACTCATAAAGTCTAAACTATTTCCACAAATTTACTCTGAATTTTACCTCTGACAGGTGTATTGATTCTCTTCCACCATCTTACAAATATTTAAATAGTTTAAACTACGTAGATGTATTGTACTCATACAATCTCAACTTTCTCCACATATTCACACTCAATCTCACTCTAACAAGTGAACATATCTCCATTGCGTGGCCCACGTAGATATTGTGTACTCATAATATCTCAACTTGCTCAACACATTTACACTGAATTTCACTTTTAACAGGTGAATTCATTCACTTTCTTCAATTCGTACATAGTTGCAGTGTTTGTAGATCAATATAGAATGGTAACATACTACAGTTTGTCCCATAATTATTGAGACTAACAAAAAGGAGAATATTTTAATCCACATTTTCATTGAATATTTCTACTATTATATCGATAATCTCTAACGAATAAATCAGTAATTAATTTTTGAACCATTCTGTTCTACCACTAGTCTACACCTATGACTCATAGACTTGTAGTATGGTGCTAAAAATTCGGGAGTGATAAAATCCCATATATTTCTTGGATCCTCTTTTCCAATGGACCAAGCTAGTAAAGTTGTCCTTATATACCTTTTGCTTCATCCAACCGAATATTTTCTCAATTAGGTTGAGATCAGGACTTTGACTTGGCCATTTTCTTTGGTTTTTCTTCATATTTTTCTCCATTCAAGCTTTGGCGATCCTTGAGGTATGTTTTGGGTCATTATCCTGAATGAGAAACCACTTCTGACCATGAAAAACCTCAGCTTGCTCAATCAATGCCATTCCAATATGTTGACAAAGAAGGTAGCGTCCATATTCCTTCAAAAGAAACACCACAGTGGCACACCCCTGGAAATTGGTCAAAATTTCAATCCGATTATTAGTTACCATTTAAAGTTCATTGGAAAGAGAAATGTCCAATTACTTGAAATATCTAAAATTGTTATGATCCATCATTTAGTTTAGGAACAACTGGAATGTAAATAAGCATTACAATTTCTTGCTCAGAAATTATTCTTGAAAACCACAGATATTCATTTATATCAATGAAGTAAATTCTAGTATCTAAGCAACAAATACATTCCAAAGACTTCATTCCATTGCATTTTGACTACTCTCTTATCATAGTGATTATATAAGCGGAGTTCAAATAATAAATCCTTAATAGCTCAAATATTTTGATAAATTTTTCTGTTAGATGTTTCTGTCGTCACTCAACTTCGAAGTCTCATAACTTCGTCTGTCGCGTTCTGTCAAGTTGTCTCCTTAGTTTTATAATATAGCATTTTTAATTCTCTATAAAATACAACAATTTCCAGGTTCGCGAAAATTCGCGCATATTTAGTTTCAATCGCATGAACCTTTTAATTTATCTAATATTTTTTAAAATTCTCTTTTCACAATTTATATAAATATTATGGTTGCTTAGCGATATAATCAAAACGGAAAGTTATTTACATTTTATGTTTGTGTTTACAAAATTCAGCTTGTAATTAATATAAATAAATGTTCCCATCACGTATTTTTACAAAGATTCCATTAAAAAATCAACACTCTTCTACTGTGTGAAAAAGTTTCTTCAAAAGTTCCTTAATTCTTAGATTTCAGAATTTATTTTATAAGCTTATAAAACAAACATGCATATATATATATAATCTTACTTTTTGCCCTGAATTTACAATATTGTTAATAAATAATATATTAATTATCTAGAAAATGAACACCCTTCAAGCTTTTCAGTTTTATTGTGAGCATAAATTACTTAGCGCCCGTTTAATCACAGACCAATTTATTTCAACTCATGGTTTTGATCGAGATCAGCAAAATTTCTTTCGTCTGAAGTTCAATGATATTCAAAAAGAGAGAGCTCTTTTCATAAATTTTCGGACCTTGATACTTGGAATTCCATGTGCTTCTGCCCTCTGCCAAAGAAGCCTAGGTTAAGTGCCTCTTCTTCATTAACCATTAACTTTGAAGAAGACTTTAATTTTTCAAAAAAGAAATCACTCGCTGACTTAACGACCAAAGGATTGAGAAATCGGCTCTCTTCTCTTAAGTCTCACCTCGAATCAGTCGCTGAAAACGAGCATGTATCCCCAAAGACTCTTGCAACTTATCTCTTACTACTTTGTTGCAATGAGGAGCAGGACATGAATAGCGCCAATGTTTGTAAAGAGATACTCAAGAAGGGAAACGTATTTCCTATCGATCCATAATTAACACTTGATAAATCTGCCTTTCTTTTCAATTCGCTTGAGATCGGTAAAACTAAGTATTTAGAACTTCGGCGTACGTTACTATCTGAAGATCTCAAGTTACCAGGCTACAATAGTGTAGCTAAACATCGGGCTCAAATTCATTTGCTGGATGAGGTGCATATAATTCATAGAGAATTTCCATGTGAAGTAGGTATTTCTTACAACAGACTACTCACCCATACAGTTGAACGAATTGTATCTAACTTAAGTCCTGATACCCTTGTCTATCCGCTGAAAGTTCGAGTATCCGATGGCTTAGATGGCTCTGGGTGTCATCGAGTTTACCAGCAAGTTATATCTAACCCTGACCTCTCGACTAAAACCTTCATTTTATTTGGTTTCAAGGTTAACGCAATCATAAATGCAAATGATCATATCCTATGGAAACCTCATCATCCAAATTCGCCATTTGCACTCGACCAGTTGCCCTCTTAGCCCTTCCAGAAAATGAAGAGAGTGTCAAGTTTTCGATGGACTCATTAATAAATAACGAAACTTCTATTGAAGAGAGTGGTTTGAGTTTACACAATGGCAATGGAGAGGTCAAGATCATAAGAGCTCATTTCGATACAAAGATGGCAAAAATCTTAAGCGGTGCTGGTGGTGCTAATTGTCAAATGTGTACTGCTACGTTCCAACTGATACACGATATTAGCATAGTTAACAATGGCTTTCCCATGAATAGAACTATCCGTGATGCACGTGATGTATTTGATGAGGTTGATGAGGAAGAAATTTTATCTTTGCCAACAAATCAAAGATCCAATTTACTACACAAACCAATTTCAGAAAAAGATATCATATCAGCTTCTCCTCTACATGCATATTTGGGAACATTTAGTTGGTTCCTATTATTGATTTGCCATCTACAGTGTGGTGCTATTCAAAAATGGTCACCAACTTCGCCAATAATTCTTGGGGCCAAGAAATTTATTACTAGCCTTATTGAAGAAAAACTTAGTATATCCATTGATACACCATCAATCCAAGAAGGAACTACCACAACCGGAAATGTTGTTCGGAGATGCTTCACACGTAGCGATGATACTTTGCAAGATTTTCTCTATTGGGTATTGATGGTTGTTCCTCATGAGACACATCAAGTTGTCACTACAATCTTTAATAATTTGAGTGCTATCCTGAGATTGTATAATAGCAACAGGAAAGTGGATACTGAAGGCCTTGATAATGTATACCGAGATACTTACGAATCCATTTTAACTAATTTTTCATAGGCACATGTAATCCCTACTTTACATAAACTTCCAGCCAATGCACCACAAATAATTGCAGATCATAATGGTGGGTTTGCATAGAATTGTCTGAAGAAGGCCTTGAATCTTGCAATAAATTGGACAGGCGATACTGTGAGAGACTCTCAAGAAAATTTAGCTTTGAGGACAACGTTAAAGATGTGTTCGTCAGGCTTATCTGTCAAAGTGATCCAATATTAGCATCATCTCGTAATATTACCAAAAACGATTCGGAGCCAGATCTATCTGAGTTAAAGAGCTGTCAAGATATTTTGGTGAATTCTCTAATTATAAATACGTTGTAGTTTGTAGTTCAATGTACATTAAATAGTGCTAATAATTTCAAAACATAAAACATTCAATTTCTGAACCTATAGCTCACAAATCGGCTAGATTGAAATCGATAAAAAAATCAAAATATTTTTGAATGTGACAATGACGTCATTACATTCACACCCAAAGACTTAGAAAAAATCTAGTTATGTCAATCGATTCCTTGGGTACGATTCCCCATATGTCAATAATATAGTTTAATACGTTATCTAGTACCCTAATACCTACTTCCAGGTTTTAGCCATTTCGTGCCTCTGTGAACACAGAGGGAAGGTCCCCATACTCGAAAAGGCTGCCCAAATGTGTAATTTAGTGGAATGCTTGGTTGTTGGCTAATGAATTTCTGATTTCTTTTTGTCCATAGCCTAACTCGACCAGGTTTGAGCCAGAAAGAAGCTTCATCTGCAAACACAGCGTGACACCAATCAATATTCTCATTTTTCTTGCCCCACTCAATACGTAAGAGCTTGTTTGTCTCACTTAGCATTGGTACAAGTGTTGCCCAAGGCTTGCTGTACTTCATTTCCTGTAGGCATCTTCCAGTTGTACTCTTGGACACTTTAGTAGCACTTTTCTCTTCTAGATTTGTGACAATTCCACGTATAGTCTTCCTTTTATCATGCCTAACAAATTGCGCAATGCTATACTTGATGAGGTTTCTAAGAATAGCAGGCCTTCCAACACCTTTCTTGTGATGTAAATTTGTAACTTCTTTGAGAGTTTTCTCAACGCGAAATACAGTCGCCTGCCCAACTCATAGAGTGGCAGCTATTTGATTTACTGCGTGTTTTCCTCCTTGGAAAAGTATTCTAATTTTATCCCGCTTGATAAATTGTTCTATCTAAGAAATAATAATATACAATCTGTAATTTAATAATTATTAGCAATAATTGTTAGGTCATCATCATAAAAATACTTGAAAACTAAAAATACAGACAAAATTGAAATATAAACATGCTCAAATCTATTAATAGAGTCAATACTATTGTTCAATAGAATAAAACTTAACGGCAACAATGTATTAAGAAAAGTGGTCAAGGTTGCATTAAAATGGTGTTAGTCTCAATAATTATGGGACAAACTGTATATCAACTATTTCCACATATATACACTGAATTTCAGCTCTGACTGGTGTTTTGATTCGTTTACTTCATTTCATACATAATTCCAGTGTTTGCAGATCCATAATTTGTGTATACACACTACTTCAACTTTCTAACATATTTTCATGGAATTTCATCGCTGACATGTGTATTCATTCATTCTTTTTCATTTTGTACAAAATTTCAATGGTTGGAGGCCTACATTTTGTGTATACGTACTATTTCAACATTTTGAACATATATATGTTATAGTTATGTATAAATTCAGCCAATTTACAAATTCACTGAATCATTGGTCGGCGTTTTTGACAGATTGACTGTCAAATCAATAATTTAGTGAATATGGGAAATCTTGCAATTATTGTTTCTGCAAAACATATACGTCAACTTAACTTAAAAATTGAAAATGTAGAAGAGAATCCTGACTCAAAGTAGCGTATCCTCAATAATAACATATCAAAGGCAAGCATCTATCGATATGAAATATTCTGGAGTATAAAAAAGCAAGGTAATATGAACACCCTCATAACTCTAAACGATGTCAGACACTATGGAACCTTCTTGTGAGGAGATATTGGAATGGGAATGCCTTGATACCAAATCATTATTGATGACCAATATGAGTATTTTTTGTTGCTTGAAGATGTCAAAGTTGCATCTGACACCACAAAGAAGTCCAACAGTCAATACTATATCATTGGCAGGTATGTGAACAAATAATTAGCAAAACTTGGGTCTTGGCTACATTACTTGGATTCAGGTCAAATAAATATTCCATACAATACCATAATTAGTTCTCTAATTTTCTAGAGCCTACGTACGTACGATGGTTTGGTTTTCCTTTGCTGTACACGGAAAATGTAGCATTAATATTGCGCACTACGGTTGTGTACTTGTTGCTGGAATCGATTAAGAGACATAATTTATATATTTTACAGGTAGGAAGTTCTTCAGTGTGGTTATGTTGAGAAGTTAATTCAAAGCAAAGTGAAGGCTCCCAATAACGTGTTCACTTTACTCACATGGACGATATATTCGACATCATTAAACGCGCCCATATTGCATGCGGGGATGGCGGTCGAGACAAGATGACTAAAGCTGTGAACAAATATGCAAACGTCCTTCGCGATCCATTGAGTTCTACAAATCTCTCTGTGTTCAATATCCACAGAAACGTAAGCGTGCCACCACTAAGGGTGTTGTTGTGAAGTCAATTTTGTCCAAAGACTTTTGTCCTCGTGCTCAGGTTGATTTCATTGACATGTAGTCTATGGGCGAAGTTTCATATCGCTGGATCATGGTTTATCAAGACCACTTAACAAAGTACTGTGTATTACGCCCTTTGACTTCCAAATGTGCTGCTGAACTCGCGTGGGAACTGGTTCACATTTTCTTGTTGCTAGGCGCCCCTCAAATTCTCTGAGTGACAACTGCAGTGAATTTACAGCATCAGTTATCACTGAACTGAAGGTTATGTCGCCTGATCTAGTTATGATCCATGGTAAACCTCGCCATCCCGAAAGGGATGGGCGAGTTGAGAGACTTAATTGTGACGTCAAAGACATACTAACTGCCTGGTTAGGTGACAACGATTCCATAGATTTGCCAACTAGGCTTCGTTTTGTGCAGTTTCAGAAGAACAGTGGTTACCATTCTGGAATTAAACAATCCCTATTCAAGGCCCTGTTTGGGCGTGATGCACAAGGTAGACTACGTTCAGTATCCCTTCCTAGTGAAATCCTAGTATGCCTTGTGTCCGAAGACGGTCTGACCCCTCTCAAGTCTCTTCAGATAACCTGACCACAGTTTCTCCAAATCTTCCTACATAAGAAGATAAGTCACCTGATGCCTCAGAAGCTACTTCTTCATCATCTTTATCTGCTCCTTCGTCTCAGGTAACCGATATCCAAATAAGGCACGACAATATTCAACTCAATCACAAGAGAGCAGCTGAAGGACAGATAACTCAGGCCGAACGCATGTTGAAACGTAGTCGTCTAGAGCAGGTTGCTGGCAACCCTGGAGATAATGTAATTATTCCAATCCCTTTGTGGATCGCGGTGGAGGTGATCCTCGAAACATCATGGGTGTAATTCTGAAAAGAAATGAAAATGACATGTACCGTATAGTAATCCGTGCAGGAACCCTGAAAGGATCTTACAGTCAAAATCAATTTGATTTGTGTCCCCATCCGCTGTACAGTGTAAACGATTTCACCACGGATAAAGAAATAGCCCTGCGACAAGCTGTTCAACAAGGGTCTAAGTGTGGTGGACAAGAGTTTGCCAAGTGCAACTGTCTAGAAAATGGCAAACAATGCAAATCAATCTAATGTAAATGTTTCAAGGCTGGACTTAAATGTAATAACAAGTGTCACGCGACTATGACCTGCCCCAACAAGAACTGAATGACAACGATATATGAATTTTTAAGTCAGTATGCTGTAATCACATGCTTTTAATGCACATTGATATCAATTAATTAAATTCGCAATACGCTTCAGTCAATCTGTCAAATTACCAACCAATGATTCAGTCAATTTGAAAATGGCCCAAAATTCTAGTTAATTAGTAAATAGCCTGAGTGAATCAGTCAATTCACAAATTTACTGGAAATTTCAGTCTATTTATAAATTGACCGATTATATACATTGACTGCAACATATATGCTTCATCTAAGCTCTAACAGGTGTATTGATTCTCTTCCATCATTATCAACATTTTTCCATTCATTGATCCGTGTACAAGTAGTAGATTCATACTATTTCAAAATTCTACATACATATACATTGAATTTCACTTCTACCTTGTGTATTGATTCTCTTCCATCATTTTGTACAATATCCATGGGTTGTGCCACGTAGGTATAGTGTACTCATAATATTCCAACATTCTCACCTATTTCCACTGAATATCACTTCTAGGAGTGCATCCATTCATTTTCCTCATTTTGTACATAATTACAGTTGCAGCAGACTTACATGTAGAGTAGACGCACTATATCAACCTTGTCCACACATATATATACTGAATTTCACCTCTAACAGTTGTATTGATTCTCTTCTATCATCTTCCAAATATTTTCATTGGTCGAACTTCGTAAATGTAGGGTACTCATAATATCTTAACTTTCACCACATTTCTAAACTTAAGCTCACCTCTACTCTGTGTATTGATTCTCTGGCATGATTATGCACATATTTCTATGGCTTGTTCAGCGTACATTTAGCATAATAATAATATCTCTGTTATCGTCAGATTTACAATTGTATCATCTCTAGCTGGTGTAGGCATTCTTTTAGTTCATTTTGTACTTATTTGCAGTAGTTGTAAACCTACATTTTGTTCATACACAGTATGTCACATTCTGAAAAAATATCCACTTATCTAACCTCTAACCGGTGTATTGACTCTTTTCCACCATTTTGTACATATTTCCATTGCTTGATCCTCAAAAATGTAGTGAAATGATACTATCTCACAATTCTCCACAAAATCTCACTTCATCTCACCTCTAATAGTTGTATTGATTCTGTTCCATCATCTTCCAGATGTTTCCACTACCGATATCCGTAGATGTAGTATACTCATAATATCTCAAGGGTAAACTCATATTTTCACTGAATTTACCTTGAACATGTGTATTGATTCTCGCTCATCATCATGCACATATTTCTATTGCTTGATCCCCTACATGTAGTTTGATCATACTATCTCAATTCTCTCCACATATTGACTATGAATTTCACCTCAACAGTTGAATTCATCCTTTCTATCTTCACGCACATATTTCCATTGCTCGATCCACAAATATGTAGTGTAATCATACTATTTCAACTTTCTCAAGATATTTACACTCAATCTCACCATAACATGTGTATTGATTCGTTTTCTCCATTTTGTGCATACTTCCAGTGGTTGCAGAGGTACATTCTATATATATAGACACTATTTCAAGAACACAACTCAACAAGATTTCTCATCAGAGATCATATACATTTATCTTAGCTTACTTTTGAATGCTGAACTCGAATCTGCAATCAGAATTTCTCTAGCACGTCTAGTTATTCTGAAATCCAATATTCATTTTTCAATAGACAGTATTACCTAGTTACTAAATTGCTATATGAGCATGCCTATTTTGATTCAATTATCTGGAATATAAATGACCTTACTTATTTGAATTCAAGCAGAATCAAATTATAAACATGCATCGTAATTGAAGAACTCATCCCGACAATTTCTGTTACGTTTGTGGTCTTTTTGCGTAAAATCACAAAGACGACCAATCACAAATCAATTAAAGAATATATACAAATTGTACTTCGAATGTCCACTTGGTGACCAAGACAAGTCGTGGGCACCACATGTTATATGCACTTCTTATTCAAGTGGACTACGTGATTGGTTGAACAAAAGGAAAGTTTCAATGCCATTTGCAATACCCATGGTCTGGAGGGAACAGAAAGATCACCTTGATGATTGTTACTTTTGCCTTATCGACATTACAGGATTCTCAGCCAAGAATAAGCACGCTCTTGTTTACCCAGACTTGGATTCTGCTCGCAGGCCAATTCCACACGACATCTGATTACCAATCCCAATTCCCAAACCACAGCAAATTAAGATCGTTTCTGATATGGTGGAAGATGTTCATGCAGATTCTACAGATGCTAATTATGTCCCGGAAGATGAATTAGTAGAGCCACAAACATTTACACAGGGAGAATTGAATGACCTGGTCAGGAATCTAGACTTATCTAAAGACAAAGCTGAACTCCTTGCATCCAGGCTCAAACAGAAAAACCTACTCGACAAAGATGTCCTAGTATCCCACTATCGCAAGCGAAATTTCGATCTCGCTCAATACTACACCACTGATGGTCCACTGTGCTATTGTAATGATATCGAAGGACTCTATGCAAACCTATTACAAGAACATTCTTCCTCTGATTGGCGCCTCTTCATCGACTCGTCAAAACGCAGTTTGAATGCTGTTCTGTTGCATAACGGAAATCTAAAGCCTGGCGTTCCAATTGCTCACTCCGTCTATCTCAAAGAAACCTTCGTCAATTTGCAGGAAGTTTTGGAGGCAATACAGTATAGAACACATATATGGAATATCTGCGGTGATCTTAAGATAATCGGGCTATTGATGGGCTTGCAACAAGGTTTTACAAAGTATTGTTGTTTCCTATGTCTATGGGACAGCCGAGCAACTGGTGAANTACTAATCAAACTGAGTTAAATAGTATGATTTACAGTATACAAAGTGTAATCTGCTGTGATAATTGATATCGAGTAACAATACTTTGTTTAGTGTACTTTCCAAATTCTATGTGTAGAATATTGAAACTGACTGTAAATAAAACACATGGTTCAGCTAACAGCGTAAGTTCTGTTACTAATCAAACTGAGTTAAATACTATGATTCACAGTATACAAAGTGTAATCTTCTGTGATAATTGATATGGAGTCACAATACTTTGTTTAGTGTACTTTCCAAATTCTATGTGTAGAATATTGAAACTGACTGTAAATATAACACATGGTTCAGCTAACAGCGTAAGTTCTGCTACTAATCAAACTGAGTTAAATACTATGATTTGCACTATATATTCGGTAATCTGTTGTGATAATTGATATGGAGTCACAATACTTTGTTTAGTGTACTTTCCAAATTCTATGTGTAGAATATTGAAACTGACTGTAAATAAAACACATGGTTCAGCTAACAGCGTAAGTTCTGTTACTAATCAAACTGAGTTAAATACTATGATTTACAGTATACAAAGTGTAATCTGCTGTGATAATTGATATCGAGTCACAATACTTTGTTTAGTGTACTTTCCAAATTCTATGTGTAGAATATTGAAACTGACTGTAAATATAACACATGGTTCAGCTAACAGCGTATGTTCTGTTACTAGTCAACCTGAGTTAAATACTATGATTTGCAGTACATACTGTGCAATCTGTTGTGATATTTGATATTGGGTCACAATACTTTGTTTAGTGTACTTTCCAAATTCTATGTGTAGAATATTGAAACTGACTGTAAATATAACACATGGTTCAGCTATCATCTTCATTTTGGTTACTAATCAAACTGAGTTGAATTCTATTATTTGCAGTATACATTGTGTATTATGTTGTGATGTTTTATATTTAGTCATTATACCTTGTTTAGTGTACTTTCTAAATTCTATCTGTGGAATTTTGAAACTGACTGTATATAAATCACATTTAGTTGTTTTATTGTTAATTGTGGTCGTACCCCACTATATCAGCTAGGCATAACGCTTGCACCTTCAGAAGCATATCTGATTAAATTTTGGGTAAGATAATGCTTATTCAACCAGTAACTCTCCATACGATTCAGTAAAATACCCACCATAGTCGAAGCATCCTGTTTTGCAAGTTAAATGAAATCCAAAACGTGAATTGCGTACTTCTAGCTTCGAAGTTTCCCACTTGAGATGAACTACTAGTGTAGAAATAATTGATATGCTAGTTGATTATCAGTGATTAACGCTATTGTACCCGATTTCCTGTATACAGTAACATTCTTAAGTCTCATTTCGAACTTTATGTGATCAATGAATTCTGATGCAAAATAGCGGGAATGAAGACCTACCACAAGATCAGTGCCATTCAACTGTCGTAGCTCAACTAATTCGGGATGATCTGTATGCGGTCGATAATTCTTGGCAAGACTCAAAATGATTCTAGTGTCCTCTAATTCTAAATGTTTCATATTATATATGTGGGTCGAATACAGGACTTTTCTGCACATTGAATAATTTCTTTCGCAATAGTGTGGGCGTGAGAAGTTTAGGGTCAAACTATTTTCTTACGTAATGATTTCAATCTTGCTTCTTGTCAATTACCATAATAGTTAATAAGACCTTAAAACCATTCTGTAGTGATATAAATACCTCTGCTCTTATGCAAGGATAGCCAAGGCTCTTTTTGGCATATTAAACACCCCAGAGTGCTATCTTTGCAAAATAACCATGGGTACTCTTTCTTTTTACTTTCCTACATATCGGGAATTCTGATCTTGCCAAAAGCACTGTTAGAAGAGACTGCCGTATTGATAGCAGGCCTAGTCTCAGTGCTGTGAGAGCTTACTTCAATCAATAAGCTTCTTAGATGGTGAATTGATTGAAATTATGTGAAATACTCTTCTAGAGTTCTTAGAAAGCGCTTTGTAGGAGGAGATTGATAAATAGATTCTTCCAGAGATGCCATTGGTGAGTATTAGATAAATATTAATTGGTCAAAATTATACCTAACAGCAATAAGTAATGGGTTTGTAAAATTTGACTAAGAGAAAGTATTAAAAATTCTTTCAGTACATTATAAAACCGTCGACTCTGCAATCCATTCTTGCGAAACGATTCTACTTTAATATTAAACTAAAAGCGTCAGTATTGAATTCTAGGTCCCTTTTATTACTCTTTGCCACTTCCCTGAATAAGTTGAAGAATTATCAAATACTCTTCTAAGGAATTTCACATGACTGCAAGTAAAGGGTCCATTTATTATTGAGAGGCAATATAGTAACCCCAATTGCAGCGTTGTTAAAATAGTCAAAATATGCCAAATTGTCACGTAGTTGATAGTATCACTTGGCCAAAACAGTGCAGTGCTATGTTAAATATTTCCGAGATCAGGCCTACACGTAAATTCACTTAATTGATTCGAAATGGCCTAGTACCGATGTTATCCCAATAAGAGGTGTTGACTAGAGTACGAAAGAAGGGCAACTTCGGAAAAACTTAATCTACCTGTATAATAATATAGAATAATAATCGGGTTAAAGTGAGGGAATGCCTCTTCTTTTTGATTTTGTAGTCGGGAACGCCGCTCACTTCCGCTCTCTAGACACTACACGCCTGCTTACAGGGTGTATCATTTGTCATGGCGGGTCAATAAAATGTAAATACAGTAAAACCTTCGAGATCCGGACACCCTAGACCGGACATGATTTTCTACCAAATAATATTATTGGTGAAATATTCAGCACAAATCACACAAATAACACAAAACATATTAACTAAAAAGAGACAATAATAATATCTGTTTAGTAGTTATTACTCGTTTTTCAGCAGCGCTGTTTCGCCATTTCTTTACTAGAAGCAAATGTTCCATCTGGGTATCCCCTTGGGACTCCAGCCATTCTAACACGATTTCCAGGGTTTCACATGCTTATACTGGGGTTACACAAGGTCTAGGATCAGTAGTGCACAGTGGCTTAAAATGGGAGTTAGTAAAGAATGGGTATTTTCATTTGAAATAGACATATGTAATGTATTATTAGCATATAGGTTATCATATGCTAGGAATCATTTGGTGCATTCAAAAATTTTATAAGGTTTCTATATATCATGTTCTGACGTCATAGCTTTATGCTGAATTTTGTTTTTCTTTAATATCTGATTGTATAACAATGTTAGCCCTATAAATTGCATTATTTGGGTATAGTATATCATATCCATGGAAGCAATTATAACTGTTAGAAATACAAAATTATTCATAATTTTTATAAAATGGCGTCATATACAATTTTGCTTTTGTACTTCATACTTCTAAATGCGTTTTTAGAAAAAATTCATATCTTTTTTTGCTAATATATATATCAATTCTAACAATTTCTGGATAAAAACAATAAACACTAATATTAAGGGATGTTTTATTGTATTATTTACTCACTAACATTCAGCAAACTACGTTGTTACAATATCGTATCAATAATAAGGTCCTTGACGATATTATCAATAGATGATTCCAATAAATCTGTTGCATTATCTCTACAGCACTTAGCTCTTCGGGTATGACCGTGTTCTCCGCACTTTTCGCACACCACTGTCGATCGATATTTCATTAACACAGGATCGCTTTCAGATGAGAGTCTGACAAATATATCAATGACATTATCCTCGAAGGAAGTTTTCCTTGCTACATGTTCCCTATATTTCCTGATTAATTTGTCGCAGGCTTCGGATCCTTCTTCGCTAAAGCATTTCAATCCATACCCAAAGTTAATCTCTCTCAGTATTTCTTCAGAATGGGCTAGTAATTTATGTAAAGTCGGTGTAATGTTCACCCAGGGAAAGGATTGAAGAATAAGGAGATAGGTGTCTGTACAAAGGTTGCCCAATTTTTCGGTATTGATTTTCTGTCTGAATTTATGATTCTCAGAATGACAGATAATTGTGTGTGCAATTTACAAAGTGAGTCCCTATGATCAATCTTAACCAAAGACATTGCGCATTCAATAAACTTGGAGTCATTTGAACAAGCTCTTCGAGCCACACCACCAGTGGAAGTAGTACCTCCTTTGGGGTCTGGTTGGTCAATTCTTAGACCTGTTACTTCTTGAACTATGGTTCGCACATCCACCACGGAGTCTTTAATTTCTTTTGATGATGGTGACCATGTGAGCTTATTACAATTCAGCTGGTACACAAGTAAATTAAACCATCTAAAAATGCACGTATAGGAATGTGAGGGAGAAGTAGGTAGAATATCTATTGTTGATAATGGTTGGTGAGTCAGGTTAAATCTTTGATTTGTTGGTGATGAAAAGAAAGCATCAATGTCTTCCAGTTCTCCAAATATTTGAATTGCGTCTGAAATGTTTCTATTGATGGGATAGCCTTGCAAAATTAAATCACGATCTTTTAGTTCTTTCTGCGTTGTAGTACATAGTTGGCAACTCGCACCTCCTGCTCCTGAGAGAATACTTGCCATTTTACCATCAAACATTGATCGGACAACATCGACAAATATATGTTTATCATCGGCAAAATAGAAATCTTGGTCCTTCATTTGATCAGTTTCGGGATTGATGATATCTTTCATAAATTGGTGAATATTGTCATGATTTTCTGTGGCAGCAAGAAGGAAAATTGGACGTTGGGAGAATGGAGAATTCGGGCAGTTGTTTTTCCAAAGTTCCTTTCCACTAGAATTGACAATGTGTATTGCTTTGAAGCAAAATAAGATGAATGATTTGGTAGACGTATTCGTATTTGGTTGATTATATACGGTATGCTTTCCAGATCTATCTAAGCCATCAGCAATCTGAAATCGAAGAGGAAAATCCTCATTTGAAGGGGATGGTAGAGTGGGCATAATTCTACAAAATGTATGGTAGACAAATTGAGCGTATGGCACACACACACACACCAACTGGGGCTGTAGGATTCGGGAATAGTTGAATCATACTTCGTAGTACTAAATTATTTCTATGATCGGCCACCCTCTGATATGTAGGAAAGTGAATTTCATTAGATGACAAAAGTTGTCGTAGTAGAGTATACTTCCTCTTGCCAATCTCTAGTAGATCCAAAAGAAATAATGCCTTGTCCACATCCAATTCTTTGCTTTTAGATGCACGCCCGAATTGACCAGAGAATTTTCCCTGCACAATTGATTTAGATACCCTTGCAACTTCTCGATTGTCTTCTTCATTGCACAACAATTGCAAAGCAAGAGCTGCAATTGTAATTTCAGAAGTTTTTTCGATTACCGAGATGGATCTGATAGACTCAAGGACACTAGAGATCCGCGGAACGCTGATGTTGCAATGAAAGATTGATAAGTTCTTTCTTTTGGCGCACCAACTTAGTTTTTTGGGGGGCTTGTGAAGCTATAAATAATTCTGAGCAAATTTCAGAATGCCACCAATCTCCATGCAAAGATTCAAGTGATTTTTTTGAAGTTCTAATCACATCTCGTATTCCACGTAGAATCAATTCAAGTTTAGCCTGCTTGGCATCGTCTAATCCATGGAGATCGCTATGATAACAGAGAGTTGTTTGGACGCAATTGCCATTTGCTTTCAGGATTCTCGCTAAATCGAGACGGGATTCGGGGGGAAGTCATCGGAGTAATTGGTTCGGCCATTGATCACGGATAAACTATCTATGAGAAAATAAAGGTGTATGATTGAAAACATAAGTACACGTATATATACACGTTATATGTTTAATTTTGTGCAGTAATTTCCAAGAAGAATTAGAATTAGACGGGTATTCAATTACATAGTTACAGATATCACTTTAGGAATTTCCATAGCAACGATTACAGACGATGGAATGTGACCAAAAAATCAAAGTTGCACATTGTTTCGGGGCCTGTCATCTTCATATAACATAGCATAAATTGTAAACAACAACTGGTATTATTTTCGCTTTGACGTTCCTTGACTTTTTTTTCAGACACTTTCAAAATTTTATTGATGGAAAAATGGCATTCATTTTTTTACCCTGAGTACAACAACCCTTCACATGCAAAGTACACAGTTTAGAATATATCTGATACAAAATTAGAAATCAGCATGCACAATTGTCTAGAATAGATGAAACAATAGATCGCTAATACATTCTATAAAGAATCAGAATCTTTGTGAAAATCTTTTATATTTTGAATTCTCCGAAACGATAATTTCAACATCAAAAACCACACAGTTTCGATTCAAATTTACATAACTAATGGGCTACCAAATGATTCGAAAATTGGAATGGATGCTACTTGAATGTTTAGAAACAGAAAGAAAACATAAAGAAATGAAAGCATTACTATAAAAAATTTCTTAATTCTCTACTACTAAGCCACTGTGTAGTGTCTTCTTCAACATCAGTATTCGTAGCTAAAACTTCTGAGAAAATTTCTTCATCGTCCAAAAGTTGGTATCCTGGATCGTCATCTTCATCAAGCCACTCCTGTGATTGCTGCCGATTTTCATCAACCACTGAAGAGCCCATTTCCAAAATAAATCTGTGAATTCCCCCAATTCATTATTTGGTGAGGATGTGCTATCTACTGCCTCTAAAGAGCAATCGGAAAGTGGAAATAATTTATTCCAACCCGCTGATAATTTTCTGTGGTTGCATCATCCCAACTTTGGGCTGCCCAGTACACTGCATCTCTGATCGTTACTAGTTTCAGGATTTCAGGTATGGATAATGCTAATGTACGCTCCTCAAGGATTAAATGGCGTACTAGGCGCTTCTTGTAACGTCGTTTCATTGTCTCCAGGATGCCCTGATCGATGTATTGAATGATTGAAGTGGTGTTCGCTAGTAAAAACATTGCTACTACTCTTCCATCTTCTGAATTATGTTTTTCAACTGAAGGGTGTGTGGTGTATTGTCCAATAATAAGAGTGCCTTATAATCAATGGATACTTTCTTACAGAATTGTTTTACGCAAGGTAGGAATTTTAGTTGAAACCAAAGTTGAACCACATTGGCATCCATCCAATATTTTTTTGTACAAAATAACTAACTGGAAGACATTCCATATTAGTGTTTTTGAAGCAACCAGCCCTGGCACTCTTATGCATGAAGCCCAGCGGGATTTGACAGACCTAGAAGCATTAGCGCAAGCAAGTAAAGTCACTCTGTCTTTAGACTGTTTGAAGTTCTTAAAATTTATTTCACCACCGGAAACGAGAGACTTTGATGTCATTGATTTCCACCTAAGCCCTGTCTCGTCGGCATTGAATATGTAATCTCGAGTGTACCCTCCTTTTTCTGTCACACTCAGCAGTTCCTTTCGATTAGGTTCGACAACAGAGATGTCTGCTGGAGCGCCTCTCACTGGAGTGTAACTGAACTTATGCCATGGGGATGACAAATTTTTGGAGCCAACCGGGGCTCGCACAGAATTCACCCAGATCGCTTTGAGGACAAATTTTGGAAATAATTATAAAGACTTCTCTTGTAGAAGAGGACCTGAATTATGAGCACCCTTAGACCGCTGTTGTAAAAACCAAATATGGCATGCTTTATCAAGCTCTGGGAAGTGAACTTGCCTTATTATGCAGCGCTTCTTAACGACAGTGGGATTATCGCAACACGTTAGATACTGTCAATCTTTTCTCTGTCTCCAGATATCATTTACTGTCGACCTCGATACATGAAAATATCTGAAACTAACCTCTGCGATTTGACCTTCCTGTAGTTCTGCTATAATACTCAGCTTTAACTCGAGACTAACTGCATGATGTTTCCTTTTCTTTGATGATACACATGTAGTCGCCATTATCTTAATAGGGAACAATATATTTCATAAACGTACTATTATTAGGTGTAGATAAGGGATCGGAAGTCAGGGCAATAGGAGGAATAAATAAGGATAAAAATATATGGTAAAAATGTACAATGTCCGCATCTCAGAGAGTTGAAATTTTGTAGGCTTGACCGTTTCGGCATGTGATACTAGATGAAATTCCGAGATCCGGACACTCTCCGGATCTCGGAGGTTCTACTGTAGAATTATCCGTAATCGAATACTTGTTCCAATTATTCGCCAAATATAACCACCATTCCTATCTAATACAAGTTGTATCCTACCTGGCATACTACAAATTAAAATTTCTAGAATATCAGGGTCTATGTCACCCCATGCGGATTTTACTTGTAGAATTAAGTCTTCCAGCTTAGTAGCATTTACCATTTGTCCAACACGATATTTTTCAATATTGACCAGAAGTTTTCAAGCGGGTTTAAATCTGGCGAGTTACCCGGCGACTCAACCTTCCTCCAAAATTGAGGAAGTGTTCTACACACCATCTTGTGTCAAGTTCGCAGTGTGAGGAGGGACACCATCCTGCATGAATAGAAAATCAGACATGTCGGCAAGCATTGATCTCTCCAGAATAGAGCCTGCATTTGCAGTTCTGTTTGTTGAATAACTACAAGTCTTGGCTAAGATATTATCCGATAGTAGGCTCCATTTATCGTTTGTTTCGGAGGAATGATGTGGAATTCTGAGAGAGCTCTGTGGGACATCATACCCTCAGACATTGATTTGTGGGAAATTTGGTCTGAATGATAGGTTCAATGATATTTGAATTCCGAGCCCAATACGATCGTTTTGACGATTTGGCATTGAGAATACTTGGAAAGATAATTCATCCACGACACCTATTTCCAGGCACTAATTGTCCAATTTATGTGACTTATAGCGAACTGGAGGCTTTTATCCTTCATTTTCTGTGTCAATTGAGGTATTTTAGGGCGTTTGAATGACTGGACTCCAAAGAATTGGTCAATTAACGATATATACTTGAATGCGAGATAGAATATCCCTTACCATTGAGAATACGTACAGGTTTACGTGTCGACTTCCCCCTCTCCCCTAGAGATTTTGAGATGACTATCTTGCAGAGCTTTGTATGATTGGAATCCTACCAGAACGGAGTTCAGAACTTTGGTCTTTTTCCATGTTTCTCGTTATGACACCACCTTTGTATCGACCTCAAACCGACACCTAGCCTCGAAGCTACAATCTTCTGCTCAATTCCAGTTTTCAACATAACAATTGCTTCCAGGCGAATGAACAACCAAGATCTTTGACATTCACATCCCAAAAATATAAAAGAAATGCAAATAATGAGCTAAAAATACAAATCAAAGCGAATGTATTCATACAGAAGTGTATTGTAGTACCTATACTTAGTAGTTAAGTGTAAGGCAAATCGAATTCAATATTATATTGTGGTCTGGTAAAAAAACTTTAAACATTATGAATTTATACACCATCAAAACATATGATACACCCTGTAGATCTCCCAAGTGTACAAACATCTTCATAGGTCTCCTAATTGACTTCCCTTTATCTCCTTTACTTTTGGAAAGGTATTCTGGGCTGGTTATGGATTTGAATCAATTGATGAGCCTCTGGTGATGTGTCACAGTCCTTACATCTCCTATATGTACTATCTACATCTTGAGTAGCCCCATTCACTCCCTGTTACTTGCTATATTTTAGGACAAATATTCTGTACTCATTTCTTCCCAAGTTTAATACTTTCTCCTCTGACTAGTCTTTACAAGCCAGATGTTCATGCTTTCAAATGACTCGTTCCTTACCTCTTCTGTTTTACGCCATTATAATTGATTTGCCTACCCCTATGTCTCTTCTCTGCATCTATGATTAGGTCTCCATTTTTCGAAGTACACCAGTCTCGACAATAATTTCTTATGAAAAGTTGCCAAGTAGTGTATACTTAAATATCAACCAACATAAAGATATGGTGACAAAGGAATTGACATTATCAGACACTTGTGAACTTGCCCGGATTTAGTGGCACTCGGTTATTATGAGTCCAATATTGTATAGTAAACAATATATCGTGAATTTCTGTTTAAAATTGCTACAACAAGTTCACATATATGACATTTGAGATACATATTATGGTATTGTAAATATCAAGTTATCAATTTCTGATGACATTTGATCGATACAGTGCATAAAATATATATTATCATCAAAATCATACCTTAAATAACATTACTGAGGTAATAGATTAGACGAGTACTAATACAATTTAGTGAGCATAATTTTGCGAATTTCTGTTTGAATATTGTAGAATATGTAGATGAAGTATATATTTGATTAAGAATCATCATTTACAATTATATACGGAGAATATCTCATTGCAAACAACATATTGTGAATATTTAAATATCAAGAGAAATGAAACCACAAATTATTTTGAAATGAAATCTTACCTTCAATAATTTTTGTGAGCTGATAGTCATATTATCATAATACAAAAAGAACATATTAGTTATGAATTCAATATAAAATTTGTTAAATTAAGTACACAAAATCAAATTTTGCTACTAACAAACTCCAACGACTCTGCTGAGGTGATAGAGTATCTTTAACCCGAAAAATGTACTTTAACAACATACTGAGAATTTCGTCTTACATTTACATATGAATTACACAAATTCCTAGGTACTCAATTACATCAATATAGTCATTGAGAGTATGATATAACAGCATTAGATATTTGGGTACTTAATTTAACAAAATTAACATCTCCAAATTTCTGAAATATAACGCAACTCCTCACCTATCAAGTAAAGTGAAGAAATTCCAAAATATCCAGTCGACATGCTGGTAGTACAGCTCAAGGTTATTTGTTTGTGCTATTTTCGGGGTTTATAGCCCCCTCAAACGACATTCTCCTGTTATTGAGTGAGAGATTTGAAAATGCAAAACAGAAAACTGCATCATTGGCTACCCCATACAATCTGTTACAACGAAAATTCTAGCATTATTATGGAATTATATGGCAGAAAGGTGTGAAATAATCACTTAGAAATTTTTAAACATCAGGTGCCAACTAGATATAACTACGAGTACACATGCCAAAATTGGTGCCTTAATCTCTGAAGGTATGAACAGCAGAGCGAAACACCTATATTGCGTCATCCATCTTAGATCGATTATCCAAACAGCAGTTAGTATGTTTAGTTTCTAGAAATTGTCCGAATTTCATCTCAGCTAAATGCTTAATTCTACTTTGGTACTAAGTTTTCGGATCGTGTGACCATTTTATGCCAAAATTGCAAAAAGTAGGTGGAGTCAAATCTACGAAATTACAAATTCACAATTTCCCAATGGCTGAGCTGACAATCTCATAGTGTAAATGCGCTATTTCAGTTATCAGGGCGTTGGATAAGTCTGGCGGGCCATGAATTATCTTAGGAATTAACCAAGTAATATATCTAACTTTCATATAGTATAAGCCCTTATAGTTAAACTCCATATCCGAAAGTTTCAAGCTTATTCAATACAAATCATGTATTTTTGAGATAGTTACGTGTAGTCAATTTATACCCACTGTTGAATTTATCGCTTCAAAGGATGATAATTTCAACTTCAAATGGCGAGCTTACATAGAGTTTCGCACAATACTCAAGATTCAGCCAGTACAGATCTTCAGTGAGTTACAGGAGATACTATGCGTGGATTGCTCTTTCAGATCTACTGTAGAGCGATGGGCTGCCCGTTTGGATCTGGTGATGCTGATGTCACAGATTTGCCTCGATCTGGAGGACGGGTATCCGCCACCAATTCAGAGAATAACGCACTCATTGAAAGTATGGTCATGGAATCCAAGACATTACTGTCAATCAGTTATAACAAAGTATGGAGATTTCATCGGGAGCTATTCATACAATTCTGACGACTGAGCTTGGCTACCGACCGATTTGTGAGAAATAGGTCCCGCATAAGCTCAGTGAGAATCAAAGGTTGGCACGACTGAATATTGCCAGGAAACACTTGGAAACTTATGAGAACTGTGACTCTAGACGCCTAACATAGATTATTACTGGTGACGAGACGTGGGTGTACTATTCAACACCATATAGTAAGTATAAGAAGCGATCATAGGTGAGGGGCGACGAACAACCGGCGAAATTCCTAGGCCTGACTTCAGAAAACCTAAAATTATGTATACCATCTTCTTCAGTAGTCATGGAATTGTCTTGCAATTACCTTGTGAGAGTGGCAAGGCTGTTAGTGCTACTTTCTTTACAGAGCAAGTGCTTCTAAATTTGATAAAATATCTAGAAAAGTACCGCCGAAAACCGGAACTCGAGGAATGAAGATATTAATTAATAACGCCAGTTCCCATATAGCTAAGCTTACCAAAGATTCCTTGGATGTAGAAGGATTAGAATTACTTCCCCATCCACCATACTCACCAGACCTAACTTCCGTGTGCTTTTGGCTATTCCCCAAGCTTTAAATCTACCTTCAAGGCAAAGATTTTAACACATTACAAGCACTCGGAAAGGGCCTGTACCAGTACCTCAAATCCATCCCCGAAGAAGAGTACAGATATGTGTTTTACAAGTGGGTGGAAAGGTTAAAACTTTGTGTATCTGCAGGAGGGGATTACTTTGGATATATGATATAGTGAATTAGTGTGTATAGTGTTTGTATCATATTCTATGATATCACCCGCAAGACTTATTGAACGCCCTAGTATCCGAACACCAAAATAGAAAGTGTATAGCGAAGTTGTTCGGATTATCGGGGTGTATTGCTATGCAATAGCATTAGCTGCCACAGAAAGATTGGGAGCGCTGCTTCAGGTCGAAGTCTGTGTGTTGGCATTTCTTCGAATTAAATATGAATGCATAAGGTCGAATTTCATTGTTTACATTAAGTCGAATTCCAACTGTCTGATTCATTAATTTAGAGATTTCTAAATATACGTGAGAATTGAAATTTATTTTGAAATATGATATATAGAAAATATTACTTAACTAGGTATGCATTATAAAATGTGCAAGAGATATTAATTTAGAAAATTTGAAATTTGCCTTCAACTATGCCTCTGCAAGTTGGACAAGTCTGTTGAAGTTGCTCAATTGTGTCGCTACTCTGTGTGCAACCATTTGCATGCTTGTAAGGCATGAATCCCTAAGTGGTATACCTTGTTTGTAGGCCAACTACACATTTATTTGTTTCATTACCAAAAGATTCAGCTCCTCTAACACATCCAAATCATCTGAATTAATTGTGCCTTCTAATGAAGTAGCATTGCCTATATCGTAACTAATTCTTTCGAGAAATTGGATGGGAGAGTAACTCCCACTCAACAGTTATATTTGCAGCGCTTTCGATGTTCATTATTCAATACGTTCTTCTTTTGCTTGGTCGCATTACCTCTCTTCTTTCCTGTATTCGGGCCATTTCATTATCAAAGGCAGCAATTATATTGTGAATGACAGGAAACTCCAAATTCTTGGATGCCTTGATTTTATGATAGACTTAATTTAACCATGATAACTTTCTGCTGCATTGTTTGTTACATTTTAAGGTTAAAAATTGACAGTCCTTCAAGACCCATTTTGTTAGCCACTGCTTCTTAAAAGAATTCAAAATACTTTTTCTTCAATTGACTCTGTTGCAATGTTGGAATTTGAAGAAGGGTATATGTTGGAAGAATCAATTTAGCTGGAAGAAACGGAATTGCCATGAACTTCTTAACGAATGATTCACAATCAGAATTTCCTCCGTAAGTCGGAGCCTTACCATACTTTTGAGTTTTCTAAAAATAGCTTGCGCATAATGGAATCAGCACTCGTTCACTTGAATTCCTGGATAAACTCGCTTGACACCATTCCGAACTACTGGTTTCCATACCTGACATCGACAATCCGGTCCTAGCTGAGGAACAAGTTCTCTTATCTTCTGTATAACTGCCACATATAGCAGATGATCTTTATTAGTCAGCAAGCAGTGAATGGTAGGAATTGCATGTTTCCCAAATGGAAGAAAAAGAGTACACCATTGGTAAAATTGTCTAGGCACGGTGTAGAATGTCCAGTCAAATTGGATACTGGTAATCTCTGCGAGAAGATCGTATAATTTGTCAGAAAAGAAATGGCAGCTATCCGAGCATCTACACTGATAGTAGCCTTATGAATTCTGCAAATGTTGTTGTGGGTTGAACTTCACTAAATTCACTAGTAGATTGTGGGATCATAGGGTATAATGTTTTCCTTGCCCGAAACATTGACGATTCACATTCTTGAAATGTGACTTGAGAAGCAGAAGGATTTGATCTCGTGGCATCGTTGAATATTAGTTTCAGATTGTGATGCGAGGTATGAGCTTTTGTTTTGCACTTTGATTTAATTGCATATACTTCTGCACGATAGTCTTGTAATCCATGATTATGTTCTGACTTAGGATAAATCAAATTCGTGGCCTTTCCAAATTCGCACTTCCTTTACAGTCTTTTCTGAATAGTACACATATTATTAGAAGATAAACCTTACACAATAAAATAATTATGATTCAGAGTGTTTTCGTAACGAATCCATTACTCAAACCGAACTATAATATCTTTATATTTATGGTTGCATATTAAACAGCAATGGAGAATCAACACACTCTTTGAACGAATATTACTGATTGTTGAACTCCAAATTGGAACAATTACATAAGCATTAAAATGCAAATGATAGTAGCATCCAGAGTATAGAAAAATGATCGAAATAATTATCGAGAACTTTTATGCAAATAATGATCGCGTTCTACTTCCGACCCCTAAAAAACAACTACCGCCGATCGTCGCCCGATCGTCAAAAAAGTATCGCGATCGTGATCGAGAAATCAATTATCGTACGATCTTAATAGCTTAGATGTGACATCAATATAGAATTACTAAAAAAAGGATACGATACTTGATATTTTTGTTAATTCAATTTATGAATAATGATTCACTAGTCAAATTCAACAAATTTTTATTACAAAACGTAAGTAAGCACCAGAAAGAAATGATCCCGCAATTGTCTCATCTGGCAATAGTACAGTAACGAGCGACATAGAAAGCGAAGCACACAAATTCATCATATTTTATATTTGCAACTGTTGTCTGTATGTTTGGTTACCAAATAAACAGAAATCAATTTAATTGCCCAAATATATTAAAAATCCTGATCCGGTTTTTACTATGGCGACTAGTACTCATTCATAGCACAGTAAATTAAAATGGTTGACTTAGTATATATGTATATTTGTTTTGCTCTGCTATTCACACTTTTAGATGTAGACACAAAATATGCCATGTGTACTCGTGGTCACATCTAGTCACACAACTGACATTCAGAAATTTCTAATGTGAATATTTTAGACACTTGAAGAATTTTGGACAGTAGTAAACTTGTGATAATTGGACAATGTGGCATTGTCATAACGGGACTATCTCCAAATAATTAGCAAATGTAAAGCATTTGGAGATAGTAGCTTTTGGGATCATTATATATATATTTGGAAGAAAAAGACATTGTTGTACACTGGGAATATTGGATATTGTTGTGTTGTGAACAAAAAGAGATTTTTGCAAATGGGAGAATGGAAGATAAGATTAATTGAGAAAATTGTGGAATATTTTGGGGAAAATGAAATTGTTGCATTTGGAAATATTGGTCCTATCTTTGGAACTTTGCACATTGTTGTATTGTGAACGACAGAACATTTTTGGAATAGGCAGATTTGAAAATATACTTTGGGAATTTAGATATTCTTCCATTGGATAACTGTACATTGTTGTAATGTGAATAATACTACATTGTATATTTTAGATAATTGGATATGTGTTTTAGAACAATGAAAACATTTGGATAATTGACTTTGTTGTGTTAGCGATAATTGTATCGGGTGGGCCAAAAAAACAAATCCCAAGTGATTTTCGTTCTTTCTGCTTATGCCTTTTGTACTAATCAAATAATATATTAGGATATGGTAGATACCTCTATTAGGCGCGTAATGACAAGCAGTGGAGCACAGAGAAGCGAATATACTGTGTCAAGTTCTACTACAAGTTACATTCTTACAATGCTGTACAGACCAAATTTTCGCAAGAGTTTAAGCAGCCCAAGCACCCAGCAAATCCATTATCTTTGGATGGATCAAGAAATTTGAACAGGAGGGCACTGTTAAGAACCTCAACTCTAAATTAGATAGTCGTCTGAGCTACTCAGGGAGGAAGAAGATCCGTACGGATGAAGTTATCAAAGTCGTTCGTTAGTCGTTCTTCACTCCCCAAAGAGGTCGACAAGAAAGAGGTGTCAATTGCTTGGCTTATCATGCACTACACTTCGCAAGGTTCTTCATAATGACTTAAGACTATAGGCATACTCGTATACAGATACACCAGAAACTCGCAAATTCCGACAAGGTGAAGAGATTTGAGATGGCTAAGTTGTTATTTGCTCTGATTGAGACATCAAAGATCTTCTTGGACCATCTCTGGACAACGGACGAAGCTCATTTTCATCTTGATGGGCAGGTGAATTCTAGAAACAAGGTCTACTGGGGTTCAGAACGACCGGCAGAAGTGACAGAAAAACCTCTACATTCTCAGAGGTCACAGATTTGGCTGCATTCTCAATGAAAGGGGTAGTTGGCTCGTTGTTCTCCGAGGAGCAACAAAATACTGTGACGTTTACACCGACCGTTACCTTAAGATCCTGGAAGTCTTCTGGAAGGAGCTTGAAGAGAATTATAGAGGATACCTGCCCAAATTCTGGTTCCAACAGGATGGAGCAACACCCCATACCTCAAACAAAAGCCTGAATTGGATCAAGAACCAATTCGGAAGCCCAGTGATCAGTCGCAAGTGTGACCATGAGTGGGCACCCTACTCTCCGGATCTCAGTCCCCCAGACTATTACCTCTGGGGGTTCCTGAAGGGCAGGGTATATGCTACAAAGCCAAGGACACTCGGAGAACTTAAGAAAAAGATCCAGGAGGAGATGAGAAGCATCTCAAGGGTAAGTTGCAAATCAGTGATGCAGAACTTGTTTTACGCCTGGGAAAATGCGCAAATCTAAATAGATGCCACCTCGAACATGTTCTATAGATCAAGAACCACTTGAGCTAGGATAGTATAAACTTGCATTTTTGATTTAAATACTTGGAATTTGATAATATTTAAGTTTTAATTCTCTACCCTTGAAGAAAGTAGAGAAATAACAAATTTATTACGGGTTCTGGTCTTTTTGGCCCACCTGGTAGATATATCGGGAAAAATTCGAATTTATTGTGTTTGGGGTATTGTTCCTACATTTCAAGTGAACTTTTGAATTCTTTTAATTAACAAAATGTAAAATACAATACACAGACATTGAAAGAACTCAAACATCACTGAACTAAAACCATGATACAATATGACTCAGATATTGATGAATTTCTGGAATTCGTTGGAATTATTGATTTAAGGGAGAAGTCATTTACAATGATTAGGTGTCTTCTTGTTACTAGAAGTATCAAGAAAATGGGTAGGGATGGAAATTTTTTGACTTTTGGAATCTTTTGTAGCTGACTGGTTAATAGCATAATTCGGGTATGAGACTCTAATGGAAACTGTTTGTATAAGTTTGGTGAGAATAGACCTGGAAAGTTTTGTCAACTGGTTTACATAGCTAAACATGAAGAAAGATTTATGTAAGTCTGATGGGCCACCATGTTTATGTCTATAATAATAGAGGTATTTACATTACTCAAGTTAAAGTTTATACTAAATATTTTCAGTTAATATGGACACCTCCGATTAATTGGGACAAACTCTAGTAATTGAGTGCAAATAAATAACTCAATCAAGACCAACTTACTCTTGGGTCAATAAATTAGAATAAACTAGATAGAAGTCCAAAATTCAGATAAATATCGACTAAATTTGTGATTAATTTGATCAAACCAAGTTCTGTTTACCAGTCATTGTTATCAACATAATTCATATGAAGGCGATCTGATCCATCAAATTGGCAGAAAAGCGAATATGTTCTATCATCCTCAATAGACTCAATGAACAGGATTATAGCAGTAGGTGAGAAAGATTAAGAATATTTAAGTATATTCTAGAACGTTGTGTGGGTCTATAAAACACTGCTATGTATATTTTAGAACAGACTTTCTTATGTTGTATTTTTTGAATGATATTTTGCACTTAATTTCTGTAGTATCTATAATGAATTAAAATGGTATTTATTGACATAAATGCATACATCCCAACCATCCAGGGACAAATATCTATGAGGAATTAGGTAAATTATTCGAATTCCAAGATAATATGATGTAGTTATTGCACGACAAAAGCACTTTAGATGGTGCCAAAATTTTCTAGGGGGAGTTGAGCCCCTCTTGGCCCCCCCTGTCTACTGCCTGATGTTTGTTAATGGCATAAGTTGTGATGTATGTAGAAATGTCGCAACCCTGTTTAGAAATATAAATATGCTAGCATAGCTCCGCCCTCCGGGAGGATTCTGCTAGTTCCTGCGAAATGCTTTATGGGGCCATTGGCACTCATGAATGTCTTTTAATGCTTGTGAACGCTTCTCGTCCTCCTGATGGATCTCTCAGTGAACAATCAACAACTAATCATATTGCTCCGTTGCAGTAGTTTGTGGAATTGTCATGTGGGGGATATTTAGAGTTTTGAAATTGTCCGTTGTGAGGTTTACAGACACTGAAAGAATGGAGGTCTGAGCTCTGCTAGTTTATTAATAAAAACTTAAGAACTTTAATCGGCATTTAGTATTTGTAATAAGACTATCAACTGTATTTTGCAAGAATATTCTGGCATCACGATCCTCTTAGTTCTAATAAATTAAGGTATATGGAAAGAACATCAAAATTATCAATGGTTAAATATTTATCCCATAGGGCATTTAATTATTTCTACTATATTGTGGTTTCATAAGTTAATTATTGTGCAATAATAAATTAACAAACGTAGTTAGACATGTACTAAATTGGGATTTGAAACTTTTGCGAAATTGAACGATAGAGTAATTATTTGCATTCAAATTAACCTGTCTATCCCAATCAGTTGAGGTCCTAGGGGAAAGCGTCGGGGCAAAAATAGGGGATTCAGGAACTTTGGCCTCTTCCCCTGCTCCATGAAGGTAGGAATCGATAACCGGGGGATAGCCCTTGACTTTTGCCCCGGATTTAACTACACCTGTTAATTCAGTTAATCTGAAAGATTTTGATCAATTGAACAAGTAAAAACTGAACTATAAAGTCGCTTTCCTATCTGAGTTCCGTGACAAGTTCGTAGCATTGTTCCGTGTTGAGTATCGGAATCGAATTCTACGTCATTATTTTCCTAAAAATTGCCAGTGGAAGCTAATCTTTAGGACAATTATGAAATATATTGCCAAAAAGCTAGAAAAAAGATTAATGATATGGTAAATAAGTGTATTGTGTATATGTTACAGTCAATGTGTAAAATCAGTCAACTTACAAATTGGCTGAAATTTCCAGTCAATTTGTACATTGACTGATTCACTTAGGCAATTTACAAATTGACTGAATCATTGGTCGTTTTTTTTGACAGATTGACTGAAAACATATTACGAATTACAAATCAATAAAGTAGTGAATAAATGGGAAATCTTGCAATTGTTGTTATTCCAAAACATATACGTCTACTCAACTTAAGAATTGAAAATGTATAAGAGAAACCTGGCTCAAAGTAGTGTATCCTCAATAACAACATATCAAAGGGAAGCATCTATCGACGTGAAATATTCTGGAGTATAAAAGGCAAGGTAATATGAACACCCTCATAACTCTAAAAGATGTCGGAAACTAAGGAACAGTCTTTCGTGAGGAGATGTTGAAACGGAAAAGCTCCGATGCCAAATCATTATTGATGACCAAACACGAGTATTTTTTGTTGCTTGAAGAGGTCAAAGTTGCATCTGACACCACAAAGAAGTCCAACAGGCAGTACGATATCCTTGGCAGGTAAGTGAACAAATAGAGGTCATCCTCGAAACATGATGGGTGTAATTCTGGAAAGAAATGAAATTGACATGCATCGTATAGCAGTCCGATCTGGAATCCTGAAAGGATCATACAACCGAAATCAGTTTGATTTGTGTCCCCATCCGCTACACAGTGTGAACGATTTCACCACAGACAAAGAAATAGGCATACGACAAGCTGTTCAACAAGGGTCAAAGTGTGGTGGACAAGGGTTTGCCAAGTGTAACTGTACACAAAGTGGTACACAATGCAAATCAAACAAATGTAAGTGTTTCAAGACTGGACTTAAATGTAATAGCAAGTGTCACGCGAGCATGACCTGCCCCAACAAGATCTGAATGGGAACGATATATGAACTATTTAGTCAGTATGCTGTAATCACATGCTTTTAATAGATATTGATATCAATTAATTAAATTCGTAATACGGTTCAGTCAATCTGTCATAAAAAACGACCAATGATTCAGTCAATTTGTAAATTGGCTGAAAATTCTAGTCAATTTGTAAATTGCCTAAGTGAATCAGTTAATTTACAAATTGACTGGAAATTTTAGTCAATTTGTAAATTGACTGATTTTACACATTGACTGTAACATATATACCCTGAGTATAATGTACTGACCAATAGAATTGCAGTCTATATGCAATACAAATACATTATGGTGCCAATAATGATATACACTCCACAGAACTAAGTTTATGCATTTATGCCTAAAGCAATACAATCTAATTGGATTAATAAACAGGCTAATCAAAATGTGTATGAATCTATACATTAGAAATACTTTTATTGTCAAGTGGACAAATTGATGTCATTCTCAGTATACATGCAAATTTGGTATCTTAATCTCTAAAGGCGTGAACAGCAGAACGAAAACATAAATAGACAAGCAAGCTACGTTTACTTGCGTTGCGCGGCACACGAACCCAAAGAGTTCGCGAGTGGCACCCTTCGGCTGCCCGCTATATTCCTCTTTTATATTCATTGAACAAATACATATCTATCATTTTAATTTCTCGTAATAGCATTACGTTGGCCACAAATAATCATTAATTCCACATTATGTAGTTAGGAAAACGTTTATGGAATTAATCACTAACGTATATACTTGTCTCTCACCGTTGGGTGTATCATACCATTTGAACTACCTACTTTAAGCGGGAAATTAATTTCTAAGTACGGTAATTAAATTCACAAACTTAGATACAAGTTTAATAAACATACTGGAAAATTAATTATTTTGTAAAATAGGATCTATTAGTTAATTTATTAAAATCTATTCTGAGATATTACAAAATCTAGCGATATATCAAAAACTCTCTGATAATACATTCCATACACATAGTACATATTTAGTTTATATCGTATATGTATCTACAGATTCCTTATATATAGCTCAACTATAGTATAGTATAGTTTTTGTAATACAAAAACCCCATGCCCTAATTCCAAAAAGGTGACTTTCATTAGGACTAATAAATGACCTTTCCTCGAACATGGAAAACTAATATACAAAAACTGTACAATAGTAGAGTTGAGTTATATATAAATTATTTGATATGTCTATGAGATTCAAAAAAATTTTTTGAAATATTCCAAAATTTCAATCGAGTTGGCTCACTTACAATTCTACCCAATACATTGTCGTTATTTACATTTTAGATAAGAATATCTTTGTTTGAATGCTACATAATATTTGAAAAGTGGATGAATTACTTGTTCTATAAAATGTTTGTATACTTTTATATGTTAAAATTAAATTTAAATTGAAGGGTAACCCTTCCCTGTAAATCTGTGTTTCCACTTGTTATTGTCCACAATTAACTTGGTCTTTTAATGACTAAGAGCAATATTAGGGTCACTTAGTTCCCTTTCAACATTCGGTGTTTCCGTGGTTTCTTTCCGGACAGCTTGGTGACATCTTTAGTCTCACCCTCACCATCAAATAGCTTGCGGGTGCGTCGAAGATGCCTTCTTCAATATGGCCCGAGTCAAGTATATCATCTTCAGTGATATTAACTTCTAATTATTGCTTCCCAAGTTGTTAAACACTCGAATCTAATAGGTCAATATATTATAGCACCTATCTAAGAGAGTTTCAGATATCGCTTAGATCTTAGAATTTGTTCCTAGATTTATCACATTCCACACATATGCCAAATTTCAAGTTTGTAGCTCTTACCAGTTCTTCAATCTATTCCGAACAAAATGTATACCATCGACAAATTATATATTAGACCTATATATATAGCATAGTCTCTGAATAACGGATACGTTGGGAATATCCTTCTGTCCTTTTTAGGAGTTGTCCCATTCTCGGACACTGCTAAAGTATTACATATATGATTGCTAATTCATTCCGTTGCAGGATGTTTGTTCGTTGGAGAGGGAATGTCTGATTCTCGGAGTGTCCGTTTTAGGAGACTCCACTATACAGGGTGTCTCAAAAGTTTTTTCCTCCTCAGTACTTCGATTGAAGTCGTTATAAATCGAACAGTATTGTTTACTAACCGACCATTTTTCAGATTATTATTATTAGTCTATAGTAGTCCAATACTATAATGAATACTTCATTTCCTTATTTGATAATCTGTTTATATTTCGTAATTTTTTCTCAACCCTCACAAATTTCATACATGAATGTCATGAAACCGAGATTTGCTGTTCGTGAGCGAGCGATTAGCATGATTGAAGCGGGTTCAACATAGAAAACAGTCGCCAATACTCTTGGAGTCACAATTCGGACAGTTCGGAACTGGTGTAAAAGGCATAGAGCTGGATATTTGCTTGATGACAAGCACCGGTCTGGACTTCCGACGAAGCTTTCTCGGATTCTGAAAATTATAATTCGAAAATCAATCGAGAAACGCTACAATTCAACCCGAAATCTTGCGGAATATATCTCGCCTAAGTCGGTGAGCGTTAGTAAAGACACAATTCACCGTTATTTACGCGACACAATCGGAGCGAAAGCCTATAAAAGAACCTCATACCCGAAATTGACTGAAAAACAAAAGGGGTAAAGAGGCTAGAATTCTGTCAGGAACGCAAAACATGGACTGGTCGTGATTGGGGAAGAGTTCTTTTTAGTGATGAAAGCCCTTTTGAGCTTTTCCATCCGACTAATAGGCAGAATGATCGTGTTTGGGACATTAATCCGCACAACATTACCACAGTTGAATCAGTCAAAAACCCCCCCAAATGATGGTCTGGGGAATGATAAGCCGGTCAGGGCTATCAGAACTACACTTCATCCCCCCAAAACACTCAGTGAATACTGACTACTATATTAATGAAATCCTGGAGAAGTGTTGTCTCCCTACCTTTAAGCGTAGAAAGACTAGCGCCCCACTTACCCAAAGGAAAATCTGTCGAAAGATGTCCGAGACAATTTTCATGCAGGATGGCGCCCCTGCCCATACAGCCATAAGGACCCAGAAATGGCTTTCAGAGCATCTACCTGGCTTTTGGGAGAAAGGTGTTTGGCCTAGTAACTCCCCAGATTTAAATCCCATCGAAAATCTTTGGTCTATTATGCAAGCAGAGCTAGACAAGAGAAAGCCCGCTACAAATTTAACACAGCTCGGAAAATATTTGGAAAATATATGGAATGGGATTAGCCCGTCGATACTTGAGAATTTAGTTGATGGGATGCCAAGTCGAATTAATTCATGTATAAAACTTAATGGTGAATATATAGGCAAATAATTAGATGAATTTATCTAAGAAATTCTATATTATAGTGGTATTCATAAGAGAAAAAGACTTTTGAGACACCCTGTATATATTAATATAAAGTCAAACATCCTAGAACTGAGCCACTATACTTTGTAATTGTTAGTTGGTACGGTAGAAAACATGTCCCAGTTGTTATTCATAGACCCGCCCCTGCTTCGGGCTATCCGAATCCTGCAAACACCCTTGATCCCAAATTGTAGGCGTCAATTCTGATAAGTCAACATATTTTGACACCTATCACAGAAACCTTTTGAGGTCGCTCAGATCTAGGAACTTGTTTATAGATTAATTAACTACCACAATCCTGCCAAATTTCAGTTCTTTAGCTCTTACCAGTTGCTCATCCATTTCCGGACAAAACCGAAAAAATACTTAGGATAAATATATAAGATATTTAAGTGTAACATCGTTGTATTGGTAAAATTAGACATTGATGTAATTGGATAGTTGGACAAATATTATGAAAACTGGACTTTGTTAAAATGGTGAAAATTTTACCTATGTTCGAGTGAATTTGACATTGTTGTATTTAGTACAATTGAACATACTGAATATTTGATAAAATTAGACATTTTGTTCTATTTTTGGCTAAGTGGAAAATGTCGCGTTAGCGAAAATCGGACATTCTTGTATTTTGGATATTAGATATATATATATATATGCCAACATTAGGCATTGTAGGATTTGAAATAATTCGACAGTATTGCATTGAAGCAAATTGGACATTGTTTTTGAAAATTCACTTTGATTTATGTATTTTCACAATCTCTTTTTTAAGACTTTGATTTTCCATCATTACTCCTTTATCCCAAAATATCATAGTTTCCTGCTTCAATAACATCCCCATGAGATTCTTTGATATGTGAAATTTGTTTGCAATACCAGTATTAATAACATCGTATAAAATTTTGTGTCCATAATATTTAACGAAGAACAAAAAGTATACACCAAAGGTTTACGATAAATATTATACATATGGTTCACTAAAAATATGCAAAACAATTTAACCATGGATACAAAAATATCAAATTTATGAAACCGAATGTTTGCTAAATGTGCAAATAACTACATTAGGTATTACATGTCAGAATCAACCTGAATAAGTGCAGACACTAAAAATTGAATGACCGTCAACTAGTTCCTTGTCATAATCACAGTGAATATGTGCAAACAGTTGATATTGAATCATTTTTCTTGTTACATGTCATAATCACAGCGGATATGTGCAAACAGTTGAAATAAAATCATCCAACTTGTAACATGTCATAATTACAGTGAAAATATGCAGGCTGGTATATTTGACTGATTATTCTTCCTACATGTCAGAATCACTGTGGATAGGTGCAGACAGTTGAAATTGAATGATTAATGGCAGTTACATGCCGGAATCCCCATAATTTCGTGCAGATTGTTGAAGTTAATGGTTTCTCTGTTTCCCCAGTACAATAACCATAAATACATACAAATCGTGGAGATGTAATGATCATACTTGTTACAGTAAAGTATCACAGTGAATATGTGCAGAAAGCGAAGATTGAATGTATATAGTGTTTACATGTCAGAATACTCGGGAATTTATCAACTAGATTGAATGTTTATAGTGTTTACATCTTAGAATTACCGGGAATTATCAACTTGAAAATGGGCAGACAATTGAAAATAATTGACCAAACTTGTAGATGCCAGAATTCCCGTTAACAAGTGAAGACAGAAAGAACGAAATGATTAAACCGTGTATACTTCAGAATCACGGTTAACAAATGCAAAATGCTGAAATTGAATAATAAAACAAGTTAAATAAAAGAATCACAATGAATACATAAAGACATTGAAATTGAATGACTATAGCGGTTACTTGTCAGATTCGCAATAAATAAGTACATAAAGTGGAAAATGAATGATCAAAAAGTTTAAATGCTAGAATCACCGTGAATAATTGTAAAGAGTGGAAATTGAATAATTAAACTTGTTACTGGTGAGTATCATTGTTAATATGTGCAAACAGTTGAAATTGAATGACAGATATAGTCACAAGTGAGAACTACCATGAACCTGTGCAAACTGTATTAATAGAATAGTTATACTTGTAATAGGTCATTATCGACGTGAATTTGTGCATACGGTTCAAACAGTATAAGTAATCTTGTTGAAAGTGGGAAACACCATGATTATGTTCAGACTGTTGAAATATAAGTATTCAACTTGTTACATGAGAGAATCACTGTGAAAATGTGGAGACTATTGAAATAGAATATGTATACTTGTAACAGGTGAGAATTACCATAAATATGTGCAACAGAAATTGAATGAGTAAACTTGTTAAATGTGAAAATCTACAACTAATTTTTGGTTGTAAGTGCAAAATAAGTCTATGTAAGCGCATTTGCTAGTTGTTGCTATCTCATCTACACCTTGGAGCTGTTCTATAACTATTGAGATTTAGATAGATGATATTTATTTGCTCTCTACGAATCATTATGTGCATACTATGTAGCGTGTGAACAAGCTGTTGAAGTTAGCCTAAAGTACTGCAGAAGTGTTTTGCTAAAAAAAATTATGTATGAGCAATTGTTGATAGTTTCTGTCAGCTTCTATCTGGTCACTGAGTAACTAGTATGAAATGTACTTATATAAACCCTTTTGCATAATCTATGTTCTTCGGTATTCATACATCCTATATTCCACAACAATACACCAATTTATTTGAACTTAATCTGTCGCAATATCTTTATTCTCTATTTTAGTCTATTTCTATTGAATGTATATATGCTCACTTCTATTTATATATCCATATATTCTTTTGTTTGTATTAATTTATCACACGTATTTCGACTCGGCCGTTTATTTCAGGTTTCCATTACTTTTGGAATATTTTGGTTTAAATTCGACACTGAATTTGTCTGTTACTATGTTCTATAAATTCTTGATCAATCCAATTCTGACTCATGTAATTCTCAGTGCAATCATGAATATTTTCTTCCCTAACATCACACAGATTATCTCAAAAGCAATTTCATGGTTAATATTTAGTATATTCTCCAAATTCCTTAGTAAATGGTTTACTACATTTCCGTCTTGCATGTTTGGAGCCTGTTTACATGATTTTCCTAATGGACTATGCATCATACAACGCTTCACGATTACATAAAGATTAGTGATGTTTTAGGGTTAGAATTTCTCCGCATAGAATTTAAGCAGATGGTTTTGCCGGTTTATCTGACTCTGATAAATCACTAACATATGAGCTTAAGGGAGGCCACGTTATAGAAATTCAATTGCGCATGCATATGTTTAGGCTTCCCTAATACGTGTTCTATGCTGAGCTCTTCAGAAAATTCACATAATTTGATTTTCGAACACCCGAACAATCAAATCAAGACGATCTCAGGTTTTCGATTAAGGAAATAGTATGAATCTTATATAAGCTATTCGGGAATCCAGGGAATTTATTGAATAATAAATGCGTCTTTCTTCATGAAAGGGAGAAAAATACATAATATTTGTATTTTGAGAATTTATCGAGGTGGAAAGTTGCAATGGGGTTGATAAATTTGAGACATCCAAATACCTAAATGTATATTGGCTTCATCAATGCCAAAATAATATTTAGGGCCCCTCAATATTCGGTACCCTAGGCTTCAGCTTAGTCGGTCTATGGCTTAATCCGTCCTTGGCAGAAGGCAATATCAATCTTCTACCAAATTTCCCATGATTCATATCTCCAGCTGATAGTGCATCGCTAAGTCCACTGTATGGTTCAATTCTGAGCATAATTTGATTAAACTTGCAACCATTGAGACTCAGTAACTGGACTTTGCAAACATTCACCCAACTATTAGTGGTAGAGCCTACCACAGAGTTGTGGAGAGCTTAATTCTACTCTAACCATAATATGATAAAAGTAGAACCCCTTGGGAGTTCCATATCCATTTCTTCGGCTGTGAGGGAATTTCAAATGCAACCCATTATCTCTTGTAAGGAACAATAAACATGATATATAGGATCATAAGCACAGTTTCACTCGGTGATAAGTTGCATACCTCTGAAGATGCATTTAATACCATGTCTCTGGTGGCTAGTCCTTCTGTGTACCCGCCTCCAGGCATTATGACATCAATCTCAGGAGCAGTAGGAGCATTGTATCGTCTGAGATCTGGACTATCATCAGCTCTGATGACCATCCTAACGTCACTGGCTCCATTTTCTTTCACAATTTCCATAAACTTGTTTGAAATTGGCTAATCTAATGGAGTATATCTTGTAATCTTCTCATTTCTGGAAGAAATACCTCTCCGAAATTTCGCTGACAATTCTCTTCCACTCCATCAGTTGTTCAATCATGAAAATAGATTTGGGCATAGGATGGCCCTGCGCCTTGCTTGGAGTGAGTTAGCCGATATAATGGTGGACAATTCTTTGAATGCGGAAAGTGTAACTCTATGTAGCGTTAGGTAGTTCTTTATCAAGGATCACACCATTTGAAGCGAAGCAAGAGGAGATTGTAGGTTCATACATGATGTCTGTGAACTTTCCCTTGACTGTCATTAGATGTTTAAACATTTCAAGGAGTGGAGCAAAAAGGAGGAAGAACAACCTTCCCAGTCCTCTACAAGAGGGAAATATGAAGCACTATTTTAAGGCTACTAGAGAGTTTCTCGTTCTCCAAAAATTTAGCCCCACAATGGGGAAGGGAAAATTCATGAGGCTTGTTGAATGTTCATCGACTACATTATCGAGAATTTCTGAGGCAGGAAAAGAATGCAGAGAAAAAGGCGACAAATATTTGTTGTACATTTTGATTTGGCTTAGTAATCTCTCTGATAGCTAAGTCAGGCCAAATTTTATTCTGAGATTCTTCGCATACTAACTGACGCTTTATGTGGGAAGCCGGCTTAGTATAGCTCTCGCTGTCAATTGATTATATCATCGTTCCAACTTGGATGTTAGACCGGTGGGACGCTCTGTGACATTCGCATTTTCTAAACGTGTTCGCGAACATGTTTGTTGGCGCTTGAGACTGACTGTATGTTCAGTAAGACATTATCTGTCTAATTATCCAGTTGGTCATGAAGCTGTTTCTTAAGCCTAACTTCTCTTAATCAGGAGGATTCATTGTGCCGAATACTATTTCAACCTCTCTAGGTATGTATTTGTGATTTCTTGGGACCAAGTTGAATTTATCGTGGCATTTTGATATAGAAAAAAAACGTAAAATTCGTCTTGTTTGATTATTTTTTATTCAATATTAATACAGTCAATGTGATCTATAAAAAGTTGTAATCGTTTTTGTCACTTCATAGGAACATATTTAAATATACATGGTTACATACTGTGGCTGATCTAGTAATTGCTGGTGGAGGGTGATAGTTATCTAGTTGGTGATCTAGGGCGCAATAAGCCCCCAGTGGGTCCAGTAGCTTCGCCCCTGGACGACAAGGCCTAATTACAACAAATTTTGTTCCCAATCTGCGCTGCAAATTTATTGGCAACCTATGTACATGCAAATGTATACAAATAATACAAGTTATACAACATACTCATAAATACAACGAGATAATGTACTTGGATATCCATAGAGAAGATTCCATGCCAATTGCCTATGACGCAGTTAAGATAAGCAAATTTCGAGGATCCAAATTACCTGATAGCATAACTTTTATTCTAACTTGGGCAAAACTTTCATAAGCATATAAAGTGTTGCCGTGTTCATAATTCTTGTACCTACCCACCTTTCAGTTCAAGCCACTTCAATCCTTAGAATACAATGCATATACCTGAAATTATGTTAATATACATGATCTATATGGAAATATGCCAGCCAAACATGGAGAAATTTAAGGTTTGGAATTTGAGCCAATTATTGAGTGTATTTGCATGAATTTCATAATCCACTATGATTTCATATAAATTACTCATACTAGGGGGTGTATATCCCTCAATCCCTCCTATGAATCAAAAAACAAAAAACCTTTGACAAAATATATAATAGATACTCAAATATAGTTGATGCTGAGTTATAGGGCACTTGATGACACAAGTTTGTCAATATCCACTTATAACTTGATAATCGTGTAGATTATCGAAATGTCAAGATTTCCATTTTATGGTAAACACCAGACTTCCCATCCCCTAAAACTATTTTGATAAGGTATCTATTACGAATGTGGCGGAAACATGAATGTGCCCACTTATGGACATTTTCAAAATAACGCAATAATCTTGGGAAATATCACATCGAGATTTATTATTGGGGTATGGGAGTTGTATACTATGAAAAGGCTACCCTGACTTTTACAATCTATTCTATAATTGTCCAATAAAGTTGGATAGTGACAAAACGATACCTTCAATTATATATGCTAGAATATATTAAAGTGCGAACTTAATCAAGACAAATGTCGTATAGAAACGATTTTGATTATTTCATACTCCAAATTTCATCGAATATAACTATGATGGAGGGACTTTAGGAAATTTCACCAAATTCATGCTTTTAACCAAATGATTTGGCAAATGTTGAGAAAAATATAATTGAGAAATGTATATCTACAAGTACCAAATACATTTATTCAGTCAAAAGTGCACTGCTCCTAAAATATATACTCCATCCATAGCCTCCGATGTAATCCCAAACTGGTTTAACCAATCGCTGGTCCTAAAAAATTGCCTGCACCATTGCCTAGTACATGGATTACAATAAGTGAACAGACAACACCTACAGATTGACTATAGGTGAATTCCTATCCAACGATAGTTCATTTCATAATTCTAGCTAGGAATAATGACGAGATGTAAACTTCACTACAATAGCTCGAAAAGGTGTGAAACCGCATAACTCACATCTCACAAATATTTTGGAAAAGATACTTTGACCAAATGACTCCCTGACTATGATTTCTGATATGACAATAATATATTTTCTTGTATCTACCTTGCCAATTTTGAAATACAAATGGACCCAAAAGATTGCCAGATGCTAGCGCTTGAATTAAGGAGTTCATAGTATAAATATATATATATATACAGGGCAGATAAAGGGGGTTCCGGAGCAGCATGGCCCTTGTGGTAGCTTTTACAAATGGATAATTCTGAGATTTACCCAGATTAGATTGATGTGGTTAGTGCAAATTACGATATTTATAGGCATTAAAATTGTAACTGAATTCATTTTCATTTGTTTAATCAAATTTCTTTTTGGGTATTATCAAAATCATCCTGGACTCGTGGAGATTGGTTGTTAAAGCTATATCGGTGAATTCGGAATTTATATAGTTCATACATCCGTTTAATATACACCGAAAGCTGCTATAACAGTTTGTCGAATGAAATTTTTGATGTTTGCGGGTAGTTTAGCTAATAGAAGCCAAACATAGGCGAGTGGTGAGCAGTTCCAATTAAATTCCAATCTTAAAGAACTGGAGTGCTATTTTATTGGTTTGTCAGCCACTTAACACGCAGTATATTATGTAGGTGAGAGATATGAATAGACAGCCGCCTTATTTTTCTAATGAATAGTGCGTTAAGGAGATTAGTGTGAAGTTAACAGCAAAGTTAGCAGCAAACTATGTATACTCTACACATCAATATCTAAGAAAATATAATACCAATACAGACCATGTTTTTGTGAAGAGAGAGAATGCCTATGGTATATCAGACATTACCAAATTTACTTTTCCATCTCAACACATTAGGTGATGGTGACTATGCAAAATCCATGAAGTTAGTGCATCACGATAGACTTATGTGTTAGTTTAACAATTTCGCAGATAGAAATATTTCTTAATCTGTGCCATATGATTTATTATGGTCTTTCTTGCTTCTCTCTATATATATTGTTCTATTGAATTGTATCCGCCGCTCAACAGCAAGTCTTTATCTGTGTGTCTATAATTAGTGATCTCTTCTCCCAAGGAGGTAGGAGCTGATGTGACAGGTGTGGCCCCCGCGCAAAAATAAATCAAAATTTCTATTATTTCTAATGGTTAGATGTGCTAGATGTCGCAACAATACAAGATACCTCGCAGTAGCAATTTCTTGCTTCCTACGTCCCTGTGTCTGTAGTTCCTTTCATACTTTGAACAAAATATCTCTAAGTTCTTGATATTAATGATCGATTCCAGTGGTGACGTATGAAAATGACCTGAATTAACAGTTTCCGTCACGGGAGACCCTTTTTCATTCGAAGGCTAATTATTTATATTGTTATCTATAGTATTTTTGGATAGAACCTGAAGTTTAGGAGGGGACGAATAATATTGAATATCCTGAAATATTTATAAGTCCCAAGAAACCAAAATCAGTCGAGGTCTGGTACGTTATGGCAGCTCCACGGTATGATCAGAGGTAATGTACATAAATACATAACCCTAAGCTGCAGCACCAGTCTGTCGGCTGGATATCTTTTGCTACATAACGAAATGCTAATACTGGACACAACTGTACAATATTCCTACTTAATGCACTTGTGTTAGGGGGTAGAGGTACTCTTAACCGAATATGATCAGGAAAATGTGTCATTTTATGACGTCAAAAGGTGCTGAAATCTTGATATGGGTGCGTAAATTATTATAACACAGTGGTAAAGTTATCGCATCCTTTTCGTTAAGAACATAAAACTTCGGCTGTAATACTTTATAGTAGAATAATTATGAATATTGCTGTATCATAGGTGGCCAAAACATGTATTTTTATGAAAAGATTACTGGGCATCGTCAGACGAGTTGCTTTATGTCATGAAATGTACCTTAGAAAAAATTCACCAGATGGTTTAGAGATGGCGCAGAAGTGTTGAAAATCATATTTTGACACTTTTTGATTCATCTTTCTAAAATACACTAACCGAACACAAGTACTTGCTCACCACTAAATAGTCAATTGTCAATCCTTTAAATAAGGCTATTATTTGAAATAGATACTTTAATATACATGAAATAACAATTTGACTATGTTAGTTATCATTGTCCAGGCTAAATCAATGAATATATTCTAACTACACTTATTGATTAATGAGATAATATGCTAATTAGTATTCAATTTCAGATTGTATAGAATTCAAATGGGATCGGACAATTCTGATACAATATTTGAATTCTAACTATCTGTATAACAATTTCGAAATGTTTAGAGCAGGCTCATTCATATATTTGACTTTTCATAATTGTGAAACAAGTGGCGGAATTGCCACATTACTAGAAGGATGGCACCAGAATGGAATACAGAATGAAAATCATTTGGGATTTCCGAAACTAACTTGAGATAATTGTTATTGACATACGAAGTAGCACAGAATATTAGGTGTGCCACTTGTGCCACATGTGGCACTAACCTGAAAATGCTTGTAAGTAAAAAGATTTGCTCTTATCTATGCAAAATAATCACACTAGTGCAATACACACCCGTAGATTTAAACCTGACAATAGTAATGGGCCGTATTTGAAGCCTTATTCGGGCTGCCACGGGACGCTAATCCCCCTGGTAATTAATATTTGTGTTCGAACTTCACTGAGATTAAGATAGAACTTAATCTCAGTGAATACCCCTCAAGTTCCAACTTAACTTAGCCAATACTGCTGTTGGATAATTGCTATTTTGCATTCATGGTTCGAGATATTAATAGTGCCATTTTATAATGTATAGAATACTATTTCTAATCATTTCATTTATTTTCTATAAAAGGAATAGAAACTTCACAACTTTTATCCGATTTTGGTGTTCTTTTGACTTAGAATCATTTTCTCAGGGAGTTCTATTCAGATAAATCGATTAGTTTTCTATGTGTGTGAGTTACCATAAAATATATGGTCTCATTACATGTATCGATTTTTTGTAAATTCGCCTTGTCGTATTGGTAACGGGATTATCTTGAATCAAAGACACTGTATTTGTTTTTTTGCTGCCATATTGATGGAATTTTTCCTTCGCATTCGTTCACGATGCCTTTGTATTGTGGTTTTGTGTATTGTTCGCTATTACCTTGTGAAATTGAGCATATACGTCCCATTTCATTATTGAGGATTTGATAGTTTTAATTGTGTGGTGTGTAATATCGTACCCTCATAACTTGATTATCCTTGGTTTGAATACCATCATTGACTTCATTTTTTTCAGTAATTATTTTATTTATTCCTTCAAAGGTTGTTACCAAAATAATATTCTGACTTTATTAATTCGTCTGGTACTTAACATATTGTTCTTTGAATATCTATAATGTAATTCACATTGAAGTTAAGGATTTAGGCTTAATGTACGCTACTACGCCACCCTTTGGGTTAATGAGCAAAGCTTGACTTTTGATTTCCTAGATGTCCAAATGCAATCAGGAAAGATCCATTGTGGTGTTTTCCCACTGGCATTTGCAGTAGCTATCTGTTTTGGCCATTCATAGGGAGTTACCACTTCTATCAGCAACGTATGAGGAGTCATTTGAGTGTATGTTTATTGAATATGCAGTTTACTTTGTTCAGGACAGGAAAAGAACGTCGCCAAGGGTAGAAGAGTGAAACTAATGAAATCGTTTAATTTCACTGCATTTTCCGTATTCCTGAAATGAAAATGGTACCAATGATACAGTGCATATTTTAAAGTTGTGGTACTATGGTAAGTACTGCCAGAAGGTATCAATTGATTATTGCAAACCTGGAGCAGAGTGGCTCTGCCCTAGCCGTTTGTAATTTAGTTACTATTTCTGTCATCATCGAGATAATTATACCTGCTATACGTATATTTTGACTATTTAATTATACGTACAGTGGTACATAAGTGTCATATGTAACAAGTATTGAATTAATACTTGGAAAATAACATTAGATCACATTCTACTCCCAGAATGAAGCTTCTCATGAAATTTTGGACGTATTATAAGGATAAAGACCTGCCCAGTGATTTCCCGGGATGTCTCGCCGCTATCCCGCCCGTCCCGGGTTTTTAGTACAACCAGATATTGGAATACCTCAATATATATTTGTAGATGTGGTGGTTATTAATGCTTTTGATCCGGTTTTCGTTCAATTGTGATGAAAATTGTTGTCCGATCTTGTCTGCATATCTGAAATTTTGGAATTGAGCACTTTGGGGATGGGTTCATGTCGGTGATTAACATTATTCCATAACCAATCTTGTACAGTATAGGAGAAATTAGCGAAAATGGAGTGAAGCGATTTTCAGTAATATGTTCTAAGCTCTATAAGAGTGGTTATCATAATGTATTGTTGACCTACATAAGAACACTCCCTAACTGCACAATTCTAATTTTTCAGTTCTACAGCCCTGCTCAACCTTCATTTTCCGCAAATTGTGTAGAAAATCCGTCAAAAAGCACGAAATTTTAGAACTCTTCAAAATACTATTAGGGTACCAATACTTAATTTTGGATTCCATTCAAATTTGATATGGTGAATCATAGCATGCTAATACACTAAAGAGATGGGGCCAATTTCTTTTCTTGGACCAGTGATTGTTAAACGAGTTTGAGATTATTATCCTAGAGCGTATATCTCAGAACCATGCGCTTTTTGCACACTGTATTTCATTCTTGTAGAAATGTATGTCATCATCCCATAAAGGCAAAAATTTGTTAAAATATGCTAAAATATATATTTTGTATTGAATGTAATATTATCTAGCCAACTGAATTCAATTATTTTGGCAAACGATTTCAATTATTTTGGCAAACAAAAGCAATTAATTTGGCAATGCATATATTGATATATTATTCATATATATATATATACCGAGTGTTCAATAAGTTCGAGTAAACTATACAAAGCACTTACAGTAGAGCTAAATTAACGCAACCACATACATACCGAATGAATCCATACTTCCTAACCAAATTTCAGGATTATAAGTACTAGACTCGATTTTTTGTAGCTAATTTTATAGTCTTCACTTTCAATATTTTAATATTATGGAAAATTTGAATAAGAGAGATTTCCGTGCGATCATTTTCTACAATTTCAAACGTGAATTAAACGTTGCGGATTGCAGTTGTGAGATGTTTTCTATCTTTGGGGATCAAAGTCCAACTCAATCCAACATCTACAAGTGGTATCGTCAATTCCGTTTAGGCCACACATCCTTGACGATGAGTCACGCTCAGAGGAGAATATCGACAAAGTATTGAAGCTTGTAACTGAGGATAGGCAAATCACTGTCAGACAGTTCGCTTTCGAGGTTTCGGTCTCATCGGGGATAATAGAAACAATCTTACACCAACACCTTGGGCTAAAGAGGGTTTGTTCTAAGTTGGTCCCCCATTTATTAAATTTTGAGCAAAAAGATCGTCGAATAGAATTTTGTCGTTTTATGCTGCTAAAGTATTCCAAAAAAGATCCGCGACGCTGGTCAGAAGTCATAACTAGTGACGAGACATAGATCTATTATTACGACATTCAATCAAAGCAGCAGAGCTCAAAATGGATCTTTGAAGACGAGCAACCGGACACAATTCCTAAGCAAACCAGGGCGGTCGGCAAGCGAATGTTTGCTGTTTTCTTCTCTACAAGAGGGATAAGAGAATATGTGATGCTTCCTGAGAAGCACACTGATACTGCAACTTGGTACACTGAAAATTGTCTTCCGCAAGTGTTCCAAGCTGTCGAGAGGTTGCGTCCAAAGACTGGTCTTCGCGGAATGAAATTCCACCATGACAATGCTCCAGCTCACACTGCACGAAAAACTAAGGACTATATCAAACAATCGGGGCTATAATTGATCGATCATCCACCTATAGCCCAGATCTAGCCTCTTGTGACTTCTGGTTGTTTCCTACTATAAAACGCCATCTAAAAGGTAGACGTTTTGATTCGGAAACAGAGCTGAGCGTCGCATTTTTGGATGCAATTGACCTCATACCAGAAAGTCGCTACTCAAGACTATTTGACATGCAGTTAGAACGGTGTCAAAGGTGTATTGATGCTAATGGGGAGTATTTCGAACATTTGAAATAGTATTTTTATAACTATCTGTACTGTAAGCATACTTTTACTCGAACTTATTGAACACTCGGTATATATATGTATATATAATTCCAATAAGATTTCAAATCCGTTCGCAGCTCCATTCCACAATTCTTTATGGGAGAACCTACTGATTTTGAAAAATTGTCGCCAGCGACAAAAAGAAAGATGGTATGGGAAGAGATGAATATCACTACAACATTAGAAGAGGCCCGAGAGTTAATTGAAACTCTCAAATTTAGGGCAAGGAGGGTGATGAAAGCAGATTATGTGCTGGATTATTGCAAATTCAGCAGGATTACATATCCTGATTGCTCAATAAAGGCCAAAATCGAAAAATATGGTTCAGAGTACAAGGTTTGCTTATTCGGTCACCACAAACGTGATGAATGTAATCAAAAAGTAGAGTTGCTTAATAAAGGATTGTCTTATGAAAAGAAGCAACTGTGTTTAGGAATACTGAAATCAAACCCCTACTCTCTACCTAGAAAGATATTTGATATTATGGTAAACCAAAGACCTGATCTGACGTTCGTACCTTACGATAAAATCAAGATATATTAAATTTGTTATTTTTAAACAAAATAACAAATCTAATATATTTGGTGTACATGTGGAAGAAGCTCGTCATGCGATGTGCGACGAAGTCTCTATATACCAAGATCATTCACAATTATTTGTTCGTCAAAAGCCGGAGGAAATATACAGTGACAAAGGAGAACTTTTCTTAACGATTCAACACATGAATATGCTGAAAAATATGTCAGTTCTTAATAGGTTCATCAACTCTGATACAACTCATATACAGGGTGGCCAATAAGTTCTGGCGCATAGAAAAACTATTATAATTTAACCAATATTCATTATATTGAGTTGATATTTTAGCATAAGTAGTTAGGCATTATGAGTTTATTGTGCACAATCTCTATTCATGTATCCGCCTTTCTTTTTGATAACAGCCTTCAGACGCCCGGGGACTGCCCACACTGCAGTACGCAGCATCTCCTGTGGGATCTTTGCCCATTCTCTCGTCAGGATTGCTTTAGAGACTCAATACTGTTATGGGACTTCGAGCAAGCACTTGACTCTAAAATGGACCACACTGAGAAATCTAGAGGGTTGAGGTCTGGGCTAGACGGCGGCCATTCTACCTTTGAGATAAAGTCAGGAATATTTGTCCGAAGCAATTCCTGAGTACTGTTTGCTGTATGGGCAGGAGCACCGTCTTGTTGGAATATGAACGGCTGGTTTTCAAACATCATCTCCCCAAGCTCTTTCACAATGGGCTGTAAAATGAACTCCTTATACCTTGCAACATTTATTTTGCCCCTGCAAGGACGAACACCAGTGGTGTTCGGCAAACAGAAGATATTGGCCCAAACCATCAACGAGAGTGGTTTCTGGACTCTTTTGACGTATCGGTACTCATCAGGGATAGTAGAAGTGCTTTTAGATAATATTCTATCGTTTTGATAATTGAAGGCTTGTTCAACGGTGAAAAGGAATTGATCCAGCTCCTGGGCTGCGAATCGTGTATGGAGGACTTTGCTTCTTGAGAACCTCTTTGTCTTTATTTTGTCTGAAAGGAAATGGACTTTCCTTTTCTGAAACGAAGATAGCCCAAAGTCACTCTTGACAATTGTTGAAGAGATCCACGGGGATATTTTCAGTTCTTTAGCCATTTTTCTGATCGATCGCTGAGGATTTCACCACACTCGACTCCGCACTACCTTTCGCATCTTTACGGTCGTGATGGAGACCGGACGGCCAGTTCTGGCTCTGTCCTGATCACGCCACCAGTCTCACTGAAGCGTTTTATTGTACGGATTGCGAAATTCCGACGTGTCTGTGGAATTTTTAAAAGTTTCATTATTTCCTTTTGTTTTTCCCTTTTTGAAATAATTCAACAATCGCTGACCGTTCTTTCTCCATAGCTGATAATTAGTTTCTTGTTTTCAAATAGTGTATTTTTCAATAAATATTGTATTGCGAGAGGTAACAGAATAAATACAAACCAGTAACGTCAATCAATCTAAATCATGAAAGATTTTGGTCGATATAAAGTTATGTGCCAGAACTAATTGGCCACCCTGTAATGAGTAAATCAAAATTGAAAACTTTAGCATGCGGGTATGTTGTGACAATACTTTCCAGTTGATGTAGCATTTACGTGATCATGAAGTAATTTTAAACTTTATTTTCCTTTTAGCTCAGTTGACTGTCAATTAGTCTATCATCTAAGCTGTATTGTAAATGCTAGGCATGAAACAGCAAAAGAATATCTAAATATGTTCCGGTTATTAAATGAAGATGTGCATAAGATGTTTCAAATTAAACGAAAAGAGACTTACTCGCAGCATGAATGATAATGATGATGATGCTATTTTCGCTGCTATAAGGGAAGAATTTATAAGTCCGCAATTGATCCTAGGAAATTGTTATTTCCATTTAGCTCACAGAAGTAAATCTTTGAAAGCTACCTGGGTAAGAAGGATGTAATCACAAAGGCTAATCTAAAACCAATCCTTGAATACATGCAGAATTCAGGTAATGATTTGCAATAATTATATTTCTAGGTGATTCATTTGGACAGCCTCCAAACTTGTTAAAATACTAGTTACACAATAATAATACTGTCTCATTATCTTTATTTAGAAATTACCAACCTACACTGAATCTACGATTGGATTGAAGTTATGGGCAAATAAATACTCAAATACCTACCCAAATTCCATGAAGAGCTTCCTCTCAGAATATGGTCCCCCAAACAAAGATGGCTGGTTACGTGTTAAGTTGGTCCCGGTATCCCAACTGATAATAATTCTCAAGAAAAATTTTCCACCCATTAAGAAAACACTCATGCAAACCACGCCGGGTGATATATTGTATCTGAAGGAAGCGATTAAATTTATTTCATTCCAAAGCAAATTGGAGTCGAGAAGTCTTCCATCACATCCACTGGATCTAGATTGTGATCCTCCCAAGCATGTCCTCAGCCGTATTAGAGGATTTTTCCAAAGAGCATTTGAAATGTTAGCTTCAAGTTAGTCTGATGGCATATTTCCAGCAGAAACATTTCAATTAGACGATTTACCAGGATTATCTTTAGAAGAATCATTGGCACAACTCCTCGCAGAAAAGGTTAGTACATCAATAAAGTATACTCAATTCTTAAATTAACTACGAAATTTATTCGTTGGTTCTCTTGACTATTTTAACATTCTATAGGATATACTTATGGAAAGGTTATATCATTCAAAAAGCAAGTATTGCTACTTGCTAGAGAAGGCAATGTACCACACTCACCAGCAGAATATCCATTATATGGATGTTCACCAAATCCAGACTAGCTGGACGGAAGTTACAGCGCAACGACAGGAAGTGGATGAAGTAATTTGGAGATTGGATAGTTTACAACAAAAAATCGATTCAAGTTATTATCCATACTAGCTACCTAATAACTTGCCAAACCCTTTTACTCTCTTTAATTCAAAACATTATATTAATCGAGTCTTTTTTGCTTTATTCCTATAGTGCTCCTGTTTCTTCTCGAAAGCAATTTGTCATCCCATGTAGAAGGTTACAACTTTTATACTTTTCTTCGGAAGAATATATACAAGAAATTACCGACTTATTTTTGAAATATAAATCTGCGTCTCTACACGTGGATCAATATACGGATCTCGACTCCTTTATTTTAGAAAGAGAAGGTTTCTATGCCATTACAGAATCCTTAGATGAATCTTGTAGATACAAAGTTCAGTATTCCTGCACTTGTCCCAGCTATGTGACTACAAAGCATGTTCTCATGTTATCGCTTATGGATTATTGAATAAGAAAATGGACGCTCACCCAAATGTAACTACTTTCGTGAAATCAGCGAAGAAAAATCCAGGCAGTCCCAAAAGAGGGAATTGTTATTCATTCGATTAGGAGCGTTACCTTAGAGAAACACTATTAGCGAGGATTTGTTAATGTAGAAGAATATCTAGTAATTAATCATATTTTCTATAATCATACAGTCTGTTTCAAAAGTATTGGCAGTAAATTATAATGTTAATATTTCAGAAATTGGAACAAATAACAAATAGATAATGATACTACGAAATTCTATGGTAAGATAAATCTGTAAACAAAATTTCAGTAATTAATCTTCTCTCCTCCCGAATTTATGCACATATTTACACGGTTAGACATAGATAATATAAAATTTTTCAGGAAATCGGGGGTAAAAGTCTCCCATTCGTAAATTATAGCTACTTCTAAATCAGCCAAGTTATTGAGAGATCTCTTTGACAACCTCTGCTTTAGGACTCCCCAGATGTTCTCAATTGGATTTAAGTCCGGAGAATAGGCAGGCCAATCCAATACTAGAATATTTTCACTATCTTTCCACTCTTTGCTGAGCTTAGATTTATGAATTGGGGAATTGTCTTCCTGCAGAATCCATCCCTCAGGATAGTAAACATCAGCTGTTCTGATTAAACACTCATTCAGAGTATCAATATACAATTTGGAGACAAAATTAGAAGTAAATATCTTCAATATTGTGGTTCCCATGGAAGAAATCCCTCCCCAAACGTGTAATTTTGGTGTGTGCTGTTGAACCTTCAGAATAGGATTTTCTTTTGCTTTAGTCCACATGCTAACACTTCCCCGATTTAACCAAATAGAACATTCGTCTGTGAAGAATACATTCTCCCAACAATAATTCACATGATCTTTACACCATTCAACTCTGTTTTTAGCTATTAATGGGGTAATGAATGGTCCCATAACAGGTTGTTTAAAGTTAAATCCACAAGCACGAGTTGTCCGGTAGACTGTTGAAGTTGACGGAGCATCGGTGTACTTGGAAGAGAGATTCGCGTGTACAGAACGTATAGAGATCTTAGAATGAGAATTTAACGTTCGTATAATTGATTATTTGTGTGAATATGTGATAGCCTTGGGACGCCCACTAACACTTTTATGTGTTATGCTTTTGCCTTCACGAAGTATAGATTTTATGCGAAAAATTGTCCTCAATGGCATCCCTGTTTTAGCAGAGATTTCCTTCGCTGAAGTAATACCTGCATCAATAAATATTTTGATTTTCTTCCTCTGTTCTAATTGCGACATTTAGCTACAAATAGGGATAAAATATAATTTGTTTTATTAAATGAGATCAAATTGGTAGCTGTGGCGGTGGGAAATTTTATGCCTCAAAATTCCCCGTTTCAAATATCTGAATCGGGGAAAACATTAAGAAAGTCCATCATGATTAATGATAAATTTCATGATGACTATCTAAGTATGCAATATCGAAAAGATCAATAGAAAATACTATCACACAATTGAATAGGCTTAGGAAATATGAAATATGAACTACTGCCAATACTTTTGAAACAGACTGTATTTTCTATTTTAGAATTACTTGCTGTTGACTATTGCTGTTTAGAACCCAACCTAGAAGTTACTAATGTAAGCAATGTTTCTATACATTTTTTAACATTCTGGTCTGAGTATATGAATCCACACTCTACAAAGGGAAATGTTGAAATGATAACAATATATAGAGCATATAATTTAAACATTTGCCAAATTAATTGCTTTGTTTGCCAAAATAATTGAATTCGTTTGCAAAATAATTGAACCTTAAGATCTGTTGCCAAGATAATTGAATCTTATGTTCGGTTGCCAAAATAATTGAATTCGTTTGCCAGAATAATTGGATCTTTAGTTCAGTTGCCAAAATTATTGAATTCATTTGCAAGTTAATGATATATCCATTTTGTATTCTATAACTCAGCGAATTATCAAAAATATGCTCCACCTTTAAAACAATGTAGAGCGTAAATATTGATATTATTTATTTAAATGTTGAAATATTCTCAAATCGATTCTGCACAAATCTACATAATTTCTCATGATAAAGTTAGCAAGATATTCAGTTATAGCACATACCATGTATCGATAGTACATGTTTTGGCCAATATACTTTTATAACTCGATTATCATGAAAGCATTCGTAAGATCTCGATTGCCTATATATTGTATAATTATCCCACTTCCTTACACTGATAATAACATGATAATCTCTAAAGATTATTGCGAAATATTGGAATATTCACGATTATGTCACATTTGGTGAGACTTTTTCATTTCAAAATGTATTACTAGGATGTGAAAAGTCGGTTGTATATTATATTGGCTTACTGATTTTCAAATAATTTGCATGATTATCGGTTCATAAATGGATATTGGTAAACATGTGCTATCCATGGTATGTACAATAACTCAGGAACTTGGTAACTTTATCATGACAAAATTTGTATATTTTGTGTGAAACTATTTTAGAACATTTCTTAGTATTATACCATGTAAACAATCACTAATTTTACTCGCTTGTACAGCTCTGTTTAAGGAAATTTGTAGAATTCGATGGTGGAGTGTTAAGAAGTTTTAGGCTGTATTAATAATTTTCAAAATTTTTGCTTTACTCACTTCTTCTTGTTATAGTAGGTATACATACAACTTTATTATACATTTCGGTCTAAATTTCGAATTCGATTCTGAAATCCCTTTGCTAGATTTAGGAGATATGGACCTTTATGTAAATTCATTTAATTCAAAATCCCTTCAACTCCATCAGCTATCAGATTTCAAAGTTGAATTGGGAAGTGAGAGTTGAGAGGGATGGTGTAAATTATTCAAAAAGTAGGGTCAGTTCCATCTGTTGTTTCTTAATGTGAATGAATTCTATACAGACTACCATAGGGATGCACATATTCAATCATGTTGATATCATCGCTTGTCTGTCGATTCTTTCACGATATTAATTCTATGCTTATTTATCATCCAGAATTATTTGATGGAATTTCTTGATGATTTTGGTTGGGGATTCATTCCCCTTGCTCCTTATTTTAGACGTGCGAAAGAGCTTAGCGAGTATTGGAGCCTGACTCAAATGATCATAATTTACACGGGAAGCGCTGTCTCAAGTCTTCAAGGCTGTGGAGTAAAAATAATGATTTATTTGCATGTAATTCCTACACTGTTAGGCCAAAGGGGGGACAAACGGGATTTTTCCCTCATTTAAATCTAGTCCCGGGGTAACCAACTAAGAAATTTTCTGTTTAATACTTAATTTATACTTGGGCCCTAAGCTGTCACGCAGCGCCTAGTAAGCGAAACGCTTTCTAATTATAGATTACCTATTATAAACAATTAAATCATGTAAGAATCGACTGAATAATGCGATGATAACTACAAGATTTAATAGATGCATTATTAGTTTGTAGAGAATTAGTTGGCATGATTTCAGTATATTGATAATTTTCCCAATGTCCTTAGCTTAGAATGGATTGTTTTTGTAATGCGGTCAGTCTAGATCCCGATTTTTGAGTTCTTTAGTTCTATCAGATTCTCTCAACTGGTTCTTTAAAGATATACCTAGGATTTTCAAAATTCGTGTATTTCGAATGTTTTGTAATCGTTCCGTTAAAACCCAAAATTATCCGTCCCATACTGGTTTTATTACAACTAGTGGGCCTACTGGTGGTCTAAAGAATTTTCTCTGATCCTTAACTGCAAATTATTCCCTTCCAGTACTGGCACATGTGCCACCAGGTGAAGTTACAAGATCCCAGTACCGGAGCCACAACGCAAACAAATAGGTTAATTAGTGTAATTGTACTAGATTGGTATTCATTGTATCTCCCAACTCGATCCCTCAGTAATTTTCGTTCTCACAACTATACTAGACAGTCTGTTGTTATCCTCTGCAGAAAATGTATCCCTGGTTATATGCAATTTCTTTACCGCTAATTTCTTTTTCCTATTCAGATGACTCAAAAACCTATTGATTCCCTTGATTCTATTTTGGATGAATCACTAAATCGCCCTCTTAATCCATCTGAACTAAGTGAAGTAAAAAGGATTCTCTATGGAACTTCTGCGATACCCCTCGAGATACCGGAGTCAGTGTTAGAACTGTCAAAAGCAGAAAACTTTACAGTTAAATCATTTCAATTTTCTGCGAAGCCTGAGGTTTTTAGAGATCCACGGATTGTACGGATTGGTTTGGTTCAACATAAGATGCCCCTTTCTCCATCTGCTCCATTCCAGGATCAGCTGGATTCTGTCCATGCCAAAATTTCCAGTATCACTAAGGCAGCAGCACTTGCAGGGGTCAATATTTTGTGTTATCAGGTGCCTTTGTTTATTTTATTGTACTTCTCTATTTCGTGCTTCATATCAAGCCACATTATGTATTCTATTGTATACTTGCTAACCGCCAGGGTATCCCTAGTTTATCCCTGAAAATGACATGATCATGCTTGACAAGCTGTGTAAAAGGAAACGCGGGACGTAAACTACTAATTTAGCTGGACATCACCGAAGCAGTATATTTGTATTTAACAGGACAATTATGGTTTTTGGTAAGGTTTGGCGGGACATTAAGCTCAACACATGTCCGAAAAACGGGACAGTTGGAAAGCATGCATGATATCCAGGAAATATTGCTTAATCCAGGGAAAATGTTAATTATTCTCCGGGAATTCCTGGTCTCAACCAGTCATCTCACAAACATCCTCTGATTCTTTTCAAACTTTGTATGAAGTTAGTCAATGACATACTATTGATTATATTATGTATAGGTCATATTTTTATTGACTTATGACATGGCAATTTCTCTAAATTTCTTCGTGAAATTGGAGTTTTTCCATTTTTAGATGATGTTGCCCTGATACAATACTTGTATAATTTAGAGTCTTATTGTCACAAAAAACTTCAACTTATTGACAATAAGATGTGGAGAATTCATGATCTTTTTAATTGGATTGATTGGGACACATATACACTGCCCCATAGCTGTAACCGAAACTGTTACCTGCAGTTAAATCGGAAATACCACATGGCATTTGGAGAGATTTCAGCAATTTCACCATTTTTCATTACAGATTTGTGTGTGTTTCAGTATGTAGCAAGTTTCTTTGGTTTTAGATACTCGATTGAAGTTCTTTACTATTATCTGTATTTCAACATATAGTCCATCAAATCTTTTCAAATACTCTAGAATTTCTGTATGAATTATACGCAATTTGGGATGTTTCTTGTTAACTCTTAGCAATTAGATTCCTATTCTTATTTTATTCCAAAATCAATTATGTACAAATTGAATTTACAACCATATATATATACCTATATGTTCGGATCTAACATTTCGTTCCAGCGACATTTCGTTTCAGGACATTTTGTTTCACGACATTTCGCTCCACTTTTAATTAGCCAATTTTTGTTAATAATTTAACAGGTTTTAGATGACCCAAGCAAATTGCAATATGATCAATTAATTTTGGGAGAATTAATTCAGAAGAAGCTAATGTTCAGTATTTATATCGTAAACATAACATAGAAGTTCTTTGTTAGCAAAGTGAGGTAAGATGATTAATAGTAAAGGTAGCGAATTTATATCAGGAATGCATACTAGTAATCAATTCCATTGATAAAGAAGATGCGAAATTAATTTGTATGTTTCCAGTAAACATGGAAAGTCACCTGTGTTATTCTATTTAAATGTTGTAACTCTATTATTTTCAGCTTGCATTATCAGCTGACATATTTTTTGCTACATTTTTATATTCTTTTTACTAATAACTCCTCCATTTTATCAATGGATCCTGATCAGCCCTCCTTCCGGGTTGATCAGAACAGGAAAGTGAGGACAAAAGCTGCTAGAGGGAGGATGCCTATATTTGTCGCATAGGAGAGTCTGTAAATGTGTCAAGTCTCCTCATTCCTACCTCTCTCTTGATTTCCTCCTCATTCCTAACGGTTCAGCTACCAATTGAAGTGGACAGTGGTCGAGATGAGGTAGCTGCACCCAACTAGAATATAGTTTAGTCTTCGAGCTTCTATTTGTTTTGTTTTGTCTGCTATTTGTTATTAGATAATTGTTAGATTCATTAATTATATTTCTTGCAAGTTACTTATTAATATTACAAGTAGTGCAATATTTAAACTAGGAAACTGATTTATAATGAGCTTGGAACCAGTAATCTCAACAAAAGGAATGAAATATAAACTTAAAACATTTCTAATTGGCAATCTGTACATTGGCTTAGTCAGGCCTGGCTTCCCTAATAGCGTGATCGTAAACCTCAAGCGAAACTCGCTCGTTTATATAAAATATTGCGAACATAAATAAAGCACACATTACAAGACGCAGCTTTGTTGCATCGTATATGGTGCTGGTGGGCGGTATACATACTTAATCAATAAACTGTTTTTAGTCAACAGGGGAAAAACCAACACAGGGCGTGCTGCCCAGCACTTCGATAGCCGTGCACATCTACATCTCATTGCGAGTATACATGCCAAATCTGCTCTTAACCCCTCTAAAGTCCAAAGGTGTGAACAAGGAAGTAATTTCAAGTGAACACACACACACACACACACATATATACAGCGGAATATCTGGATTACGGTCACCCATGGACTCGGGTAAATGGCCGTAATTTCGGGGTTATCAATATATTTTGGTACTAATAAATGGCTGGAAGTTGGTATTATAGGGTGTCTGTAATTCTGAAAGTAGTTAATGTTAATGTCTATTGGAAATTTGGAATTCAACCGTGACAAAGAAGCGGGCTCCGAAAACAGGTTTGGCACCCACTGAATCCGCCAGGACGCTAAAATTGTTTGAAATAAATGGAGAAAGATCTAGTCAACTGTTTGTAATAACTACTACGTAATTATATATGTCATCCTCTAAAAATAAACTATTTATATTTCGACCACAATCTAAATGAATCTATACAAGCTACTTAGTTAATCTATTTTGCAAATTATGCAAAGCAACTGGCAAACCAATTTTATTTAAGTTAGAATTAACCAAACGAATTCAGGACAAAAATTAGTTCAATTATTTAGCCATGTAAACCTGTTAAATTATTAACACAAATTGACCAATCAAAAGTGGAGCGAAATGTCGGACTTCCCAATATGTTAGTTTGGAAAGCAAGCTGGCATTTGGTTTTAAATTGAGAATCCCGGAAAATCACCTGTTTCTACCACATTCATTACTATTAATGGAGTTATCAGCCAACTGTATATCACACTAGCATTTATACCAACTACTAAACTATCGGTGATCAAATTACATTGCCCTACTAATTTATCACCAACACATGTAAACATTGTGTAAGAACACACTCATTGCTTGTTAGGTTTATTATATCCCTTCATTTGGTTGCGTCATGGCAATTTTGGGACTATTTTGGTATTATTTCGAGCCGTTTTATCCTTTTTTTACAAAGGATGAATCTTTTATTAGTGTATAAATTTTAGTGACAACTACTTTCGAAAAATGTTGGAATATTGATGGAATTTGAAGCATTTTCCATTGTATGATATTAGATTTCAACAGTAGATAGCTTCACCTGAATAATATTAATTGTAGAGCTCAATATTTTATACTATTGGATCCGCAATAGCCGACTTCATATTAATGAGTAAAATAGCTTTATCACACTATTCAAACGGTTAATATTTTATTTCTTCTCACATCACTATTGAGCTTATACGGTAAGGTATTCAATCACTCATTAACAATTAGAGCTAGGTATTAAACTGTGTTATTCATGGATAGCAACTCGACTTCTACGGATCCATTAGCAACAATTATTGAGCTCTACAATTACTATTTTCGGATGAGGCTATATTCTGTTGAATTCCATTTACAGAGCCATAGCTTACTCTACATAGTCCTGTTGCGTGAGATTGTAACTCATTAGTATTATTGGACCAGGGACAGCCTTTCACCGTGAGATTTTAACTCATCTATATTAAACGACTGTGAATTTGCAGGATATTCGACCAGGATGATTTCAATCACTAATTTGTCCTACTTGTACTCATCAGATTTACCCGAAATTAATATCATTCGGTAGAGAAGTGTTGGACGTTGTATAAAATATAATTTTCTTAAACATTTTTTAACTTTTACCTATCTATTTTGTCATGGCGAGTAGGGTCGCTTCTCTATTTAATCGACGACCTGAAAGTGAGATTACAAATCTGAAATTTTGTGTAAATTAAATTTCATGTAAATTAAATTTCATCCAAAAATTCTTAAAACTCGAGGAGATACAAGTATTCAAAGTTGAAGTCAGAGTTATATTGGAGGGGGTGAGTATCATTTTACAAAAAGTAGGGTCAGTTCAAATTGATATTTGATATCCCAAATCAAAGTTAAGCTATTATATTTGATGACAATCGATAGCTGTGACATGGGTGTATACCATTATGTTGCTATATTCCGGAAATTCTGAAATATACAGTCACAATGGGGTTCTAAAAATGGCATAATTGTCATTTTTTATGTACTTTTGATGTTTCAATTTAGACTCAAATTTCAAAATAATTCATTCCCAGAATCGCCTGCAACTTTACAAGCTCCTTCTTTTATATTATATCATTCAATTTTCTTTAAAACAATACAGGGGTCACTAGTACTTTTCTAATGAATATTACAAGATTAATATTTTGTGAAAATATGTTTTTCCACTAGCCATATCATTATTCACATTGTATAATACAATACTAGATTATCTCATAAGACTAATGAGCATGACTGTTATTTACGCATGAAGTAACACAAGTTATAACTATTCTCTTGGTTCCCATTCTAATGTTGCTACAACAAACGAATAATCATTATTTGTCAATATGTAGATTTCATTGTGATGGATAAAAATAAAAAATGTAATTCGTAATTTCAGGATTTTGTGGTTTGATTATTCGTTTGTTGTAGCAACATTAGAATGGGAACCAAGAGAATAGTTATAACTTGTGTTACTTCATGCGTAAATAACAGTCATGCTCATTAGTCTTATGAGATAATCTAGTATTGTATTATACAATGTGAATAATGATATGGCTAGTGGAAAAACATATTTTCACAAAATATTAATCTTGTAATATTCATTAGAAAAGTACTAGTGACCCCTGTATTGTTTTAAAGAAAATTGAATGATATAATATAAAAGAAGGAGCTTGTAAAGTTGCAGGCGATTCTGGGAATGAATTATTTTGAAATTTGAGTCTAAATTGAAACATCAAAAGTACATAAAAAATGACAATTATGCCATTTTTAGAACCCCATTGTGACTGTATATTTCAGAATTTCCGGAATATAGCAACATAATGGTATACACCCATGTCACAGCTATCGATTGTCATCAAATATAATAGCTTAACTTTGATTTGGGATATCAAATATCAATTTGAACTGACCCTACTTTTTGTAAAATGATACTCACCCCCTCCAATATAACTCTGACTTCAACTTTGAATACTTGTATCTCCTCGAGTTTTAAGAATTTTTGGATGAAATTTAATTTACATGAAATTTAATTTACACAAAATTTCAGATTTGTAATCTCACTTTCAGGTCGTCGATTAAATAGAGAAGCGACCCTACTCGCCATGACAAAATAGATAGGTAAAAGTTAAAAAATGTTTAAGAAAATTATATTTTATACAACGTCCAACACTTCTCTACCGAATGATATTAATTTCGGGTAAATCTGATGAGTACAAGTAGGACAAATTAGTGATTGAAATCATCCTGGTCGAATATCCTGCAAATTCACAGTCGTTTAATATAGATGAGTTAAAATCTCACGGTGAAAGGCTGTCCCTGGTCCAATAATACTAATGAGTTACAATCTCACGCAACAGTCCTAACAGTAATATATGGATTTTTGGACCAGGGATGGGTTATTCGACGCCATTTAAAATACCATTAACTGGTTGTGTTTGACATATCCAAGCCTAGGATACACCAAACTAATATTAATCTTGAGGTATCTTTATCACAGATGCGTTTGAAGATGAAATATTAAAAGGCCTTGATGACTAAATTCAGTAGTTAACATATATAAATTAGGGATTACTTATATGTCGGCGGCCTACATTGTCGGCTAGCCGACAAATAAGGAATTATGGCCGACATATAAGGATTTAGCCGACAAATAAGGAATTATGGCCGACATATAAGGATTTAACCGACATATAAGGATTTAACCGACAAATAAGGATTTAGGCACCATATAAGGAATTTTTCTATTTCTAACTTCGTATAGATTGCCTCGAATTTCTCCATATATGCATAATAATTCGTATTGATCAAAATCGTGGTAATCCTAAAGGGGAGAACGTATATTTCTAACATGTAATTTTTGGGCAAATTTGGTTGAATTTCGGGTTCAAAAGGTCATTTTCTGATTGGGACACAGTAACTCAGTCCTACCATCTGCGGATAATATTTATTATATTTGTGCGAATTAATCATCGTAGCTATTTATCATGGCTGAACCAAGCGATCAATCAGATGAATATTTTGTAGCTATAGCTTCACAAAATTAATTCCTCGATTTTAATTCATGTTCTCTAACTGGATACAATGAAATCGAACATCCAACTGAAATGATTGACTACCCCAATTATCTTCATAATTACGACCCTGATCATCATACTGATGCATTTGGTCCCATTTCTTCAACTGAAAGTCAATATATAATTTCGAAATTTCCAGATCCTATTGATACAAACTCACCGCTTAACGAATGTTCCCAGGTAGACCCAGAGCAAGTCTCTGAAAATCAGAGTGTTTCTGAATCAATAACCCATACGGATGTCAGAAGAAGAATTGATACAATGATTCTATCAAGGTCTACTATCCTACCGTATGATATGCCCAAAGGACCTTGGGAATCTCATGTGACATCTAAATTAGATTTAAATGAATGGGCGTTGGATCTTGCTACTGGTGGCGGGAGATTTAACTTAGTATGGAGTTCAACTTATACACCTACATCTAGAAAAGGCAAGCAGAGGGTTTTAAGTTGCTACAGAGCTAAAAAGGGTAAACTCACAAATGAAAAACGAAATACCATTACACAAAGGTGTAATTGTCCATATAGCATTCGTTTAGAAGAATGTATTGAAGGTTGGGCAGTAGTTACAGGAAATTTTGTACACAATCACGATTTAGTAGAAAGTCATAGCGCTAGTCTAGTGGAGTCTTCCCTTCGACAAATACCATTCGAATTTAATACCCTCGGCTTTGAGCTTAAACGTGCAGGTCTCACAGCATCAAAAATTAATCAAGTTTTTATAAGTAAAGCACATGAAAAACATCTTCCAATAACGTGGTCTTATCAAGATGTGTACAATAAATTTCAGCCAAGTGTTGAAGAAAGAGGTTTTGATGCATTGAACTTCGTCAGTTATCTACAAGAACAACTATCTACCAAAGGATTGTATTTCGCTATACAAACAGCAGAAGACAGCTCAATGAGTAAAGTCTTTTGGACATTGACTGATAGTTTTGAACGCTGGGTTGAAAATTCTGAAGCTAACATCGTGCTCTTCGATACCACCCATGGTACAAATAAATATACCCTTAAGTTTGCCGCTTTTTGTACAGTCAATAAACATGGAAATACTCAAGTCCTGGCATGTACACTACTTGATCATGAAACAGAGGAAGCATTTACTTGGGCATTCAGTGAATTCCTGAAACCATTTCGACATCCACCCAAAATCATTATTACAGACAGTGACCCAGCTATGGCCGCAGCGATCAGAAATGTATACCCTTCCACTATACATCTCCTTTACACTTTTCACATTGGCCAAAATATTGTCAAACATATTAAACCTCTTTTCAGTGGCCGACATGAAAACTTATGCGAAAGTTGGAATGCTTTCTTAAATTCATGTTGAATCTATGTAAAAAACAAGATTCAGAATCTCGTGATGATTTTGATCAAGAATGGAAAGAACTTTTGGCTCTAGTTCAATCAGGCAAAACTCGAATAACGAGAAAGTTTTCCATTCTGCTCAACTTTTTTTACGTATATTATATGACAAGAGAATTCAATGGGCATCACGATGGACCTGGCAACACCTCACGTTGGGTGCTCATTCCACACAACGTTCAGAATCCATTCACTCAACGATCAAACAGTTTTTAAATGCACATACTCTTCTTACACATCTCGCGAATAAAATTGATGAAAATAGGAAGAGCCTTTCAGAACAAAATGAAGGACGTGCAACCCGGTTAGCGCTTAAAATGGCTACATACTCATCTAAACATCCGATAGAACGAAACCTTAAGTTAACACCATTTGCACTGGCGATTGTAAAGGCACAAATTGATCAGTGATTGCAATATAGTGTTGATGCCATATTTAACGTTGGCGAAGGAAAGATTTATGAAGTTAACTCTATTGTCAGAGACTCAGGTAAGGAAGAAGTTGTAATAATATAGTACACTCGAACCTCTCTTATCCGGGTAGTGCCGGACCGTAGGGTGCCGGAAGTCAGAATTTGCTCGAATCTGAGAAATAACATTAACTCTATGGGAGGGACAATCAGTTGGAATCTGGTCCACTTTCCAGAACCGTACCCGAGAAACCCGATCCCGATTCCAACTCTGGATCCAATTATAATCAATAGGATAAATATCGATATGGACGGATATAGCTGTTATGACGGTTTTTAGTTACAAAGAAACGTGTTAGATATGAAGTACGAGTAAAACAGCTCTACTATAAGGAATATTTACTAAAAATTGAAATGGTCGAATCAATTTCAATCCTTTTGGAAAAATAGTGCCCGGTTGAGGGAGGTACCCGGATATCGGAGTCCGGATAAGAAGTTCGAGTGTACGTATAATAATTTATGCTAATTCAAATATGTATTTTGTCTTTATTCTAGTTGAAAGAGAAGGATTGTCGGGAGGTACCAACAAGGAGAAATTAACATCAATGGACCTCGGGTTATCGAAGGTTTTTACTAAGTCCAGCCGTAAGACAACGTTGACATCTTGCACATGCTTATTCCCATCATCATGGGGCTTACCATGTCGTCACATGCTTATTGTTCATCATCATGAGAAAATAACGAATATACACGACAAAGCTATAGTTGATTTCTGGAAGGTGAGTAGTCATTCGATACAGCACAGATATTATTGCAACCGCACTCGGTTATATCAGAATTACGTAATGACTTGCCAAATTATTAACATTGTGTCCTTGTGTTCTTTCAACTATTAATGTATCGTCTCATAATAGATAGAGAATCAAGCAGATCACAATTCTAATATCTACAGCTGTATTGGTAGTCAGAATGTAATAGAATTACAAGAAAATGATCAAAATAATCCTATCCTAACGAAAGATGAAAGGTATGCATGCTAACAACAGAATTTAAAAACATTGCTCATCTTGCTTCACTTGACCATTCAACTTTTTCGCTTATGAGAGGTAAATTAGCTGAAATGGACCAATTGCTAAGACCTATACCACAGGAAAGTGGAGCAATTATTCCAAGTATCGCAACAATCCTAAATCCTAGACGTGTTCGATCCAAAGGGCGCCCTTCTAATAAAAGGAAACGGAGCTTTAACGATGTTAGGACGAAGAAAAGGAATACAGATAAAAACAAATGAAAATTTGGTACTTTGTCACAGTGTAATAGTTGTCATTAGAGATATGTACATATATGTAGATCCTTTCTCTAGTGTAGCAATATAACATTCCTTATAATAATCATTATATGTTCCTTATAAATCCTTATATAGTCCTTATCCTTATATGTCGGTTAAATCCTTATATGTCGGCCATAATTCCTTATTTGTCGGCTAAATCCTTATATGTCGGCCATAATTCCTTATTTGTCGGCTAGCCGACAATGTAGGCCGCCGACATATAAGTAATCCCTATAAATTATATATAAACAATCCCAGATTCTCCCTAACATGTATACACACATTCTTGAAAAACATTGAATTGCATTCTTTTTGTGGTATTTTCTTGTGTTTTCTTTGTTACACATCCTTCTGACGCTTCCAAAACGTTATCAATCTTATTAGCTATCTACGATCATGCCCAGCACGTGTTTTGCAACAGGTTGTACAAGCCACTATAACCCGTAAGATAGAATACCTGTATTCACGATGCCACAGAAGCCTGATGAACTGAGTCATGCTTGCCTACTAGCTCTACACAGAGATGATATGGACAAACTGAACCTTGTGTACTTGCGCTCCCAACATTTTAGAGAGGTGAGGTCGAACAACACAAAGAGTGCCGAATAGAGACAGAACTTACCAAAAGATACCCCGCAGCCTTTCAAGGGAAGAGATGGAGCTGTACCCACTATACTATCAGGGGGTCCTTCTTGTTATTCAAGTCATTCCTCCGCCCAAACGAGGCCGTCTTGTCTAGAGGACAAGGGTGACGAAATTCACAATAAAGCTGGTTCACTCAGTCTAGAGTCAGGAGTAGAAGAGAAGGAGAAGATCAAGATTCAGTTTCAAAATTTACAGGTTAAGTTACATTCTCATTTGTCTCTCAAAACAGATCTCTTCTCTCAAACAGCCTATCATCATTTTCAGAGCATGTCTTGCACATCTCTTCCTCATTCCAATACACTACAGAAGTTATATTCATCTTTTCGCCTTCAAATCGAGTTCTTCACGTGTCTTAAGCAATCTACACGATCCTTTTCTTCAGAACAAAGAAATGTCATTATACAAACGGATGAATTTCGAGTGAAATCAGATATTTCTTATAAAGGAGGAAGATTCTTTGCTTCGAATCTAGACACTCACAATCCTACCAATATAATGTTATATATCTGGTATAAGAAGTGGTCATGCATCGTCCGTCTACTTGCATGTACTTCTCTATCTGCTGAGAAGTTGTTCGAAACCAATATATTGTATTCGTGTCTTAGAAGATTGTAGCTTATTCATCGAAACTATCCCCTTAATGTGAAACATTTCCAAATGTTCTCTCCTAATCACAAACTGTTGACCCAAATACCACATCCTTGTGATATACACAGGTGTCTTTTCTTACATTTTACTGTCCATTCTGAAAACTATTCTTAATAGTTGGTTAATTCAACAATGTGATAGTAGTTCTTTTTCCAATCCGGAATGAATTGAATTTCTATCAACCAATGAGAGTATCCTCTAAAAATATGTTATGGTTCATTCGTGACATCCGTATGTTATATAAGTCTGAAAGAGAAAGAGAGATTAGCGAAACTTGCTCCGCACTTGTTCATGAATACACTATTACTGCCCTAGTGATCCAGAATAAGAAACGTCCTCCTACACTTGAGTTCAACATTTCTGAATTCGTTGAGATTCTCCTATCTCTTTGGAAGAATTCAATGTGATACTCCCTTGAAGAAGACTCGTTTGAATGGCCCATTGTCTAGACCAGTAACATTCAATGATGACCGCTTGATCTTCCTGACTCGAAATGTCTACTGGCTTGAGGTTTGGCAGCCACTCCCTGAGAAAAGTTGGCAAATTCAGCAAGTAAACATTCATCAACTTCAAACATGCTCTCTCGTGTTACCACAGATAACAAAATTTCTTACTCAACTGTGGATTTTCACACCTATTAACATCTTTCCAGCAAACAGATCCATTGGAACACCATTTTGGACTACATCGTATGATTCCAGGAGCAAATTATCACGTTCATACCTTCAGATTAGAAACAGTGCGCCGCCTCAAGTATCCAAATTTTTAAGCCACTTCCCGTCAGATTGTATGTCTCTTTACAAGTGTTCATTCAATCTTTCTTGTCATCAGGTAATCTAGATTCTATTAATGAAGCCGAGCTAGATACTTTCTCGAGCGCTATTTCTGATGTATCCGCCGTAGGGGTGTGGGTTCCAAGTACTTCAGTCCTTAGCGTTTATTGTTGGATATTCAGTGCATCAGTACGCAAGAAGTAGTTAACCATGTCGTATTTGCCGAGAATACTTAACTGTTGAAATAAGTATACTTGTCGATGAACCTAAACACTATGTCAGTTCAAACTCATTGACAGGTTTGAAATGTCCTTCTGAGGTTGTCCTAGAATCTATAGTTCCTTCTTGGAAAGAATTTGTCGATTTATCGATGAAAATCTTATTGGTGTCATTTATTGTCAATTATGGAGTGAACTATGTTCATTTTGTGGTGTAAGTGGTTTATTTTCAGAAGCTTTCTTCGTAACTGGGAATTGTTATTTGCAAATATAGTTTAAAATTCCAATTCTATGGTTACTTTCAAATGTACCGAAAATCGAAAGTTGAAAAATATAATTAATTGTGAATTTTTCTAGATTGTCATGTTACTAGTGGAATCTCTAGCTTCTTTTCTCTGTTATTAGGTTCAGGATAACGAGGTATAATTTTTGACTTGAGAAGCGTATTCTGGAGTTCAATACTTCCGGATTCTTGGATTCCGGCTTCAATATTGTCTATGATGAGTCTTTGTTAAGGGAACGCCTTGCATCTACTAAAATAGTGTTTCCCTACCCGGGGTCCACAGAATTTTGATAATGTGTCCATAGCCAACGGTTGAGAAACACTGTACTAGAGTGTATTGATATTACTTGTAGTATTCTCGTTGCTCACTGTATAGTTTTTGGATTTTTCAATCATGATCTCACTACTTGTATTATAGTAATTTTTGAATTATACAGGGTGTGCACTATAACGCTTAATTATTCCTGAATCAAGCGAATTATTCTATTTAGAATGCTTAAAAATCACTTAGACACTATAGTTACCCCAAAACAGCTTAAGCCTACAATTATTTGTTACCATCGGGTAACCGATCCCTGGTCGAAAATCCACATGTTACTGTTGTGCGCTTGTATACTATGCTATGACATAGCATTGGAGGATTGTGTCACAACCCATCAACCATCCCAACAATTTCGAATGCAACCACTTCACACTCAATACCATACACGAAAAATGATTCACCCTTGGTGAAAACATGAATAATATTGACTCGAAATAATAACCAAATCATCCAAACATGGCTATCACGCAACTAAATCACGACTGACGATATTTATATATGTTGGAATACATTAATTGGCATACCTCACATAGTTACTTTGCTAGCCAATCCAATAACATACTAGGTGGCTGCCTGGCACCTTAGGCCTTCATGTTGACTTAAGTATTATACAACTACATTTCTTTATGCGTTTCGTCGCTAGGCGATGGGATCTACTCTTCACCACGCAGTGATGCAGTACTCAAAAATATAGTGGTGAGCGCTTATAGAGAAAATTTTAAGTAAATATGTGAGAACAAAGTTATTTTTCTATTACTGAAACATGTAGTTATCCATATTACAGGTAATTTAAACTAGCAACAGTTCCGGATAATGTCATCCTTTGTTGGTGTTTAAGTTTTACCTTTCAAACCTCGACTACGATAGCAGAATTATGATGTCTTAGCCATGTTTTGCATATTCAATGGGATGCCATATTGATAAAATTTCCCATGGTTAATTGGGTCATTTGGCAAGAAACAGTGCAATGCGATGATAAAAAAACTCCGGGTAACCGGGCCGACAAGTTTAATCTGCTTAATCGGGTGAAAATGACATCCGATGTGACCCTATTACTGATAAGTGGAGTCTACTTGGGTACGAATGGCAAATTCGGATAACCAAATTCAATTATTAAAATATGATGATAATTCATCAAGTTAAAGTGAGGGAGCAGCGCAGCTCTCCTGCACTACACCCTTGGCACTAAATGCCTCGGAGTTAAAGTATTATTGTTCATGGTTCATCCGAATTACATTCAAAGGCCTTCTATGGTGACACTGGAGATGCTATGTCGCTTTTGCTTAGCCATCTAGCCACTTCACGTCTCGAATATTATGAGATTCTAAAATTATTCGAAATTAGGAAATTTTAATTTGTTTGTAAAGTTTTAGGAGAAATAATCCCATGATGAGTTAGCTTTTAGTGAGCATCATGATGTAGGACATTTGGCACATTTAGGGGTACCTATGATTAAAATTTCAACCTTGTATCATTTATACTGGCTGTGTAGTGGTTAATGTTGTGATTTTGGAAAATCAAAATGGTGACAACCACTTCATAATTTCGTAATATTTGTGAATTTTGGTCCAAGAGTACAAGTTGTCCGAGCCAGGCCTAAAATACCCCTGTACCCATAACTCATTCCTGAGGGTCTTCCAGTTTCTTCAATCAGTTCTTGACATGCTAATATGCCCTCTTGCCTCCCCTTACTTTGTTATTTTCATTTGTACAAAGTGGACTTAGTTATATAATATCCAATTGTCTACTTCTTTTTTTGTATTCATCTATTATCCAAATTTGTTGAAGTAATATTTACTTTTTCTTCAACATCCCAATAGATATTTCTCATCTATTTATCAATATTTGTCACAGTTTGTACAATGTTTTACAATGCTGCCTCATTCATTATTACAAAATGTTGATACCTAGAGTCTATAATGCAAATTCATCATAATTCTAAGTCCAATAATTTACACTGACGATATGGTCGCACTGAATGTGTTGCTGTATATTATATACAAAACAGACGATTACATCGTGTGTTCATGGTAAACATATAATTAATATCAAGAAAATTTATGGACCGTCGAGGTCGATATAGATATTTATAGATATTTTAGGAGGTGGATATGTGTATAGCTAGACTCAACTCGCCTAGAAGCTTCAAATGCGTTATAACTCAATGGGGTTGAGGAAAATTGAGAATATCATGTTGTTACATACCTGAGTCACATTCCTGCGTTGCTACAGGCAAGTTATCGGCAATTTGTCAAGTGACGCATCAAATTGCTGGGAATTTTGCGCTAAGTACGAATCTGGTGGTTCTAACTTAATTCAATGAATTCGAAAAGATTACCCCTTTGCAGGGGGTACCCATGTTGGTGCACGATGGAGGAGTGCACCACTTCGGATGATGTGCTCCATTTAAACTTGTTCAGACTAATGTAGGATGAAATTCCTAAAATAGTACTGAATATTTAATACATTTAATTTCTGTATGATTTCAGGTAGTAGTGTTTAGATTTAGGACTGTCTATGAAATATTAATCTCTTTCTTGAGTTACCTGACAAATAATAATTAATAGCTCAATACAATTCAAAACTCCCCGGATCACCCCGCACCACCTCCGACCACCGTCAACAATTCCGTCTACGTTACTATCCCCTGAAGGATAAATCGGCTAATTAGCATACAGCCGCTATTCAAAAAGGAAAGATGGGATCAAATGTATCCGTCGGAAGTGGTTTCCTTCTTAATATTGTTCTTGAGCATAGAAAGTACAATTACGTCACTTTTGATGCTTTTATCCGATTGTTAACAATTTTGCTCAAGCCACATGACTAGGACCGATATTAGAATTCAGCAATTCCCTCCCAGGCCCATTTTGGGAACAGCCAAAGAAACATCTGGAAACCTAATGCAAATTTTTCAATGAATTATGACCGTATACAGTTATTTATCAAAAAATTAACATCTTTCCAAAATATTCATTTTCATACGTCATAGTTCTTGTTTACTCTCAGGGTCATGAGCGGTTAATCCAATAGCCTCCTTAGGCTTCATCCTACGGGCCCGCGGGTTCGAGGGTATTTATTCTCATATATTTGATTGAACGGTGTTTGGATTGCCTAAGCTAATTATTGCCACGGTTATAGTAGTTTCAATAAGAGAAGTTAACCGGTCACCTGATTCAATTATTTGTCTGTCAAATACTTCTATTTTTTTATAAAATTGAAATATTCTTGTTACTATTAAAAATACTATCGTAATGTGGAACTTTCCAAAGTATTGAAAGTTTGATTATGAACTAAATTTTTAGATTTCCTACACAACTAACTATAATAATTCGTATATGAACCATTTTGTACTTCTCGAGACAATAGAAAGAATGCATCACTAGCATATTTTCCACTTGTTAACCGATTATAGTTTCTCATAGCTGTTAATTTGACGTAGCGGAGATTAATTGAATCCAGCCCTGGATAGAGCGATGTATAATTTACCCCTGTTTTAATATTTTCTAATTATTAAAACGTCCTTGTTTTGAAGATCAATAGGAATCCAAAGGAGCGTTGGCAACTATTGTTACCGTCTTTACAGTTACATTTTACCACTACATTTTACCACTACATTTTAACCAATTCCTGCACTAAAAACTATTTTAGCACTTTTGAGATCATATGATCACGCATTTTATCGCAGTATTATTAATAGTATATCAATCGTTTACATTTATTTTGCTCAGATTTTTGGACTGCAATATCTGTTTCATCGCAAATTCGTGTCCTCAGAACTTAACTTAGAGGATATAGCCCTCTATCAACATATCTCCTGAGTTTAATTTTGTAGCTAATTTACTTCTCTATCGCATGTCTGTGTTGGTTAGCTTAATTTAAGGGGTGGTTAACCCTTTTAGATAATATCGCTTCAAGAATTTGTCACCTCATAAGTCAGTAACTACCTTAGAGATTGTTCTTAAGTTTTCACTGGAGTAGAGATCTAAGTGGCTTCTCTACATCAGATTTCAGACTAGACAGAATTCTACTTAGACAAATATGAATTTCTTGTGTTATGTATGTGTACTAAAAATAACAGACTGGGCAGTTCCTTAAGATTTCGTTTTCCCCAATCATTGCCTGTGGTTCCTCATATTGTTTTTGCTGTAAGATACCGTGTATTCCATATCTGATGGTACATTCATTCCGTTCGAGGAAGTTGTCCATGGTAGGGGATTATCGCTTCGTGTAGGGAGGCTCTACTGTTGTTTGAAATGGTTGCTGAGTATGTTACTCGGAATATTTGATTCGTAAAAGTTCTTCTATGTACCAGCATATATACAGAATTTCTACATGCACCATTATACTCAAGTACAATATTCAATATTCACACATTTGATTTGAAATTCGTCATTCCACGCAAGCAAATACACTGTCGGTTTAATTTTTCGATCCATTGATTAGGGGTTAATTTTTTTCTATTCACTCAATTCCGTTCTGTGATTTAGTTTAGTTTCGTTATTGGGATCCCGCAATACACTATCATTGAGGATTTCTATCTTTATTATTATTTCACGCTTGGTCTACTTAGATTTAATACTAATTTGTCAGATGTTGTTAGTTTCAGGATACGTAATTACAATTGGATCGAATAATCTCAATTTGTGGTTCGATTTGACCTACACTCTAGAATTGACAGCATCGTCTCTACATACTCGACGGTGTTTTTCTATCGGCTGCGGTATCGCGTGTTCATCTAAGAGTGCCTTTGCGGTATCCCAGATTTCATCCAATATATCCTCGCCAGAGAGAGAGATCTTGAGTGCATCAATGTGATTAACTGCAATGCTAATAGCCATGTGTTTATCCTGCATATAGTCCGCCGAATATGAAGTTTGTGTCAGAACTTTTCTGAATAATTGAAGACAGACCACGAAGTCAGTATCGATAAAAATTGACGATACCTTGTGCTGCAGCTCTTCTATCCCCGTTGGTATCTTCAGCATAAATGCTCAGTAGCAGGAATGATTGCTCCTAAAGCATGCGCCACAGCAGAGAAAGCCTCTGCTTGACAGCACTAACGAGTTTTGGGAAACGATTTCAATTCACGATGTTGCGCCTTATGTCTACCCAGGACTTTCTACGTTTTCTCGAAGAAATCATGTGGAACTGAAATTGAGAGGAATGTGTAGAGCTTTTGAATGCTAGCAAAAAATGACACGGCTTTGTCGATATTTCGGCAGCAAGCAACCACTACAAAGTTGAGCCTGTGTGCCCAGCAATCCACATATAAGACCATCGGGCATACTTTACTCCTCATAAGTGCTTGTAGACCATGTAATCGTCCACTCATTGTTGAAACACCATCATTACACTGGGCAACCATATGATCACGAGAGCAGACACCCATAACTGCCAGCACATGACTCAAATTTTCCATGATCGAATTCGCGTCTACCCCTTCTGCTATGATGAAGTTGAAGAAATCTTCATGCGACACACCCTCATAGACATATCTACACAAACGTATATTTGTTGAATTTTCCCACAATCTTTAGATTCGTCCGCTATTAAAGAAAAATACTTCGCCGTCTTTAGTTCTTCTAGAATTTCCTGGAATAGACAATATCGAATTCTAGATGGAGTGATGAACATACTGAGCATTTCTACGTCCGTTGAGTTTCTCTTTGACAACCTTGTCGTGGACACCAAACGCAGTAAGAATTTCGAGAAATTTCCCACTATTTCGAGATCCGCAGTTGAACTCAGAGTCAATGATTTCATCCATATCATCTACCAATCTTCCCTCACGGTGACCTCTGAGAGGAAGGTCTTGTACAGCACAGTGAGTGGTTACCTGACCCACTGTTTTTATATAGTGCCTATTATCTCGAACAGCTTGCACCCTCAGTGCTCTAACTATGACCTCAATGCTTCCTGTAGGAAGACTACCTTTGTATCCTGACCATTTGAGCTTTGAATCAAGATGAGATAACGACTCCTCATGAAGTTTGATGCCATTTTTCTTCTCCATCGCAATTTTCTAATTGTAAAAACCTAGAGAAGTCCACTTTAACTTATGACCAGTACCAGCTACCTGAAATAACCTACAAGGATAGCAAAACATGGCATCGATTATTTGAGAATACTCAAGCCAAGCTCTACCAACGTACCACCCTTTATGAAAGCAACGCATTTGACCGACTAACATGGTTTGCTTATAAGTGATTGACTTCAGCTGCTTGGATCTTCAGACAGATTCTGTGCAATATCTGGGACGCCCTCCACAGAGACATCCACCGCCGTTTTTGCACGTATAGGCTCGTGAGTGTAAATATTTTCTGGATATTAAATTATTAAATCCTCCATTTCAAATTCCTGAGTTGTTTCTGGCTGGTTCACTTCAATCTCATCACGCTTTCTCTTCTCAAAGGAATCCATTTGAATTTGAAATGTAGTAAAACGTGTTTGTAGTAAAGCTAAAATATTTATTAATAATATATAATGTTATTTCCCTTTTATACAATCCATTATGAATCAGCGTCTTAATTACACAATGTTTTAATATTACAGTACAATAATTGCCTCATTTTGGTTAACTTTCATCCTACCCAGATCTTAGAAGAATTCACAATTTTACATTTTAAAGATCACAGTTTGTGTCATAAAATTCGTGCCACAACAATTGTGGGCATTACAATAATTTGGTAGCTTCTCCAACTTAGATCTTATCAATAATCAATAATTTTCCATTATAATCGATTCACAACTGAGGAATCAATAGTTTGCTAATTTATTATCCGTATGGTGCTAGTTAGATAAAGTGATAGTCCAGCTTAGCTGATGGGGATAATTGAGGGCTGATAAAAATCTCGTTGGTAGCCCCATCTAGTCCCAAGCTAGCGCCGCCACTGACCTGTTGAATCCTTCTTAAAGATGGTTCCCTTGATGCCAAAAACATCTATTCTGTCCTCATCAAGTCCATGAAAGACAAGAACATACAGATCAACAAGCTCGTTGGGATGGGATTTGATGAAGCAGGACCTCTCTCTGGGAAACATATTATTATGCAGAGCCTCCTGAAGAATAATTCGCATCATGTTGTATTCGTACACTGCCATTTCTCTTTCTTCAATTTGCATGTGTTCAAGCGGCTAATTTTACTAGTTGAATATGAGTATACGTCCCTCTCGCCACATTCTGGACTTTTCTCCACTGCTCTCCCGAGCGAGCTAAGTGTCTCAAATAGGTGCGTGGGTGATGATATACCAGATCTGCAGATTGGAAATCCGTTATATACTCGTTCGCTGGCACATGAAAGCGGTATGAAGGCATTATAAGCCAGCTACAGCGCAATTGTGAACGTTCTAAACGACATCTATGAGCTGACATATGAACCTGAAGCTCTAGGTATCAGCAGAGCCCTGTAACCCCTGAACTGTGTCGGTAATGTATTTCTCGATTATGCTCTGCCACAAGTTGCCAAGTTGAGCAGAGCTCTCCAGATAAAGAGAATAGATTTGACAGCTATCTCCTCTCTGGCTGACCTCACTCAACACACTTGTTCATGTCATATGACCTGCTGAAAAATTGGTATTGAAAATAAATGATGCAAATGATGATATAGAAGAAGCTACAACATCCAGATCATTACAGAAAGCATCGCTACCTCCCAAGAACGAGTGGCTAAATCTTTCGTCACGATTCTGAAATCGAACATATCAGGCCGGTTTTTCACAATACTTGTCTCTTTATTTAGCATATTTGATCCAAAGAAAGTGACTACTGCTGATTCTTCATACTTATTTGACATGGGGAATACTCGGTGTAACTAATTTTTGCTCACTACAGTTCATAGCAGCCTGCTGAGACTGTTGATGGTGAAGAATCCACCAAAGAAGCTCTGATATCCTCGAAATCCGAACGAATTGGAAAACATTTCGAAGCTACTGCTTTAAGCAGCCAAAAGGAACTTCCTACTTCAATTATTGCAGCTCTTACGTTGCTCTACTTAGTATTCTGTGCCCTTATGCCTCAGGTTTCAGAAATCCTGAAATTCAAATATTTGATACTTTTCATTTTTAGTAGATTTATGAGGACATAAAAATCCAATGATGAGTTAGTTTTGATCAGAATCTTGACCTCGGGACATTTGTCACATTGAGGACTACCTGTGATTCAACTTTCCAACATGTATCATGCATACTTCCTGAGTAGTGGTTAATATTGTGATTTTTCCAAATCGAAAAAGTGACAATGGCATCATATTTTCGTCCAAGACTCGAACTTGTCCCAACCAGGCCCATAAACTCCTTTAAGCCAAAAGTCATCCCCTTCGTGTCTTACAATTTCTTCAACCAATTCTGGATCTACGATCATATATATAGATGCATCGATAAATATATACATACAGATTAATTGCGTTTTAATTGTATTAATTGGACTTAGATGCCCAATGAACTCTCAGATCAGATTTTGATGCTATTATTATGGAACAGATAGTCTAGAAGAAGTGCTGTATAAATGTATTGTACTGTTGTATTTTAACTCTGCTATTGGATTTGACTCTCAAGATTTGCAATATTTTTCACTTATTTCATATCAAAATGTATTACAACTTACAAGGGTATGGATAGATGATTATTGTGTGAATTGGCTATTCTTATTAACCATAAATTTTGCGTTCCTTCGTTTTAATTGAATTTTCATCAAAATGACTTAATTGGTCTCCAGCGTAACCCAACAACTAGGCTACTTTTGTATAACAATTCTTTAGTGTTTTGTACAAAATTATGTTTAGATCACTTCAAATATTCACTTTGACATTATTCATGCAATATTTCCTTTGCATCTAAGGATGTATTTACTAATTACTTACTTACTAGCCACATGTTTTGGAATATTCCTGAAATTTTTACAAGATATTGCTATAAAATTTGATATTCTACATATATATAATAAAATTTATTCTGCACAAAGCACTGTTTCTAAACCAAAGCAACCATTTATTGGGATTTGTTCAGCTAAAACTGCATCCTTTGTTACAAATTTACGAGCTACAGTTAGTCCTATTTTCGTAATATATAAGCTGAGTATTAGTTAAGGCATTAGTACATCACTGATCGCTTGTGCACGCTCAGGATCAATTTTTTGACTATCGGAGGATGATCTCAAATCTTTTATAAACATTGATCTAATGGAATATCGCGATCATTTTTCTTTATACTTATTTGATCATTTACTGCACATATAATAAGACAATTTACGAATATGAACCCCGAAATGTATATAAATGTATTTACTTATTTTCATGGTATTCGAACTTGTAGGTTTCTCATGCCTGTGCGAACGGAAGGATACAAATAATTTACCATCTCCTATTAGAGGTGCATACATGTTAATCTTCAGGAAAGTGATTGGAATATTGATCCTGAGCATAATTACGATCCTTTTGGCCATTATTTAATGAAGATTTTTGTCGTGATCACGATTGTTAATTAGGTGATCAACTAATTCCCTAACTATGGTATGTTAAAGTTTTTGTAATACAAAAACTCATACACTAATTCCTAGATATCTAGAATAAATGGAAATGAATGAGAAATCATTTTACCTTTCAAGTGCCCAAGAGTGGGAAGCACTATAGTAATCATCATATCACGGGCGCAGCATCTACCGAATGTGACTAGGGGATCTGCATCCTGGGCGACACATCTGTTCTTAAAGCCCTGAATCCATTCACAAGTATTAATGTAACATATACGCCAACCTTCGTTGCATCAATCCCTATACAACATAAATGTATTTCGCTTGCTACGCTCTCTCGTCCAGGTGATTAAATTCATTAACAAAGTTGAAGATTGACAACCGACTCAACAATTGACAGACCACCCCATGACTGATAGACTTGTGCGTTTCTTTATTCAAATCATTTCATATATTTGATTCGATTTGATATGATTTGAAAATTCCATCAAATCCAGAACTCTTCAGTCTGGTGACTGAATATTCAATTTATTTACAAGTAGTTTAATAATATTATCTCATAATGACCCTTGGCGTAACGCCTGTGTGATCTTGGGTAGCAGAACACCAAGCAGAGCAATCAGTTGTACTCCACCTTTTGCCATTGGCCATGTTTGTTCGTTTCTAATCACTAGTATATGCAAGTTATTATCATATTTTGTTAAAGTTGTGTTAACCTGGGCTCTCAAGCCCATCATAAGGAGCCCAGATTATCTCGCCTCATCACAATGGGGCAGCATTTATCAATTCATCATTTTGGATTAGAATTACAGAAAATATAGTTAATTATGTCCTCTTTCAGGAACCTTCGAGACAATTGATGAGTTTGTGATATTTATAAATGCATATTAATGTTACTAGCTCGCTTCGCTACATCAGTAGCTAGGCAATAGGTTAGTTTTTTGGTTAGCTTAAATTATCAACAGCTAAATTTTATAGTGTGATTGGTTTCTAAGCGACTTAATAAACTCGGCACAACTTGCCTCGAATTAAAAAAATACCTAAAATATAAATAATTTGTTACCCTTGGTTCACCCCAAACATAGTAAAGGATTTATTTTCTGACGCTGGAACTTTTTTGTCGCTTTGGGATAGTAATCTGGTGCAATTCGTGCCTCGAGTCTCTTGAAATTCCTAATATGGAATTTGGATTTTTTACAGACATGATGACTTAATACTTCCATATTTAGTCAGTACTAGGCCGTTCAATAAGTCTTGCGGGTGATATCATAGAATATGATACAAACACTATACACACTAATTCACTATATCATATATCCAAAGTAATCCCCTCCTGCAGATACACAAAGTTTTAACCTTTCCACCCACTTGTAAAACACATATCTGTACTCTTCTTCGGGGATGGATTTGAGGTACTGGTACAGGCCCTTTCCGAGTGCTTTTAATGTGTTAAAATCTTTGCCTTGAAGGTAGATTTAAAGCTTGGGGAATAGCCAAAAGCACACGGAGCTAGGTCTGGTGAGTATGGTGGATGGGGAAGTAATTCTAACCCTTCTACATCCAAGGAATCTTTGGTAAGCTTAGCTATATGGGAACTGGCGTTATTAATTAATATCTTCATTCCTCGAGTTCCGGTTTTCGGCGGTACTTTTCTAGATATTTTATCAAATTTAGAAGCACTTGCTCTGTAAAGAAAGTAGCACTAACAGCCTTGCCACTCTCACAAGGTAATTGCAAGACAATTCCATGACTACTGAAGAAGATGGTATACATAATTTTAGGTTTTCTGAAGTCAGGCCTAGGAATTTCGTCGGTTGTTCGTCGCCCCTCACCCATGATCGCTTCTTATACTTGCTATATGGTGTTGAATAGTACACCCACGTCTCGTCACCAGTAATAATCTCTGTTAGGCGTCTAGAGTCACAGTTCTCATAAGTTTCCAAGTGTTTCCTGGCAATATTCAGTCGTGCCAACCTTTGATTCTCACTGAGCTTATGCGGGACCTATTTCTCACAAATCGGTCGGTAGCCAAGCTCAGTCGTCAGAATTGTATGAATAGCTCCCGATGAAATCTCCATACTTTGTTGTAATTGATTGACAGTAATGTACTTGTCTTCCATGACCATACTTTCAATGAGTGCGTTATTCTCTGAATTGGTGGCGGATACCCGTCCTCCAGATCGAGGCAAATCTGTGACATCAGCATCACCAGATCCAAAACGGGCAGCCCATCGCTCTCCATAGATCTGGAAGAGCAATCCACACACAATATCTCCTGTAACTCACTGAAGATCTGTACTGGCTGGATCTTGAGTATTGTGCGAAACTCTATCTAAGCTCGCCATTTGAGGTTGAAATTATCATCCTTTGAAGCGATAAATTCAACAGTGGGTATAAATTGACTACAAGTATCTATCTCAAAAATTTTTATTTTGTATTGAATAAGTCTGAAACTTTCAGTATATGGAGTTTAACTATAAGGGCCTACAATATATGAAAGTTAGATAAATTAGTTGACTAATTCCTAAGATATATCATAACCCACAAGACTTATTGAACGCCCTGATATTTGTTCAAAGTAATGACATCGGTAGATTTACCATATTGTGTCATACCTTTGATTCCAAGTTTCAATTTTTATCATGTATATTGGGTAAGCAGTTTCCATTAAGTTCATTTTTTCGCAATCCTAAAAGGTATAATTACATCATAATTTCATAATTGTTTTGCATTTCGCCCAAAGACTCTAACTTTACCGAGCCAGGCCGAAAATACTCGTGTATGTCAAAAATCAGCTCTAGCGATCTTCCAGTTTCTTCAATTAATTCTGAACACACCAATATAAATATATATAAGTGTATATATATGTATATATATATATACAGATTTATTGCTCTATTACGATATGGATATTTGTCATGGATACGTATATATGCAGTTGTTTCCCCCAAAGCGAGTCAATTTCTGCTCTTTCCCTGATGAATGACTCTGTATGTATGTAATATCATGGCACCCTTTTGTCCATCTGTGAATATAATGAGGAGGTCCTGGTGTTGTAAAAACGAGTTGAAAGATAAGAAGGAGGAAAAACGCTAAAGACATCATGTCGTAAATTATTTTTGTTCCCACCAAAATATTCTCAAATTCTTTGCTAAATGCATTATGATAATCTTAGAGTTGCATCCGTCCCAAAATCTTTCTGCAATTGAGATTATCTCACTGAAATTTGGACACATGTGTTAAATCATATATATTTTGCTTAATAGTGCTGTAAAATATGTGAATGTGCCCTTTCCAAGACAAAAATGCAAATTATATCCCCTCTGTTTTTAACACACTCATCGAAACTGTTGTCTAGCGCATCTACCTGGCGAAATATAGAAATTTTCAGAATTACTAAATAATGGAAATTTTACTTGTTGTTGCCCCTGGCGCACTCATTCTTGACGAAAAGGTTATTTTGTGATATTATACTCTGTTATGATTTACTATTTAGCACGAGTAGGCTTATTCTAGTCGACTTATTTTAATTTATGGTAAATGTATGCACAACAATTAGTGTTAAAATATACTGGAATAACATGCAAGGGACAAACGTAGTTCTGCTGGTACACGAAAGTTGCACAATCTTAGATATTAACGTGGATATGCTATGTACAATTCATTCTATGCCATGAGCGATTTATAATTAATTATATGTATAGTTATGACATTCGATATATAAAGCCATACAACTACAGGGTGCGTTTTAAGTTCTGCCCCATAGTCAAATCCTCATAACTTTACTACAATAGATCTTTTACTATTTAAACTTTTATACCAGTTTACTATGATCAATACAATTACATAATCGCACTGATTACTCAATATAACCTCCCTTGCCATGAATGACACTTGATATCCTGCCAGGTAGGGCCTCAACTGCAGCACGGAGTACATCTTGGGGTATTTTCTCCCACTCTTCTCGCAATTTTCGCTTCAAAGAGTCTATACTCTTGTGAGATTTAGCACAGACTCTGCTTTCGAGAATGGACCATACCGAATAGTCCATTGGGTTCAGGTCTGGGCTATATGGAGGCCATTGCTCTTTCTCAAAAAACATGGAATATTGCTCTGAAGCCAGGTTTGGGTAACATTTGATGTGTGAGCTGGTGCTCCGTCTTGTTGAAATACAAATGACCCACCATTAAACATGGTTTGGCTAAGGTTCTTCACTATGGGCTCTAAAATTAAGTCACGATAAGTTGTCGAGTTTATTTTTACGCCTGCTGGCACAAAAATTAGTGGCGTCCGACCAACAGCCGATATTCCAGCCCAAACCATTACTGAAAGTGGTTTTTGGACTCGAGGAACGTACTTCAGATCTGGATCAATAGTAGATGACTTGTGTGATTTAATCCTGTCGTTTTGAGGGTTCAAAGCTTCCTCAATGGTGAAAATCTTTTCGTCGGAGAATACAATTTTTTTAATATCATGATTTACGTGCCTACGTAATTGTCCTTTACATCTTTGAAGCCTCTTGACCTTTACTTGCTCACTTAGGAAGTGAACTCTCTTTCTTCTGAATGAACGCATGCCTAAGTTCACTTTCACAATTTTCCGTACTGAAGACTCTGATACTTTGAGTTCCTGAGCCATTTTCCTCATAGAACGCCGTGGGTTCCTACGGATACGTTCCCGCACCAACTTTTGGAGTGCTGGAGTCGTTACTGAAGGGGGACGACCACTTCTTGCTTTGTCACAAACTTCCCCAGTCTCGTTGTACCTCCGAATCGTAGGATAGACAAACTTACGTCTATTAGCGGGAATATTGAGCAACTTCAAAATTTCTTTCTGAGTCTTGCCATTTTTAGCTAACTCAATAATAGCTGACCTTTCGTGTTCCATCAAATGAAAATACTAATACGTGAGAATGGTGTATTGTATAATAGGTATAGGTGCTAGCTAAACAATATAGTAAAAGAATCAACATAGTAGTATTAAGGATATGCTTAGAATATAGATAATACAATAAAACATAAAGATGGGACAGAACTTAAAACGCACCCTGTATAAGTTACTATAGTTCATCATGAATTATGTCACACTTTGCAGTCACTCGACAGGATAATAGATAAAGTGCCATAGCTTTGGTGTATATAATGCTATGGTGTGGCATCACTCACTCACTATAGATTCAACCAGAATTTTGAAATCCTATAATTATAGTACACTAAAGCGAAATGTTAAAACCGGTAGTTGTCCATACTCAATATATTACCTATGTTTAAAATGAGGTAGCAGTAGCTACCGCAAATACGACGAATAATAAAGTAGCGTTAACTAATAATATCAATGGTATTTGATTGATCTTTAATTGTGATCAGTATCTAATCACAATCCATTTATCATTCTCTGAGTTAAGTTATCAGGACACAGGTAACTAGGTAAGAGAACTACAATATGTGGTGGAAAGTTTTACAAAATATAAAGAAGAGCTATACAAACACATTCTTCGGGTTTCCAAAAGTTAACCAAATGATTTTTCATAGATCTGGTTTCACTTTACTCCTAGTTCAGTTCTAATTAGTCGAGTCTAGGGGTACGAAAAAAAACAGGGTGGGAAAATTTCGAAGTGTGATAAACGGTGGGTGGTAAATCAGCAAAGTACAGAAAAAAATTGAACATCATTGTTTAATCCAGACATATACCTAAAGCTAAAGTATGAACTTAGTGCCCAACCTTTTAGTGAATAAAGAGACTGGCATTATTCATCATTATACTATATCGTGACCTTCGTTATAAGGCTTCACAACTATAAAAACCATGGATTACTTAAAGTCCATTAAATCAGATAAGCAAAATATAATCAGGAAAATACAAAATTGGTGCATTTTGACCCCAATAAATGTATTTTGTTAGTTGATAATTAGCACAAGCCATGTGATCCGACGAGTCACAAGTCGAAATGACATCATCTGATTGGTTCAAACGGGAATATGTTGTGAAAAATGCGCTATTTTTCAACCTCTGTCAAATGATTATTATCGCTTCGTCCATACGATAATTATTAGCAACTGATCCAAGGTTGTTTTTATAAAAAATGACACAAATTTGCCATAATATAGTTCTCAGGTTCCAGAGTAAGTAGTGACTATGGATGACACATTTCTGCTATTATTCACCTATAACTTGACAACCTTTAATGTTATGTCCAAGCATCTTGCAAACGTATACGATATGCCTGTCTTTCCATACCCTGATAATACATTGATATGATGTGCCCAAGGATTATTGCACAGTCATGGATAATGCTATATATGGTCATTTTCAAGATTGCATCATAATTTTGATAGGTACCATATCAACATGCATTTCCAGGATATGAAAAGTCGGCATTTACCATATGACTGTTAGATGGTTGGCCATAACATTAAATCCAATGTGCATGGAATTAAGTATACAGGGTGCGTTTTAAGTTCTGTCCCATCTTTATGTTTTATTGTATTATCTATATTCTAAGCATATCCTTAATACTACTATGTTGATTCTTTTACTATATTGTTTAGCTAGCACCTATACCTATTATACAATACACCATTCTCACGTATTAGTATTTTCATTTGATGGAACACGAAAGGTCAGCTATTATTGAGTTAGCTAAAAATGGCAAGACTCAGAAAGAAATTTTGAAGTTGCTCAATATTCCCGCTAATAGACGTAAGTTTGTCTATCCTACGATTCGGAGGTACAACGAGACTGGGGAAGTTTGTGACAAAGCAAGAAGTGGTCGTCCCCCTTCAGTAACGACTCCAGCACTCCAAAAGTTGGTGCGGGAACGTATCCGTAGGAACCCACGGCGTTCTATGAGGAAAATGGCTCAGGAACTCAAAGTATCAGAGTCTTCAGTACGGAAAATTGTGAAAGTGAACTTAGGCATGCGTTCATTCAGAAGAAAGAGAGTTCACTTCCTAAGTGAGCAAGTAAAGGTCAAGAGGCTTCAAAGATGTAAAGGACAATTACGTAGGCACGTAAATCATGATATTAAAAAAATTGTATTCTCCGACGAAAAGATTTTCACCATTGAGGAAGCTTTGAACCCTCAAAACGACAGGATTAAATCACACAAGTCATCTACTATTGATCCAGATCTGAAGTACGTTCCTCGAGTCCAAAAACCACTTTCAGTAATGGTTTGGGCTGGAATATCGGCTGTTGGTCGGACGCCACTAATTTTTGTGCCAGCAGGCGTAAAAATAAACTCGACAACTTATCGTGACTTAATTTTAGAGCCCATAGTGAAGAACCTTAGCCAAACCATGTTTAATGGTGGGTCATTTGTATTTCAACAAGACGGAGCACCAGCTCACACATCAAATGTTACCCAAACCTGGCTTCAGAGCAATATTCCATGTTTTTTGAGAAAGAGCAATGGCCTCCATATAGCCCAGACCTGAACCCAATGGACTATTCGGTATGGTCCATTCTCGAAAGCAGAGTCTGTGCTAAATCTCACAAGAGTATAGACTCTTTGAAGCGAAAATTGCGAGAAGAGTGGGAGAAAATACCCCAAGATGTACTGCGTGCTGCAGTTGAGGCCCTACCTGGCAGGATATCAAGTGTCATTCATGGCAAGGGAGGTTATATTGAGTAATCAGTGCGATTATGTAATTGTATTGATCATAGTAAACTGGTATAAAAGTTTAAATAGTAAAAGATCTATTGTAGTAAAGTTATGAGGATTTGACTATGGGACAGAACTTAAAACGCACCCTGTATTAGTTTTTTGATATATTAATGATACACATTGGCACAATTAATATCTTATTGATATATAGTACTGTTGTATGACAGATTTACTACCTCTATTACCGGTACCATGGATACTCTATATCCATTCCAGTGCTAGTACTTTACATGATAGAATTATTACCCGATTGCCATGACATGAAATTGTATAACCCACTTAGTTCTTATCACACTGATAATAGTGCATTTTCAATGGTTTCTTTGTTTCTGCTCTAAAGTTATACTACATACCTACAGCTTTAGTGATATGGTGATCATTGAGTGATGGATGACCTACTATACTTTCATAATTTGTGTTTCTTATTACTGTGTCCGAATTGTCGATTAATTGTTTACCTAATCTGTTGTAATTTATTAAATGAATATTTTATTTTAGAAAATATATTGTTATCATATTTGGTGAAGTAACAATTTCGAATTAAATGAAGTGAGTAGACACATTACTATCAATATAACTCTATAGTAGAACCAAAGAAACCATTGAAAATGCATTTTTATGAGTGTGAAAAGAACTAGAGTTGAGATATACGAATTCATGTCATAATCAAAGGATATTAATTCGGTCATGTAAGGTAGCAACTCTGTCATGGATATAGAGTATCCCTGATACCAGTAATAGACGTAATTAAATTGTCATGGCAGTAACTCTGTCATACGACAGCACCACCCAAAACCAAGTCACCAAACATTCATCAAGAAGATAGTCACTCTTGAAACTTACATTAGTCATTTTCGGTTACAGAATTATACTTGATGATCTAAAGAGTCTTTGAGATAAAGATTTCAATGAGAAACGTCACATTACTGAAATGTACCAGTGACCATGGCAACAAAATCTCTGTCAATAATCATCGATGAATTTTCTGGTTATTCTGGAAAAGATGAATGTGGACAGAAATGTCAGGTAAATCGTCAACGTTATACCTCAGGAACGTAACACCTTTCATTGATAATTTAGTAAAACTCTATAATTCTGCAATCATAAGAGTCAATTATTCTTTAGCCATGCTTCAAAGTTTGTGCATTTTGAGAATATATTACTTATATCATAATCATATGATGCCATTTCGACCTGGAAAATGCTTTTGAGGTGATTTCTAGTAAATGCTATGTATCAACAAAACATTTATAAGGGTCAAAGTGTATCATTTTGATATCATCAAAATTGATCGAATTGCCTATACAGGGTGAGCCAAAAGTGCTGCAATAAATTACAATTAATACATAGTTCAAAGTTTTATGCTATAACTTTAGAAATATCGTTGTACGTTTATGGATAAACTAACTATATTAATTACTCCTAAATCCCTGAATTCGTATAATATGAGATCTAATTCATTTCAAATCTTCCCTTTAGCTTTGATGCACATTTTAAATCTTTCAGGTAATTTGGCGCATGCAATTTTCTCCCTTCATGAAGGTATGACTTATAGGGAGAATATTTGTTTTGATAGAATCACTTTCTGGTATGAATTAGCGTTAATTTGCGCCCTCTGACACAAAAATCATTCTTGTTTTCCCTTTTGCCGAATATCCAGCACATACCATCACTGACTTAGGATGTGAAGTTCTTGCAACATGTTTACATTCCTCAGGTATCTTATCACGGATATAGAATACATGCGCGAGTTTTGACTGTTATACTTTCATCGATACACCATATTTTCTCATCTGAAACAACGATATTTCCATGATCAACATTTCGGAGACCGTTCATCAGCATACGACAACGTTGCAATCTTTTACCAATCGTGAGTGGAGTTTGGGCTGCGGTTTTAGTTCTCTTGAATGACTTAACACCTACATCGTATTTGAGAATTCGCCGCACCGATGTGCTAGAAGTTAAAATCCTACTTTCTATTTGTTTGTCGGATATCTTCGGCTTTCTGATTATAATCTGCTTGACCTTCCGCTTGGCTGCTGTGGCACGAACAGAACGTGTTCGACCAGAACGAAGCACGTCTTTCACTGTTCCACACTTGTTGTATCTAGAAATAGTCCAAGAAATGAAGGATCGCGTGTAATTCTTCGAATCTAGTGAGTTCAATATTTCTGTCTCTCGAAGTCCATTCAACCAAAGTTGGATACTCAGACCTCTTAGCCACAATATGTTTGGTTTCAGACATTATTGCAGTATGGTGGACATCAATGTTGTAGTATGATATTTATTCGAGTCACATGGAATAGTTATCGTATATCACATTCCAAAAGGTTGCTCAACAAAGTTATGAAATGCGAATTTAGTTGCAGAACTTTTGGCTCACCCTGTATGAACATATTGCGTCTCTTCGCAATCCATGGTCCAGATTTTCTAAAAAGCATGAAACTTTCCAGATCACATCCATATGTTATAAGTAGTGATTCGATACGTGAAGCCATCTCGAAAATATCTCAGACTCTTATGTTGTACCACACATTTTATTGTCCCCCTATGACACATTGTATATCTTAAGCCTCTCTGAATTCCTTAAAGTCACTCTAATCCAATTTTATGTCGATGCTCGTCATCAGCATAAATATTCCTTCGTTTAAGTGATTACTCGAATATGTTTGGGAATTTTTTCCCTAGCAACGAAGGAGTACACAGTAATGTGATAACATTCCATTCTCAAAATTTGTGCTAACCCTATTGGTTGACCCTTTTGTTGAATTCGCTTGGCTAGTTGTTTCTATTTATACTCACATCGACGCTTGATAGTTAAGATTATTACAATTTTGATCGTCCTCTTTGACTTCCTTATACCTCAAGTTTTTTGCTTATTTCTTACAACATGATTTCATCGTCTGTATTTCTGAAATATATTTGTAAATGTATGCGTGGCCTTCGTTATAAATGGCCTATTCACAATTTTCTAATTTTAGACCATGGATGAGACAGAAGTCCATTAATCTATAATTTGTTAACTCTAAATTTATCTTATCAGATCGTCATTACAGCACTTATATTACTTCTCGTTTACCACAAGTAAAAATAAAGCTAAAAGTAAACTAACTAATTGGAATAACACAAATAAGAATGACTGTTAATATAATCCTAGTAACATGTTGGATCTCAATTTCTTAAACTTGGCAACATTATCAGTGCACAATGCCTTTAATGTTTTCATATTTTTTGTTTTATTAGGCAAGATGCAATTAGAAGTATCTGTAGCCAATTTCTGTAGTATCTTCCAACCAATAACTCCACAACCTGGGCATGTATATCTCCATGTTTCGCTCTGCTGGAGTTCAACTAGAATAACAGTCAATTCTACAAGTATTGGAAAAGATGGTCCAATGAGAAAGTCATTCCATAATTCACTACTGTTCCCTATCTTCTTGAAGCTTGACAATACAGTCAGAATAGCATCAATTACTTCATTTGAAGGCCACTTCAGTGGACCACGGTCTATGATTTGCACAAGCTTATACTTCGAATCAGGAGGTTCTTCAACTTGCAAATCCTTTTCTTCTGTTGAAAGAGACGACACTCACTGCAATTTTGAGACATTAAGAGGTATTTATGAACTGCGTATCCAGTTATGAATACAATATACTGTAAAGAATTTACATCTGTATCAATATCATCACATGTTTGCAAAAGTGCTAGGTGAGATTCTAAGTTAAGAGAAGTTTCCAAATTGTAACTAAAAGAAGAAAACGAATCCAAGAGTTTTCTAATTGAGAAAGTATCCATTGAGAGTCTGGGTAGCAGTTTAATGATGTTAGATAACTTATTTCGATGTTCCCTCTCCTATAATTGACAATAAGTGATGTGGTATTGTACACCTGCCATCATTCTGTAAAGTCCAAAGTTAAGCTCAAAGGGATCAGTATGCAGGAAATATATGAAAGGACGAGAGGAAATCCACGATTCTGACTTAGATGGTTTACAATTTAGGTAAAGCCAAGCAAAAATGATGTTAACTTGCGAATGTCTGTGTGGTTAATTCACCGGATTTCTCTGGAAGAGTTTGCCATTGATCACACCAGTCTACTATTTCCTGAGGTATTGAAATTAGAATCGTTGTTGACTAATGTATGAGACAGTTCATCATTAAACTGAATCCCTTTTTTTGGAGTGTTGAAATTGAAAAATTTCCAAATGGTTGATTCATTAAGTACTCGAAGAGCTAAACTAACACTTTAACATTCTGGAGTTGATGGCCAGCATGATTTTGCTGTGAGACGATGAGCTAGTTTGGCAACAGAGTTCTGCTCACTGCGCTAGAGGAGACGATATCTCCAAAGAGGGCTCTCCTAACCGGGCTAAAATCCGCAAAATTCGATTAGGAAATAGTACGATTGAAATCATGCTAATTTAGCCAATTATTGCTGATGCTCTTCAGTATGTGTACAAAATCGAAAAGTAATACTATTGAACGATCCTGGTTGAAAGAATGTGGAATGACAGTCTCTATTATGCCAATTGGCTATAATAGCTTAAATTTAGACACGTTCTTGGGATAATTATCTGTGCAAATGGCCTCAACCGTTAAATTACAATTCTCAATATCATTGATAACTGCTTTGATTATTGGATACGGTTCTTTCGCTGATGACCTGGAAAAGGAACTACTCAAACAATTGTGGACCATTTCTTGTAGATACTTGAAACCATTATCGCGAAAACAGTTGTCGCTGGATAATCTGGTTGCATAGATGCTCCATTATCTTACCACCCTTGTATGCATACTCAAATTTTCCATGAACCTTATCCATTTCCATAATTATTCACCGTTCCATATAATTGAAATCTATGGTTGATTGTTGAAGAAAGCATGTAAATTCAGTGTCTAGACCAATGTTAGAGTATAATCGTTCAAGAGTTGAGTGATGAGGTAAAGAAATACATTCCAGAGATTGAAGATATCGTTAGCATGCTGGCGAAATTAACTGACTTTAAAGTGCCAATACAAGAATGATAAGTTTACACCTTCGGTGACTTTGCGTGCTATAAGCTTTTCTAATTGGTTGATGGTGAATTGTAGATGAGGTAAAATATTCCTTTGCATTTGATTGGTCGATTCACTGACTGTAGGTATAGAAGTGCTGTCGAGTTATTCTTTTCTTGGAGGTTACTGAGTGCGATACGTAGGTGATTAATGGCATTATAAATTTACTGTTGTGTTAGTTTATCAGATACTCCTTCAATATTCTCAAGTGTCTCTAGCAAATCTTCAGTTTGTCTGATATCAGGTATAGTATTTAGAGGCATTGTAACTTGTTTATTGTACGCAAAGGCATTGACAACTAAAGATTCATTGGTAGAGAGGGAATATTCTATACTTGGTACCGAATCCAATATTCTGAGCTTGATGAAATATATGGACACACTAGAATGCCACAAAACCCAATCCTTAGGCAGTCTCGCTGGATTTACTTTATCTTGCAAGTCTTGCAAGGTCTGTACGTAAAATTTAACTATTTTCCCTATGCGTTCTTGTTTCAAACTTTGGTGAAGAGACATAGAGAATCGATTTTGATCTTTAGCACCTTTATCTAAGCGAATGAAGATATACGAGGGGTACTCAATAAGTTTTGAGCCTGATTATGTTGCGAGCTCTTTTATAAGTAAACCATTACTTGTTTCGAATAAACATGGGATAAATATCCTTCGCTGAAAATCTAGTTACTTTATCTTGTATACTTTTCAGATAGCAGTAGTTTTATTATCTATGGATTCCTTAGTTACCAAATCCTCAATACAGTTATCAAGGCGTGATATTCGTGCGATAATACTTTTCAGTTCCAACTTTTGAAAACAATAAAAGAATGTCACGAAAATTTCAGTACAGCCTTTCCAAATAACAAGGTATCTGCGGCAACAGTGAAAAGATGGTATAGAGAATTTAAGTGTGGGAATTTTCATCTTGAAGACCAACCCCGCCCTGAACCACCCCCATACGCTGTTACAGAGGGAATTATTGAGACAATTGAGGACATGGTGATAGCAGACCCAAATGTTACATATGAGAGGATTCAGCACGAAATTGGCATTTCATCCTGGGCAGTACACACCGTTTTACACCAATCCCTTTAGCTACGTAAACTTTGCGACCGCTGGATCCCACATCAGCTTCATCCTGAGCAGAAGCAGAATCGAATGAAATGGTGCCATGAAATGCTTAAAAATTCAACAATGGCAACAGTAGAAATGTTTCCAAGATAATAACTGGTGATGAAACATGGATCTATCACTATGATCCAGAAACAAAGCAGCAGAGCCATCAATGGTGTGAAATTGGAGAAGGTCTCCCAACAAAGGTTCGCAGAACTCAGCACACCAAGAAACAAATGCATGCAATTTTGTTTAATACAACGGGTGTTAAAACAGTTGTACCTCTTGAACCTGGTAAGACAATTCATTCAACCTGGTATATAGAGAGTTGCTTTCCTCTAGTCATAAAAGCAATAAATTTATAGCATCCTGGCACAGGATTAAGGGGAACTTTTTTGCACCACGATAATGCCAGTTCTCATACATCAAAAATGACAAGACAATTCATTGAAGAATCAGGACTGCATATTTGCCAAACCCCCCTTATTCTCCAGATCTAGCACCCTGCGACTTCTGGCTCTTTTCTAGAATAAAAAAATACCTTAAAGGCAGAAAATTTTCATCGAATTCTGAATTTGTGGGGGCCTCAGAGAAGTGATCGAACACGTCAACGAAAATGAATTTAAAGAAGCTATTCAAGCTTGATTTAAAGGAATGAACAAGTGTATTCAAGCTAAGGGATGCTATTTCGAACAATTATAGTAACAATAAATATAGATTGATGCTTTTTGCTACTTAGGCTCAAAATTATTGAGTACCCCTCGTAGCAATAGTAGAGAAATACTAACGGCAATTTGGCAAAATTTAGGCACTGAGCTTTTCTCAGTTTAGGGTTTTTTCGATCTTCGTACCATCCGCTTGTGCAATTGAATACGTGGTCTCGATGTCCACATCTGAGAAATGTTTTGCACATATGTGTATATTCTTAAGATCTTCAACACCTCTCTACACAAACCTCAGCCACTGTTGAACTAGTTCAGGTGATCCTCTTGGAAGTTTGAAATCAGGTGCAAATGGTTTGCCATTGTCGTTGTTTCTACACCCAGGTGCTGAGCATCGATTCGGCATAAGTCTATTTAATTTTCAAATGAAATAATAATTAATGTATGGAGATAACCCAAGGAGTGAGAACAAACAATATTTAAATATATGTGTTAAAAATTAGCAAACTAGAGAAAAAGAACGGAAAGTACATAATTGCAAATTAATCGAACGATCATAGCTAGAATCGAATAAATTGTTATCATTATTTGTATTAATATCAAGCGATAAATAATCATTATGGTTTAGTATGATCAATAGATTGCATCAATCCACAATAGCTAAAGAAAGAAACTTATATAGTCTGCCATGTATAATTGTATATTATTCATGGGTCAACTGTAAATAGACTTCGGTCTCATCCATGGTCCAAAATTTTACAGTTGTGAGTTGACTTTTTATAACGAAGGTCACGATGTATGAGATATTTCCCATGTAGATCAGTCACTTGCGTAGTCAGGTTTATTAGGTAGGGGCGCAATCAAAGTTAATTATTACACTATTTATTTGAGGTTAGAATTACCTGAATTGTCTGCCGAAGCCTTGCCCAGCCAGACCTAACGCATGCAAGTTCCGAACCTCGACGCATACCTAAGACTTATTTTAGAATGTTCTTAAATTGAATGAAAAATTGATAAATCAAATCGTACCTCCAGAAGTGTGATTTGAATACAAATTCGATGATTTTTGGAATTAAACGAAATTAGTTAGAAATACACTGGCCTGTTGTAGTCCCAAAGTATCAGCCCCAAGGACCAAGCCAGAAGCTCAAATAGGCCACGACTAGATGATCAACAAGCCCGAGTTCTGGGCTGGCTTGCGACCTTTAGTTACATGGATCTCTAGAGGCAATTTTTATATAACTACATCTTCTAAATATCTCCATTTAATAATATAATTAACAATATCTCTATCAGAAAGACTGGTATTGCAGTCCCGGCACTTGTGTCTTGTTACTTGTCAATAACAAATTATTAATCGCTAAACCAAATTATACATCATGTAGATCAGAGGTCGGAAATCTTTATTCGTAGAATCCCACATCCACCATTATCAACTCTCAACTGGCCGAAATATTTTCGAAATTTATCCTATTCTTAGTAACAAGTCTTCATTGCAAAATAGAATATGCTGAATCCAATTAGAAGTAAACAAATTTACTAATCTGAAAATATTGAAGACATTTATTCTCAACATTTATACTGGGGTAACAAAGTATGTTAATCCGAATTTCAAGGTTCTCATATATGTTAATTGCTGTTATTATGAATGTACAGTAAAAATGATTGAAAATTTTAAATAATCGAGGAGACTTACTCTATACGACGATACATGGGTCTTCAATAGCCAAGATTTTTCAAGTTTCACACAGCTAGTAGCTTTAATTCATAATTTCATTAATTGCTATTTATATTATAGTTTGAATCGAGGCACTAAGTGCCCAGCCCGCGAACATGAAGTGCTCAATCTTCGCAATGCGGAGCGCGAGTAACTTAAAGGTGCTTGATTATATTATAGATTAAAGACAAAATATACAACAGTGTTATACAAGAATACTTTGCTCTCAAATAAGGTTATAGACTTAATTATTACATCTACGATGGCTAGTTTAAGTGAGCAGGACACGCATGTCAGGGCCACCAAACTTGCTATCGGGGCGCATTTTCCAGACCACTGATGTAGATATAGATTTGAGAATTTCAAAATTTGAACCACCATAGTGGATTACTCCAGGCTAACGGTTGAATGAATTTTCTATCATCATTTACATAATATGCAAAAAGGTGTGAAAATATGATTACAGTAGAACGGCCTATTTCCGGCACTCGAAGATCCTGGCACCTCCCTAACGCGTGTACCATTTTCTAATCTAAAAACAATATTAAAATACCAATCATAGTATAATTAATAGATAGAGATTAACTATAAATCAGAGTAAAATTCTCCTACTTGATTGGCGTGCTTAGGATATCATCCCTTTGTAAAGGGATGAGCAATCATGCATTTCTTCAAACTATTATGTTATGTGTTTGTTCAAACTAGTCAAAGTCTCAACTCCCAAGCTGAAAATGACTTGTATTAGTAATCATAGCTAATAATACTAGCTAATAATTCGAGAGTAAACATTTCTCAGGCATTTATCTGGATATAATTCTCGATTGAGTTATACTCCTTTAGGCACAGGCATTTTAGGAACAGGCCCATACGCATCAAGAAATATGTTGTAAAGAACCTTGTCTCTCTCAAGTCCAGACGCTCCTTTTTCGGGGAGAAAGAAACCTCTTGGGAGCCACAATTTGCTTTTTACCTTACGCATAGGTTCAGAAAATTTAATTCAAGTTCGTCACCTGTAACGATTTCATATTAATCTCGAGAATTACAATCTCTATATTCTTCAAGGAATTTTTTGCGCATGAAACCCTCTTTTCCTTTTGTCCCTTTGTGGGGATTTTTTGTAGCCATGTCGCTGAAATCTTTTACTCTAAGATAATCGTGTAGAATTGATGAACACTTCCCGATGAGACTTCCAGGATTAGGGTAATCTCTTCAACGCGCAAATGGGGGTCATATGCAAAAGTTCCAGAATTTCGGAGGCAATTTAAGGTGTGGTAACTGAGTTGGTCTTCCAGTTAAATAGGCATCTACAATGCTACTCCTACTAGCCATTATTTTACGTGCCCATTCCTTTGCAATGGAATATACTAGAGCTTCCCCATGATAAACAGCGACCAGATCCTCATGTATCTGGAGTGGTTTGTCGCCGAGTACGGTACGAATCTTTATGTAGGCTAGTTGTTCGGTTTTGCTTGATATGTGTTTTGAAGGCATGAAAAGATGACTCTCGAAAATAGGTAAAATTGAAAGTATGATAAATCAAAATGTATATAGCTAGAGTGAATTGCTTAATTGCATTATATAGATAGGGCTATTAGGATATACTGTGCACTTCATGTAATCGAGTAGAGCTTTGCTGCTATAAACTAAGGATGGAACTTTTTGAATGGCCCAAGTGGTTTCTTTGTAATAATTATGCTTGGTTAGTGTACATGGAATCAACTAAGATTTAGTTCAATTCATAAGAGAATATACTTACTATACTGAAACCAAAGAAACATAAGAATAAAACTATGCTTACAATTGATACAGTCCTTTATGAGGCCTATCTGCAATAATATAGTGTCCGCAACAATGTGAGTAGAAAGTCAGTGCATTAACTACGTATATTCATATTATATAATATTAACAATGATTATTTTCAAATTCACTCATTATCTCATTTATATCATTATATATACTAGTAGCCTTCCTTCAATGATGAATCCTTTCAGTATGGCTTCATTACAACAATTATATGATTAGTCAAAAATCCGCAATGCGAAATCTGTAGTGATGTGCTCTGTCTCATCCCCTCATTAATCTTGATATGCCTACTAGAATTTCCATTAAGAATATATTACTCACTTGCTGGCGTAATAATTACTTTCTCCAATACAAAATTTAACCATTCCCACTTTATTCGGAATTTGGCGAATATTGCTAGCAAGCGAATGGTAAATGCACGAGGACCACAGTAGTTCGGGTAATGGTGATGTGGTGATTTCTGTATTGTGGCATTTGCCAAACTATATTTCCGACCACAGATCTAAATTAAGGTATATAGTCAAGTTTATTCTGATGAGTGATCAAAAGTTTTGATTTGAATAGGCAAGTATCTGTGCCTCATATATATTAGCAGATTATACATCAGGGGATAGGTATAATCCCAATTCTATCAACTGCGAATTCTACGATGGTCACTAGGATAGCTTTGCAACTCATTACTAAAATCTAACCAATTCTCACTTCTAGATATCTATTTTTAATGCATAGTTTCTTGAAAACATGTGTTAAATTTATCTAACATATATATTTCCTACATTTTAGTTACATACGTATATTTATAATATAATCATTCTTCCTTATTTCATATTGTAGCAAGATGCAACTTGAAAAGAATAGGTTTTTTCTGACAAAATTTAGGATTGGAATGTGGCTACATTCCTGTCACATCCGTGACTTATCCCACTGTTTCTGTAGAAATATTATTCCGAGATATACTCCAAAATGGCTCTATAGCTGAAGCGCAATTTTGGGCATGATTTATTTCTGTGCCTATTTGTATGCTTTATACCCAATCCAACAATCTATTTACATGTACCCCCGACGATATTGTTCTATGATAATTGTATCTCAATTCACCTAAGTTCGTAGATTCATATTTATGTGATACTTCTATTATCATAAATCTGGTATGTGCTCTACTATGGTGGCACTTACTATCTGTCCTCTGTTAGTGATTGTAATTTATGCTACTTTTAGGAAGCTTGGAATATCCCTTTTATCTTTTGTACACGCGAGAAATACCCCTGGACAGAACTTGCGCAGAGTGCTGAGGATGGACCCACTACTCTATTTTGTTGTGAATTAGCAAAGCATCATAATATGGTTATAATCTCTCCTATACTGGAGAGAGATTCTTCTCATGGGGATCAACTTTGGAATACTGCAGTTATTATTTCCAATACTGGGAAAATCCTTGGAAAAAGTAGAAAGAATCATATTCCTCGCGTTGGAGATTTTAATGAATCAACATACTATATGGAAGGGAATCTTGGACACCCGGTAAGTAACTCTAACAGTTCTTCTACCATTAGATAATTCGAAACCTTGTTCATTACAACTATCAATTATCCATTAATCTAAACCAAAGGGAAATTTCTGCCCTGGGGGATACTTCACAGTTCCTGGGTGGAATTGCTTAGTATACTCAAGCATTAATTATTGTACTGTGGATATGTACTATTTGGATAATGTGTACTCAATTGTTTCCGCTTAATAGAATCGGTTCTGGCTTAGCAGAGCCAGTTACGCAAATGTGTGGTTCTGGTCTGACCATGTAATTAAATTACCTAGGTTGTTTCAAAAAATGGAGATCTACTGGATATTTAATAAGCTAGAGTAGAATCCATGTTGTATAATGCGCGTAAAATGTATAATACGTAATAAACTATACAGTAGACCCTGGATAATAATTCACATTATTCTCAAGGATTATATTTTGGTAAACTATGCTGAGAATTCTTATTAACAATTCGAGAATTAGTGTTTTAATATTAAATAGATATTGCAGAAATCAGTCAAATTGAAATACGTCACCAAAAATATTTATACGAACGTATAACACTGCGAAATTGTCATAGATTGGAGTGTTTAAGTATGAATTATCAAATTTCTAACTATTTAGATATTTGGTTAAAAAACATCTCTTGTCCTACTATCCTTTTGTAGAAATTTTCATCTTATATCTGAATAATTTGTTGACAGATTGTATCTCTACCACTTACTAATTTAGTTCGCATGTACATACAATACCACCTTGTATCCATATCTTTTTGTTTGAATGCCTCTTTATGATACAATGTGTGGTTTGCATTAGCGTTCTCTTAAAAGTGTGAAAATGCTTCTCTTGAAAATATTATCAGTTTATACGCCTGCACCCATTTTTCGGCGCTGCCAAGCATCTTTATTGGGGACCATATTCGTGAGGCAACTGGTGATGGAATTTGAGTTGTTAACTGAATATTTATATGTGCATAACTGCCATACAATTCTAGATTCAAAATTACTCGCAAGCCAAAGATAAATATTCCCAAAAACTTCAGTAGAAAATAGTATTATTATGAGTGATGTAGTCACATTGTAGATGATATGGCAACTTTGATTTCAGAAAAGTACTCTAAGTATCCGAATTAGCTATTAATGTTCTAATGTGTTGTATTTCTTGAATTTTATAAATTTGTTCATACTTTCATCCGATAGTATTCCCCTCTAACTCTGAGAATTTTACTAGAAACTACAATAATATAAACTCAGTTAATTGTGCTAAAAATCGATCATTATAAAGTAGTTTTTTGCAATTCAATTCTACAGTGCCATTTACTAATTACCATACCACTCAAATATCAGTAATGAATATATCACTATGGCTTTTGCAAAAGATATTCCAACTTATCACTCAATCAGATGGTTCCTACTATTTTTCATGATTGTTATCAAATTTACTTCACTAACATATCAGAGAATTCACATATAGGCATATAATCATACCAATTTAAATCAAGATTGTTAATACTATATCAAAAGATTTCCAGACTAATATTTATTCTTTTCTAAATTACTATAAAAACCAAAATTTCCAATTCCTGTTTGATTATATTTATGTATTCTATGTTTTGAAAAAATTTAATATATTGCGACCAGGACCGCCATTCATTAAGGATGTGATGGGAACGAAAGCCCTCGAGGAGCGAATTGAGCTGCTCACAAAATACTCGAGCAGTCTGTGCACTAAGTGAGTACATGCTTTCTGCCCCAACAGTTTTTTGCTAGTACGAATCTCTGTAGCGTAATATGACCGAAGTATCGAAATCATAGCGCTAAACTTGAAAAGAATCATCAATAGAGTTTCATTTCACTGAAATATTGGATATTAGCCTTATATTCATTTTATATTCAATATACACGTTCGTACTTAAGTTCAACTTAGTATTTAAGTTCCAACTTATATTCTTATTGAATCCGGCCGCTGGTCTCCAATATACCTTACTGTCAAAAATTTCCTAGGTAGTGTATATGTGTTAGGTTTAGTTTTCTGAAACAAATTCTTTATATTAGATAAGCCACGAGTTGATCCTATTACTTGTGTAGATTTATCTTGTTCATGTTGTCATAATGAGTAAACCATGTATCCAAATCAAGGTTGAAACCGAACCCAATATCAGAATTCATGAACAACAACCTACCACATACTGATCTTATTCCGTTTGCCCAAACGAATACTGATAATATTCGGTTGGTAACTGAATATTGAACTATTCGGTAAATATTATTCAATTGAACTGAATGTTGGGCTATTAGGTTGCAACCTATAATTCTCTCTATTTGCCTTTCTTGAGCATTCAAGTTAGGAAGTGTGGCTGAATGTGCAATGATACGTTTCTTATTGTCGTGCTCTATTCTTTTTATAATAAGTATTTTTCCCATCCATCTTAATTTTTAACATTGGATATAGTTATTATTTTTCACTTGGTTCAGCCATTTGATATCTTAGGTAGCATGAATATTTAATCGAACAAATGTTGAATTTATCCTCGTTGCCCAAAATATGTGTTTTTTGCCATAATAAGCTAAAGTTTTTATAATATTCCAGAAATAGTATACGGTCAAGGGACAAAAGTATTCGACTACACAAATATATTGTCATAAATTGTATACTCTTTCCCTTCCTATGTATTGTGTAGTTCATATTCATTGCTGCAATCTAGTCATTTGCATAGAATAACATATGTTTTTCAAGAATTTCCAAAAAATATTTTCGATTTACACTTTTTGAGGTTGTTCATTGTTAATAATTATTAGATGTATATTGATGATCAAAATACGTGGTAATTCAAAAGCTATTACGAATCTATAATTTCTGACTTGATATTTGAATTCTACATGGGCGAGTTACCCCAGATTAAAATTTCCAATGGGGTTGAACAGTTTTTACCAAAGTTATAGAAAAATTTCAATTTTGCCACTTTTTTCAAAAAGTGGCACAGGTGGCAGGAAAAAGCGCCACTACAAGGAAATCAACTAGGGTTATGAGAAATAAGTTAAAGTAATATTTTCGAGTGATATGACTATGCTAACCCTTGAATTCCAAATAAACTCTTGGTAGCGGCCACTTGTGCCACCTTGGACAAAAGGTGGCACAAATGGCACAAATTGAACTTCTTCTATAACTTTGGTAAAAAATTTTCAATCCCATTAAAAATTTTAATCTGGGGTAACTCGCCTACGTAGAATTCAAATATCAAGTCAGAAATTGTAGATTTCTTAATAGGTTTTGAATTAACACATATTTTGTTTATCAATATACATCTAGTACTTATTAATAATTAACACCTTCAAAAAGTGTAAATCGAGAATATTATTTTGAAATTCTTGAAAAACATATGTTATTCTATGTAAATGACTAGATTGCAGCTACGAATATAGATTACACAATATATAGGAGGGGAAAGAGTATACAATTTATGACAATATATTTGTGTAGTCGAATACTTTTATCCCTTGATTGTATATCTAGTCTCTTTGCCAAATTATACTACATCCTTTGCTAGATATGGAAAGGTGTGTATTCCACAACTATATGAATCGAAAACCTTTCAAGTACACCAATTTGGCTAATAAAATAAGGATTAATGACTCTCTATTTAATAACAATGTATTCATTTCATTTATATGAATGATTTTCAGATATATACGTGTGAATAATTATATACAGTGGAGTTTGCTTATTAGCAAGTCGAGTTTGTACAAGAAAAATTTGCTAATAGAGCGACTCAACCAATTTGATAAATTCTATTGTTGTATATATATGTACATACATGTATGTGATAATATATTACGTATAAGGATATGGTAGTACACGTGTCTGTGTGTGTATACTAAAGAGTTCGAAGCTAATAATCGAAGTTAAGGTTCGTCTATTAGCAAGTTCTTCTTGCTTCTGAATCAATTAAAAGTCCCGTTCTTATGTTATTAGCAAGTCGTGTTTTTATGGGAATACTTGCTTATAAGTGAATTTGCTAAATAGGGAACATAATTTATGCAATTTGGCCCATTATGACCGTAATAACTTGCTAATAAGGGAACTTGTTTACTTGAATCTCTACACCTTTGCTCTGTGCATTGAAAAAACTTGCTAGTATGCGAATCTTGCTAATATGGCAATTGCAAATAGACGAATTCTATTGTATATCACTAATAACTCTTGACTTAACTTGGTATCCGACATATGTATATGATTCACTGACTAGGTAGTATAGAAACCTATGAACATGCTAACCTCTAAAAGCTTTTATTCAAGTTCAGGAAAATCTTTTTCATATTACAGTGAAACCTCTGGAATCGGGGAACATCTGAAATCGGGGCACTTGAATTCGCGAAAATATTTTCCCATACAAATGAACCTCTGGAATCGGGGAATAGCGACAATTCGGGAATCGGGGCAAACCATGAAAATTTAATTCTTTCAGCTTGCATAAAACTAATACTAATATCCCCTACGCAATCGGGCATCAATACTGAAATCAACTCAATAAATTATAATTTTCGCAATAACTATCGAATAAACACAATATGAATGCTACGTAAGTGAACAAAAAGTCAATTTAATCCGCCTCTGAGGGTAAATATATGCAACACAGAATCTACAATAACGTTGCGAGCACCAGCCTGCAATTCCTTCGCGACTGCTACCTTATCTAGAACAGAGAGATTGTTCCTAGCCTTCTTCATGGGCAAAATGTAGCGTAGAAATTAATATTCTATTATGCGAGTAACAGTATGATATCTAAAAAGTGAACACCTTTGGAACCAGCAGAGTTTTCACTTTAGAGAGGTGTTTAGGATCAGCAATATGCAGCAGAATGAAACATTTTAACGTTACTGTGTGGCTACCAATGCGAAACAATAGTATGACATAATATGAACTACATATATACGGAAAATGGTGATTTTGACACAATATCACACTGAAATCCAGAATCTTGGAGTTTTCACAATCGGGGAGTTAGAAATTTTCCCAGTATCCCGCATGCCCCGATTCCAGAGGTTTCACTGTATTTTGCAATAGGTTAGAATCCAGTCTCTTAATAGTCATAAAATTAAATTATCATAATTACATCTTATCACATCCTCATCTTCAATGTCCATTAACTCCAACCATTTGTATAGAGTTCAATTTTGCTATCCCTATTGCAGAAATGTCAAACGATAGCAATAGCAATGCATCTCTGAATCAGACATCGATTTATGCCTGGCTATTCAATCCATCTTTTTCTCTTTAGAACTTTGTGTGTGGCTATTCATCCCCTGAATCTGCTATTTTAGGGGCAAATTTCAGATATTTGGATGCTTGACCTATTGTTCCTTTAGAAATTTGAGCACGTCTTTTATCATTAGTCAGTAGACCTTACCTAGTTGAAGGTTCTCTCGCTTTCTCTTAATTTTCTGAGAGATCTAAAATAGCAAAAATTCATGGTGCGAGGATACCAGTTGGAATTCTTGTCATCCTCTATAACATTATCTTAAAGAGCAAGAAATTCTTCAAATTAAATTGATTGGATTGCAAGGACCTCAACTGTTCAAACTTTTGTTCTTTGCACAAATTATACTTATAATATTAATTGCCATCAAGTGATTTACCTTGATTAGCAATAGAATTTGACATTCATTTACATACTGTACTATTTATTCCTCAACTACATATAAATTTGATAGCAACTAGACAGCCATGAGATATTTGAATACTTGATAGCATTCGTGCCTCTATCATCTATACTATTAAAGAGCAATTTATTTGCGTGTTGTGTATATGTATATGCTTGTTTGAATCTCCAGAATTAATTGAAGAAATTGGAAGACCCCCAGGGCTAATTTGTGGCGATAGGGGTATTTTGGCCCTGGCTCATACAAGTTCGAGTCTTGGACAAAATTCACACTATGAAAAATAATCATTGTCACCTTTATGGATGCTCGAAAACTCACATTACTAACTACTACTCAGCCAATGTACATAATGGAATTTTGAAATTAGAATCACAGGCACCCTTTAAATTGTTCAAATGTCCTACATCATGATTCTGACCATACGGTAATTTATCAAAAGATTATTACGTCATCATGACTGTATAAAAATTCATACTTTCCTGAATTTCGATATTTTTGAGAATTTCTTGATATTCAAGACACGAAGTATTTCGATTGCTAACCCTCAGTCAGAGACATGGCATCTCAGTATCACCACAAAGGTAATTCAGTACAATTTGATGGGCAATGGATAACACAATATCAAAACTATTATGTGAACACGATGCACGTAGGGACAAGTATATTTTGTCTAGTAGCGACCAAAAACACTAGGATATTTATCCTTTTAATACTTAAGCTAACCTCGAGCACTAAACAGTCGTGCAGCCACCTAGTAATGCGGAGCGCGCTAGCAACATCACGATGCTTAATTACAATCTATATTTATTTTCTTAAGTATTTAGAATATCAGGCACTTGACACCCAAAACCATTATCATTAATATGATGGTTTTGGCATCTACAACTTTCATCTCTCGTAAAGGCCGACACAATGAGTCCTTGGGATATCAATTTTATCTTATTCTTAATTTTTGTTTTGTTTCGAATACGTTATTATTCAGTGTTGCAATTGTCAGATCAAGAACAAAGTTCCTAGATTTTCCTTGGAATCAATTGTTGACATAATTCCATTAATATTCCACACCTATGAATCCATCAATCCTTCCCTTTTCGCCGTGTGATTGTCTAAACTTGAAGAGTGCATGGATAGATGTAGACCCTTCGTATGTCCATATGATTAGTATAACCGCAAATATATACAGCATTACTCTTTTAATACGTTCTCGCCTTAAAACGCACTCTTCCTAACGTTTTTCTATTCTTCAACTATTTGAATAATATTCGGATTGGACTTTCTTTGGTAAGTACACACTGTTTCGCTTAGTACGTAGAAAGTTCTAGTGCATCATTGATTCTATTGAGTTACATTTTTTGTGTGATAAGTCCCTCAGACCACTCTCAGAAATCGCTATTTGCGCTCGCTCTTGATCTCCCTAATTGGATCGGTTCTATTCCCGGCCATGATATTTATCTTATATGGTTAATAGGTTGAATTATTTGTATTTACCAAGGATATAAACTTAATTGTAGTCTATATTTCCTAATTTACCAGAAGACTACAGGGTGACACATAAATACTATTACAACTTTTATAACTACCATATTGTAGTTGAATATAATTCAATAGCGTTGAAACTTATCCAATATATTGTACTACATATCTATTTTATCTCAATAAATCACACCAGCTATATCTCACTTGGAAGTTTTATAATTTCAACATTTTGTAATGGAGACTCGTCGTTCAGCTGTTATTGAGTTATTCAAGGCCGGAAAATGCAGGAGTGGAATTGCCTCTTTGCTCAGTTACAATAGGATGTTTATTTCGCGAACTTTGTCACGGTTTACTGATACAGAGGACGTGTTAGACCAACCACGACCTGGCCGTCTACGTACTGCACAAACAATTTCTTTGACCAAGAGGGTGCTACAACGGATTAAACGAAATCCCGCCCGAAGTATCCGAAAAATGGCCATTGAAACAAATACAAACAGGGAATCGATGCGGAGGCTTGTTTGTAATGATTTGGGCATGAAAGCGTACAAAATGAATAAAAGACAACTCCTCACAGCCTAAAATAAAAGTATGAGGTTGGAAAGATGCAAAGCCATGTTTCACGTTTCTCCAATGGTCGACACAAGCAGATCGTTTTCTCTGATAGGAAATTATTTACTGTTCAGCAGGTCCTAAACAAGCAAAATCATAGGATTTTAGCCACCGATAAGAGTACTTTGCCTGAATCTACTTTCCGGGTCTCTAGAACGCAGAAACCAGCTTCAGTGATGGTATGAGCCGGGGTTACTGCAACTGGTCAGACACCTTTGGTATTTATCCCCCAAGGTGTGAAAATCAACCAATCGGTTTATCGGAAATCAATTCTTGAGAATGTTTTGAAGCGTTGGGCACAATCACATTTTGGAAACGGCCTATGGGTATTCCAGCAAGATTCTGCCCCAGCTCACAAGGCTAAAGCCACTTAAAAGTGGTGCAAGACCAATTTTCCGGAGTCATTTCTTCCGAAGAGTGGCCACCTTGTTCGCCAGACCTTAACCCCCTCGACTTCTCTATATGGTCCATATTGGAGGGGAGGGTTAACGCTACATCTCATCGTTCAGTTGAGGTTCTTAAGAGTACATTATTAAGAGTGTGGTCAAAGATTCCGAATGAGCATGTGTGTGCCAGTGTAGACTCCTTCATCGTACGTATGAAGAGCTGTTGCATAGATTAGTGAGGCACGTAGAATATTTGAGGCACTGTATACATAGACCATGGATGAATATCTACTGTAGAATATTGAGGCATGGTAACAGAGGGAGAAACTATATGCAGAATATGTAGTTGTCATCATGCGGTTTTCTTTTATTAATAGTATTTACGTATTTCAATCATGACTTGAAAATATACTTGTTTTTGACAACACATACGTGTACAGTGAAACCTCATTAATTATTATTCCAAACACGGTCAATACGAATCTCCTGGTTAAGCAAGCAAGTAATTTTCCAAAATTTGGTCTTTCAATTCTTTCCAACTGATTTCACAATGGTTAATACAAACTTCGGATAAGATAAAGGAATTTTGATGGTTTCTGACGTTCACATTAGTGAAGGTTATACTGGAATGAACAAATTTTACCTGTTATTACATGGTTAGAATATAATCTTGCAATTTATGGTATTACTCTACTAACACACAAAAACACCTGATACTAGCACAAAATAATGACTAATTGTATTTTCTTCATTCTTGTATATTTTTTGATTCTTCTGAAGTTTCGCCATAAGTAGGTGTGGAACTCTCAATCATAGAAGTGACCGGCTCATAATGATTACAATAATTACTAATGTAAAGCGCGGTTGTTGGTTTCTTAGAGCCTCTGAGCAAGCTCCAGCGAACTTCCCGAGTTAAGTTGCCTCGATTTCTATAGTAGTTGTTTGCAACATACACATCGACGTCAAGAATATTAGACAATGCTATTATTTCCACATCGCTACCCCAAGTTCCTTCTTGAGACACAAGATGTTCATTCATGAAGTATTTACAAGGATTTGTTAATTTCTGTTTAAAATACCAACCAATTCTAGTTTCTCCCTCACTGGCGATAAAGTGTGCAATCGTAGAGCGAATTTCTAAGTGACTTGTCTGGTCACCAGTTAATATTTTAGAAATACACCGGAAAAGACTGTTCCCATCACCGACTATTCTTTCAGTTTCCCATGGTGTATATTTACTGAGTGACAGTCCGGCTAGGTTTTGTGGTTGCTTGATGCTGGATATAAACACCAGTCCCAGAAACTTGCATTTATCACGAAGCCATTCTTCATTGACCACAGATATGATTGGACTTGAATCAGATAAAGGGATATAGGTAGAGATGTTTTCTGGGAATGTTTGCCACAACATCAAATTTAAGTACTCCATTGCCTAAACAGATTATCATTATAATTATTACAATATGGATGTATATACTCTATGCTAAATGCAAATTTGGATCAACTTACTAGAAAGAACACTACTTTGTGTGTGTATTTGGCAGCTTGGGTGTTTGTAAAATGAGGATATAACTCTGTCGTCCAATCGAGTAAAGTGTCAGTAATGTCTCTCTTCTATAATTCAAAAAAATCATTCATTTTGATTCCGCTCTATTGGGAATAATATACATATTTTCATGATTAAAAGTATTCAAAAAATACAAATAGTATTGGGATCGCTGTATTGGAAAAGACAGTCATTTGTATATTTCTTCACTAAACATGTATCAAACTTCTCTTGTTGCTGAATACTAATGAATTCATATACAGAATGTTCAAGAGAAAGAACTACAATGTGTATATGTCATTGTTACATCATTTATTTTTGCGTATTTCATTAACAATAGATATGAGCAAACACTATAACTGTGTGTAATTATACAAATACCAAGAAATCAAACTTACTATTTCGTATTCTTTGCAATCGAGTAGGAATTCAAACAGGAGAGTATTGCAGGTATAGGTGTGGAATACGTTGAGATTTTTATGAAGTTCCTCATGCAGTGGTGTCATGTAGGTGTGTCGCTCAATATTTTGTTTCAAAACTATCTAAAGTTAGATTAGAAATGGGTAAAATATATTCAAACACAAGTCCGAGGAGGCAATACAAGTGGTAGAACAAATGCCTGGCCGCATCTGCAAGGCCAGATTAAACTCTTGATTTTTTCATATTTCATACTAAACCTATTCGGGACTCTTTAATTATTTAGTGAGGATCTACTGAATACAAATGTACAAACCTTGAAATTATTGAGGTGATGAAGTATTCTTTCTCTAGAAAATCCATAAAGTTTTCGTTGCAACACCTAAAGTATATAAGTAATTGTGATAATTTCAGGATTTATACAATAAACTCGTATACCTTGGAAGGAATGTCATTAATTTCTATTTGGTTAGCTTGTCTGAGGGATTTTGGTTTTCGTTCTGTATACAAACGAACGAGGTCAATTGGTATGTTTTTGTTCTCTTAGCTCCTGAAATATTTTCACAAATAGTAATGTGGCTCTCAGTAACTTTACAGACTGTATGAGGTCCAAAAAATTTTGGTTTATTTTTCATGTTTGGCAACCGTTTTAATTTGCTCATGTTTGTGTAAATAATCCTATCACCTATCTTTATTGATGACCTAAATTTAATGGGTTGGATATATCACTAATATCAAGAAATATAGGAAAGCTCGCCCCTTGGTATTGACTTTTTTATCATATTGCAGTTTTTGTCTGAGTTGTTCAGAATGGATATCCTCTGCAGCTGATTTGAATCGTGTGTCTCGAGTCTCATAGATACAGCATAATTCTTCTCCTGGCTCAGAACATGGCGGGGAAAATTCATCTTGATGGTCTATATAGTCATTTTCTGACTGCTGCGATAGAATTTCTCTAAATATAGCGTCTTCATGTTCAAAGTCTTCTATAGGATCAATAGCCAGGTTTGGATATGTAGACAACAGATCCACATGTTTTGACTCACGTCCCCACATTACATTAAAAGGAGTTTGTCCATGTGACTTCTTCTTTGTAGAATTCATAGTGAGACATGCGAGCTTGAGTAATTGGGACCAGTGATTGCCTGTCTGGAGTTCCATCTTTGTTAACTTCCTAAGATCAATAAGTAATAGTTATTCAATATCTTTATTACACTGAGTAACTTGCCGATCTAATCTGCGGAATTATAACCTACGTTTTCAAGATTTCATTGTGTGCCTCTACCAAACCGTTAGCCATAGGAAGATAAGCTCTAGTACTACGGTTGTCAATGTGTAGTTTGCAATGGAATTCCTGAAACATCTAAAGAAAATATATTAATTAATTAAGCAATTTCAGATATATTAAGTTCTAATATCACTTACACTGCTTGTAAACTCCGGGCCTTTGTCATGTTGAATAATATCCGGTAATCCCATTGTAGCATAGATATCTTGAAGATTTTGAATAACTTCTTCAGAAGTTTTCCTCTTAAGGGGTCTTACAACTACAAACTTGCTTAAGTAGCAAACTGTGACAAGAATATGCTTAAATCCTTCGGAACTCACAGGGAGGTCACAAATCAAGTCCATGCCTAAGTGTTTCCATGTTCTAGAAGGAGGTTGAATGGGTTGAAGTTTCTTGGTTGATTTAGGAATAGTTGCTGTCATTCGGCATATCTTACAAGAAGCCACCTAGTATATTAAATATTCAATGAATATCAAATTATGTACTCTGAATTTAAGAAAAAGGATTTTAGGGTAGCATACAAGTTTCTCAAACTCTCAATAATAACAAAATATTCATAGTAATAATAATAATATTCCTTCAATTTCGGAATTATTGAGAATGAACTGTACTCAAGTAAGTTACTTACATAATCAATGATATGTGTATATAAGCCTTTCCATGTATATTGTTGTTGTATGGAATCAACAGTGGCATTGATTCCAGGGTGACCAACTTGATCATGATGTTTTTTTTATTATATCATCCCTTTCCGTTTCTAACGGGACTTCCAAATCAATTGTTGAACCATTGATGTCCACTTTCTAAATAATTGTTTATATAATATTGCATCAATAACTTAAATATTTATATACAGTAGTGTTCGCCTATTTGCAAGCAAATTTTCAGCAAGGCGCCACTTGCCATTTGGCGAACACAACTATAGATTATAAATAATATTTGAGGTTTTACCTTGTAAAGTGTGTTATCTTCACCGAGAAAATATCGTGAAACTTTTCTTCTAAAATTCCATCTTTTGCAGAGGAAACTCCGTCAGGTTCAGGATATGTTCCAACTTTTAAAAACTTTACAATTTCTTCATAAAATACTTCCATCTTTATTGTTACTTGAAAATTATTTACAATTTATATGCGAATTCGAGAAAGCTATCTTGGTCACAAATGTGTCAAGTCATTATTACGTCAATGCTACAAATAAACCGCATAATGATAACTACATATTCTGTATATAGTTTCTCCTTCTGTTACCGTACCTCAATATTCTACAGTAGATATTCATCCATGGTCTATGTATACAGTGCCTCAATATTCTACGTGCCTCACTAATCTATGCAACAGAGCTGCATTAAGGCAAAAGGCGATATATTTGAGTAATTCTTTCTTAATTTTCAACCCTATAGTATATCTAAACATAATTTAGAACATTAGAACGATCGCTCCAATAGTTTTTGTTTTCAGCACTTTTATATTTGTAACTATTTATGTGTCACCCTGTATAATATGATATTCATACTAGGGCAATCCTGTAAGTTCGCGGATGTGCAACATTTAATGGGAGCCTAACTAGTTTCACAATAATCGTTGTATATGCCCATATAACCTAGTATTACTGTGTATTGTTACTATATACCATCTTCCTTAGACGACTGCTGTCATAATAATACCACATTCAGAAATTACATTTAAGGTGGTAAACGAACTGTAATTTGGTTTTTGAGTAAACAGGGCAAATTAGTTGGGAGATTCTGAGTGAGATGTGAGAAGTTTATGTGCATGGAGCTCCAGAAATGACATTTCTTTACATGATGATTCATCGGTTCTTAAATTAATGGCGGCAACCATTATTAGACAAGGAAATATCGACTATGTGAAGATTTTTATTTATAAAGATCGGTGTGTTATTGTCAGAAAATTGAACGAGATGGTAAGCATCCAAAATACTTGTATCATCTAATGCCACCGAAAATCTTAGAATGGCACGAGTTGTGGCTCTATTGGTTCCAAAACAGATGACATAAATTGCACGATATCGAATTAGTGGCGATCTGATTAAAGAAGCATGGTTGGGCAATCATGAGTATATAAAGCGTTTTGTGACAGAAGATGAATCCCGGTTCTATATCTATATTGTCTGATTTGACTTTTCGGTCAAGTCAATGCAAAATGAAAAGACCTACAACCCCAATCGTGGCTAGAGTCGTTCCATCAGCAGACAAGAGAATTGCAACCGTTTTTTGGGATTGCCAATGAAAAATTTTGTTTGAGTGGTTGATCGAGAATACACAATCAATATTGAGTTTACATCATAGTTTAGGAGAATTTGCACAAAAGAATCAAGAGAGTAAGTAGAGGAAAGTTGGTTAATGGGATTTTGCTGTGAAGACTAAGGCTGCTATCGAGAAATTAGTCTTTGAATAATATTTTATCTTGGTGCGGGTAGTCGGTCATTCTAGATTTTTGATCGACTGATTTGACTATAATATATATTTAGCTTAGTTAGAATATTGGTGGATGTTTCGAAGACACTTACCGTATTTCAGGAATCTGCCGACTTTTTCGTTGCAATATTTTGATATTCTGTATAATTATACTTCTTGGATTGAATATTGAATATCCATGAATAATAAGACTAATTATCATTTAACAAAGAATGGGACTAATTATCATTATACGAGATTGATCATTGATATCAATTAGAAGACAAACAATATTTAATAAACGTCCTTGAGTCATATGCACAGCTATCGAATTCTGGTCATTTTATTAATATATTTTGTTTTTAGGTATTTGCTACTCCTTTTGGAAACATTGCTGTTAACATATGCTATGGCAGACATCACCCACTCAATTGGTTAGGTTATGCTTTGAATGGAGCAGAAATTATCTTCAATCCCTCTGCAACTGTTGGGTCATTATCCGAACCAATGTGGCCTATTGAAGCCCGCAACGCTGCTATTAGTAATACTGTTTTTACTGCTGCAATTAATCGGATCGGAATCGAATTATACCCAAATGAATTTACTTCAGGTGATGGAAAACCTGCCCATAATGAGTTTGGCCAATTTTATGGCTCTAGTTATATAGCTGCACCTGATGGCGGAAGAACACCCGGACTATCACGTATTGAGGATGGACTGCTAATCACTCAAATTGATTTAAATCTCATTCGACAGATTAAAGATACTTGGGGTTTTCAAATGACGGCTAGATATGAAATTTATGCAGACTTGTTAGATAGGTACACGAAAACAACTTTCAAACATCAACTTATATAGTCATTAGTTGCCAAAAGTTGCACTTTGTTCTAACCTATCAAAATTCACATTTTATTCCTACCAGAAATTATTTATTTCAGTATTACAAGTGTTACCTAGTGCTTTGACATTTGAAATTTGATTCATCTTACAAGGATCTCAATCTCGTTCAACATTCACTTACCATTATTACGTACTTTCAACGTATATCGTTTCTTTAGTTTTTTAGACGTACAACTGTTAGTATTTTTATTATAATTGTCTCTACTTTGTCCCTCCAGGCTATAAACTCTATAAAAGACCTTAGAATTTTCAGGAGATTATTTCCACTAACTGAACATAAGTTCCTGCACACCACGAGATATAGATTTGAAACAAATTTATCGACATTTGAAGTGGGGCAAACATTTCTTTGGTTGTACCATTTCTACCACATGTGGTACAAATTTGACAATGCCATTAATTCAATACGATTCTGTAAACTTTCAAAATATGCATATCGTAGTAATACAGACCCGTAGATTTCAAATATATATCTTCAAATTTCGCCTTATAGCCAAGGACCTTATTAACTAAAGGTGTCTCTACCTAACAAGTCAGAAAAAAATTATGGGTTATTTCATGCTAAAGCTCGTTCGATTTTGAGGAGATTGTTTGCATTTTGAATTTTAATGAAAACACATACTTTCTACTAAACCGGGAACTTCATATACCGGGCTTAGAACTGATTTGGACCATGGATGGTAGGCAGATGGTAATTTACAGTTTTATATTTTGAATGGGAGAAATAGTAAGAATTTATTCTGATAATTGAACGTTTTAGATGCATGCAATTACATTCTGTAACACTTTAATTACCTAAGATCGAAAATTTTCTAATGTTATCGAACATTAGGGGATTTTTTAGTTGATTTAGGTATTTTAATGAAATTATACTTTAATCATTACAGATAGTAACTCCGATTGTTAAACAGATAATATGTATTTATTAATCATTTACTGAAACAATCAAATGTTAGCTAAGATTGGAATTATTTAATTTCCTGTTGTCCTACATAATAGAAGTTCTTTTTGATGATTTGAGTACATTGAGTAAATTTAAATTTCGAACTTTATTTGCCAGAATGCAATTAGAGATGGTACAAAGTATTTTCTTCAATTATCCAATTTAACCTTGAGACAGTTGTCGCACTTACTTCTCCAAAACTCTGCCGAAGTCGACGTATCTTCTATTTTGATAGTAGAGAGAGATACAAGAATTTTCGAGGGGTTGATGAAACAAATTTGTTGAATAATATCGGTTGTACTTCAATTGCAGTAAATCTTTTCCTAGGAGAATGCACGATTGAGAACCTCTAAAGCTGGATACTTTAATCCTCCTCGTTCTGTTCTTTGAATGAGTTGATTCACATTATCTTGGTCTTCTAATGAATATCTTTCTGTTTGGTTAAACTAGCAAAGTATTCTTCGCACCTATCTTTGTATTTAGAGTATGTAGAATGGTAGCGTATCCAGCTACAAATGCCAATGCTAGGAGAGTAGTTTCATCTACTTCAGGAAGGAGATTAGAATTGTCCAACAGAGACAAGAAATCTTCTAATGGACGAATTTTAACAGGTTGTTCTTCTTATGTAAATGTCTTAATAAAGTCCTTACCAAGAAGCAATTTCCAAGTATCAAGCCATTGAACAACTTTGTCAAGAAAACAAAAACGTTCATCATTGTTAATACGTAGATTTAAAAGAAGAAAAATAGAACTAAACATAGCATCATGTTGGTTAAGCCTATTGTTACTAATACATTTAATGATGTGGACAAAATCAAAAATGAGGAATTAAGGACGATTGGGGCTACAAGGATGGGGAACTGATTGTTCGATATGCTTGCGCGATAGTAATTTGAATAAACTTTGATTTAGCGGTAAGTTATCTGTATATAATACTACAACATTGAGATTGCACTTTTCAATATCAGTTATAACAGTAGTCACTATCTCAAAAACTTCTTAAGCATCTTTACAGGCAAGTAGATATAGTCGAACTATTTCAATCCATTTTTCGAAAAGACTAGTAACCGTGAAAGTTAGTACAGTTTTCCGTTACTTCTACATTCGGACTGGACGAGCCATAAATCTTTCCTCCTTTATAGCTGAAGTTAAACTACATAAACCCTTATCGATGTTTAATACAAGCTGACACTGTTGTTTAGTAAACATCGCAATTCATTTAATGAGAAATTCATTGTACTCATATTCCAAAAACCTGATTTTGAAGTAAGATTGCGAAAAGGTAATTTGATGTGGAAGTGTAAGACATAGAGAAAATTTGAAGAAAAGTAACAAGCAGGAGAAATAAGTTGGGATTTTAAAGCAAGTGTCAGAGTGATCACATTGTACATGTATTTTTGCTTGGGAAGTAAGATATTTGCGAGTTGGCATAGTATCATTTGGAGACGAGGGACTTTTGACAGTGAATCAGATTCATGATTAAGCTCAAACTTATGAATTGAAGATTGAAGATTAACAATAGCTTGTTTGAGTTCGTTTTGGGAACCATTTTATGGTAGCTCGAAATATCTTTAATAAAGTAATCAATTTCACGAACGTCTTTAATGTGTTCATAGATAGAGATACCTGAACATCTTCGTAAAATCCTATAGAAACAATTTTAGAAAAGTGTTCAAATTTCAATCTTACGGGAGGATAATTAATGTCAATCAAAAATGGACTTTGGGCTGCAAAGAAAAGTACAGAGTTTTCGGTTAATAAGAGATTTCGAATATCTTAAGCCTAGTATTTTCAATATGAACCATTTGTAGATGTATATTTTAACGTATTAAGTATTCCCATTGAATAAAAACCGATTTATAACTAATGTAAAGTATATAAACTAACCCTTTGCGCAGAGACGTAAATCTATAAGGATATAGGATTCAAAGTTAGGAAGTGATCCAGAAAGCGGAGGCTTAAATATACTCAAAGTTGTATCAGAGGAATACCATAAGAACCAATTCTCTGGCAATGGATAATTAGAAAATTTAAGTTTAATTCTTCAAAAGTCGATACAGAGAATCTTTCGAATTCAAGTTCATAGTCACGCTTGCTATCTGTAGTCCCCTTGATAATAGATAGTAAAATCAAAGAATTCTTACGAATGTGAATTAGTTACACAATAGAAATACTAAGTACTTGATGAAAGAAGGATTTCTCTTTCTTATCAAGATTCAATCGCTGAGAGATGGTGTCGTTTATTTTTGAATAAGTAGGGAATTCAAATATACGGGGGAAAGAACCAGGTATGTAGGCTGGCCGTCTTGAAACAGTTTTCACTGTGCTATCAGGTTGCGGTATATCGACGGTGAAAACCAGATCTCTGAAATGTGTACTACAGACAAAAATTGTTTATAATTCAGATACATTGTCACGACATATCTGTTTCAACCACATTTTAGCTAGCTTGGCATCTTTTAACAAAGTGAAGACAGTGTAGGTATTCATTTATCCAGGATAATTATTTTAAAATTTGGTACTGAATAACAATTTGGCATCGTGAATTAAGCAATATGCAAGAACTGAGGAATTTAAAGTAGGAATTGGATTAAATAATCATGAGCAATCTAAATTAGTAGGAAAGCAAATATCAAAACATAAAATAAACAATGAATAACTAAATAAATAAATTACATTATTTACATACAAAAGTATATTTAAATATTGTGGTTGTTTTTAATTGTGTTTACGAGAATTACAAGCTGTGGTTGCATAAATATTACCATCTAGTTACCATCCATAGTATGGGTAAATCAGAGTAAGTTGTAGTCCTGTATTACGAAGTTCCCGACTAAACTCATGCACGATGAGAGTGAATATGATTAGATATTGATGTGCATTCTTATAATGCGTATATAAATGCTAAACAAGCTGTGGTAATTACAATGAAATAATATATTTACAGATATTTGTGATATTACACGCTTAGCTGGGGTGAGGTTTGATTAGAATTTCATCCCATTCCCATACCATTCCCATAGGAATGATTTGGGAATCAGTATTGGGAATTACGACAGGATTACAATGAGGTCTACCACAAGAGAAATATCTTCCAACTCACATTTCTATGGGATGGGAATGCACACTGCGACGGCAACCCTGCATATTAGGAGTAACTCACTAGAAATTTATCTCTATCTTACAGTATACTCCAAAAGTCACTTTAGATGTTACTTTATCTACACTGTTAACGCGCTCCGCCCCCCTGGATACTCCACTGTAACAGTGTATTGTCTTACTCACTTTAGATGTAACTCTGTCTTACCTCTGTCTTACCATCTTGTCTTACAGTGTATTCCCTCACTTGTTTTGAATTTAACTCTATCTTACAATGTATTGGCTTACTCACTTTAGATGTAACTCTGTCTTACCATCTTGTCTTACAGTGTATTCCCTCACTTGTTTTGAATTTAACTCTATCTTATAATGTATTGGCTTACTCACTTTAGATGTTAATCTGTTTGCAGTGTTTTTTGCTTGAAGTGCCTGATTTTCACATGTAAATTGGTGGATAACATATGTGAAATTTTAGATACAATGACTGATATCAATTTGATTCTCATACTGTTATTACAAGTAGGCATTCCAATTCCGGGATCCTGGAACTTGTTCAACTGGTATTTAATCCCGGATTAAGTATTCCAATCTCACGATTCTCAAACAAATTGATCATACTCCAAAAATTAGCTTCCATTGAATTAGATCACGTCTATCTAGTTAGTAAGCTGCAGAAATCGTATGTAACAATGTTCGTAGTACTACATAATATAATAATACCAATGCATACACATAAGTTAACATAACATATACTACATATTACAATTGTACATTCTTGCCTGAACCGATATTGTTATTCTTTGCCTACATGGCAGTGGACCACATAAGATTACGAGAATTTAAAGGTGCACCAATTTGGACACATTATAAGCGATCATCATGTGGAAACATGGCGGAATGCAAGATTTAAGAAGAATCTAAGGTGTCATGGAGGATCAACCAAAGGTTTGCATGTCCACCTTAAATCTTGTCAAAATATCGATTTACTAAAACATGACTGGGGGTATATATTAGTATAGTGTTTTTGTCTATTAGTTTCCCTCTAAATCGCAAATTCATCCAACTGCTTGGTTTACCAACGACATCAAGTTATAATTTTCGAAGAAAAAGTTTATTTTATAGCAAGTTCGGGCATTAGCGAAGAAATTCTTGCTAAATACGACTTAGATGCATTAACATAATTTTTGGTTACGTAATGTGTAGAACAAGCAGATTCGATAAACAAAATCACACCTAAAATGCCAAATTTATTAATACATCTGAACAAATGTAGAACGTGCCAGATAAGGAATTGTTTCTATCACCATATATGTACAGAAAACAATAATGAAACCATTTGAGGGCTGCTTATGCCATATTGAATAGACACACAAGAACACCTTCAACTACTATATATATAGAGGCCGCTAGTAAACATGTTTGCAATAAATTTGAAAACAATTACTTCCATTTGCATTAAATTTACACATTGCAACATTATTTAGCAAATATATCTATAGATGGCTCAACCCAATCATCCAACATACTCTTATGAACTCCTAGTAGATAAGGAGCTATGAGTAGTAACGACTTACAGTTGACCGAAATGTAGGATGACCATCAATCATATGATGAAGATTTAGATGTGTATAGTAAAGATGATGACTTGTTTGACTTTCTAAAATCTGCACATAAAGATAATCTTAGATTTACTCCAGCTCATAAATGTGTATTCGTATTGTATTTGTACATCAACTTAAGTTTATTCTAACTAAGACCCTACTAATAAGTTATTAAAATAATTGTGTCATTTGTATGTTCTTGCATCTGTGTGATAACTGAATGTATTAACATAATGATGGAATATAATTCAAATAGGTTTATATGGGTATAATTTAGGGTTTGTAAGTGAACATATTTCAACTTGGACTGAACTATTATATGATCGAAGGGGTACTAATGGAAATATTTATCAAGAAAGCGATTAGTTTTGATTTGGTTGATTGAGAATTGCGACCTTGACTCTATCTGTTTATGGATGTGTATATATATACTTATAAATGAAATTGAAGAGGAGTAGCTAATGTCAGTCAGCCTGTAAATCAAAATTTTCAATTATGTTAACTGCTAAATTATACATACATATTTTTCTTGTTCAAATATATTTACAATCTTATACATACAAACCCCTTTAACTATTTATCTGAAGATTTTTCTCTAACTTCTTCGATTTTCAGTATTTCCCTGGATGTATATGTAAGATCACTCCATATAGACTAATAGAAAGTAATTTTATCGCTCTACCAATCCTGTCAACATGGCTCCATGGCCCTGCCAATCCAAATCTCCTTTCTACGCCCCTGTCCCTGGATTACTGGGTTTGTTACCTACCCATCACGCAAACCCAAACTCCAAAATTTCCTTGGATTTAGTAATATTTCCCATGGGTCATAAGTCCAATACCTTGATGGCGGACGGTTGGCATATGTGATGTACAACTATAAATGTATAAGAGTAATTCTGTCCCCTGCTCTGTTCCAAGAAATGCATGATTGAGATGTGAATTACGAGGGATATGTCCTTACTTCAAATTTTGCCCATTACATTTTATAATGGATACTACATTGGGGCCTTTCAACCGTTAAATAACGAAATATCCCTAAAATAACCATTCACTCCTCCTGTATCACGCTTTTGGACCATTTTGTAATACAAAGGATGGGACTGCAATTCTGTTTTTACCACCTTGCAGCTTCGAAGCATCACTTAACGTTTGAACTACCCCATAGTTCCTTCTAAAGTCTAAATAGTTTACCTGTTGATGTCTTTGAGTAAGTCTGATCATTCTGTAGTCTTTGGAGGGTTTTTGAGGATTTAATCAGAGGGACTATTTGGCGAGTTTATCAGTAAAACACAAACTTATCTACCGACATGATTCCTTGAATTTACGTATGTACTAAAATCAATGGTAGTGGATCCTTTTAGAATTGTATCTCACTCTTCCCAGAGCTTAGTACTATCCTCCATCGATTAACAAGTTGATTAAGTGTTATTCCCCCAAACACTCAGTTAGCTGTGGATAAATGTTAGTGTCCCATGTTCATTCCAAACTATGTTTGCTTCTTCATATGGAATATCTCAACCATAAGGATCCCTATGTACCCGCACGGCGTCAGATCTTCTTTATTCCATGCTAAAGAGTTCATCTTTTTTCCCAAACGTATCGGGACAATAGATTAGCCAGCAAACGTTTTCAGAAAGATAGTATTTTCTTAAAGCTATAGGGCGTGTAGACGTTACGCATGTACCCATAATAGCGCTTCCATTGAATGAAGACATATTTGTTAATTGGAAGAAATTTCACTCATCAGTATTCAAGCGATATGTGATAGTCCAGGGCGGGCAAACCCCGACCCGTTTGTGATTTTCAATAGTGGCATGGTTTAAATTATTTGACTACTCTAACTATTTGATCACTGTTTTACTCATCCCTACAATTTCATTCAACAATATTATGTTCTCATTGAATAATATTGGTTAATTATTATGTCGAATTATTATATATTTACAATTAGCTAGTAGAGTTTCTCTAATAAATTAGAACATGGAACTCACTATCTCCACCATTCACGAAGATAATACTATTGATCCCACTGATGGGACACTTTTACGTGGGCGCTTTCTCGTATTGTGCATTTATTCTCTCGATGCTGGATAAAATAATACATAACATCACGCTTACTTGGCAACTTTGAACCCAAAATTCTTTCAGTTGGCAGGCCGATCAATCAGACATGTTGAGAGCTTCGGTTTTTGCTGCCATACTACCAATTCAACAAATCGTTTACACATTTAGATAATGAATTGTTATCTTTTGTCAAATTAGTAATTTCTATTGTATTGAATATATTATTGGAAAGAATTTATTCTCGATAGCCATTGTATCACAATCCCAATTTGCATAGGACTACATTCGTATGAAAGAATGAAAAAGTTACCTTCTAACATTGGCTGAATGTATGTTGACATTTGAAGAAGATTCCATGCATAAATCTCCGGAATGAGTCAAAACATGATTTTCAACACCTCTGCGCCAACCCTAAATCATCTAGTAATTATTTGAAATTATTGCAAGGATCATTTTATGACAAGAAATTTATCAGACTGTCTCCATAATGTTTCCCTCCTGGACATTTTCAGATTGTTTATAGGGAACATAGTACATCGTCTAGATCATGTTAGCCATTAGGTTGAAGTTGTGCGCCACAGATTTCGAAGCCACACGACATCACTGCCAAGCTGGATTGTTAGCCATCTAGAAATTGTTAGATCCGCCACTTGGAATGACTATTGCTAAATGTGTGAAAATCATTGCCTCTTGTCCTGCCCCCTGAAAACTTCATGCCCCACCCTAGGTAAAAGTCCTGGCGACGTGCTTGCATAGAGGACTGTTTGGGGACTGGCCTGAATAAGTTCGAGTCTTTTACGACAATTCACGCCAATTAAAAGTAATTATCACCTTCTCTAAATTTCGAAATATCAATTTATTATCAAGTGCTCATACAATATTAATGAAGATTGTCAGTTTGATCACAGGTACCACTCCATATGCCATATGTTTTGATGTCATTACTTTGTCCAAAGAATATCTCATCATGGACTAAATACGTAAACATGATAATACTAAAAATCAAAATTTCTCGAATTTCCAATTTTTGAGAATTTCAAAATACTGGAGGCAAAAAGTGCCCAGATTAATACCCAAAGGAAACGTAAATGCTCCAGTGTTACTGCAGAAGGCCATTTAATGTAATCTTGTGGGTCTATTGATTCTAAAAATGGAAATTTCTGGTATGTTTCAACTCTGGGCGGGAAGTGCTGAGGATATTCCTAGCTTAGCGACTTAAAGCACTACAAATTTAGTTGTTTAATACTTAAGCTAAACCAAGCCAAAAAGCTGGAAGAAATACCCGCCAGTCGAATAGAGACCTGTTGCGTAGGATTTTGACCCGCAAGTAGCAATTGCAAATCTAGTAATATCAACATTTCATCCCTAGTCACATAGTATTCGTATATATACATGTGTGACTTCCTCAATGTATACACTAATATTTTACTTTGTTTCTGGATTCCAACATCAACGCTTATATTTACTTTTGACATTTTTCATTATGGATGCGACAGAGTATGAAGCAATTCGTGGATACCTCCAGACGAATATTATCCCACCAGAAATCAAGAGTGATCGCTACAAAAGAAGAATTTTGTCAGAAAGTGCAAGGGGATTTACTTTCAAGAGAATAAGCTAATGAAGGTATATTCCTGGATGATATTTTTGATTTATACTTATTTCCGGGACATAATTAAAAATCTTGAGGCAACTAGATATCTGCGAGGAGGCAGATATGTAATTACCTCATTAAATTTGCGTACCATAGGGAGATGAGAAGGGCGAAAACACTAGGGGGCTTCTCTACCCCTCAATGCTACCTATAACCTCTGAGTTTAACTAGAATAATTTTCTTGTAGATTTCAGAAAGAAAAATGGCGTGTGAAATACTTGGAGATTCTACTAGTCTCGGAAATTGACAACATTATCGGATTCTATCACAATGTCACTCATCCTGGAATTAACACTACCATTGATGGAATCCGAAACAAATATGATTGGAATGGCATATACAATGATGTTGGATCCTACGTGAGTGACTAAATTACGTATTTCTTTCATATATGATTTTCCAAGAAAATGTGGCTGAGAATACAGACTTACCAACCCTCCAGGGATCCCTGGATTACAAATTTTGAAAATCCAGGGATTTAGTAACGAAAATTCAGGGAAATTTGCAAAAGGGGTTGGTAAGTCTGAGAACAGGATGTATTTTATAGTTTGAGGTTATTCACCTTGTAATTATTCTACTGTATACACCTTTATTTGTGCGATCTGATGATATTTAGTATACCGGTATACAATTTTATCATATGGAAATCTATTTGTGCGGTACAACCAACCAATCATGTATCTAACAACTAATGATCCTTGCGGTAGTTAGTAATTGGGATAGGTAGTGGGAGTATTTCACATAAACATATTTGCCAACCTGAGTGAAGAAAAAGCAGGACGGAATGCTAATTTAGTGGGACATCTGGGACGTAGCAAATTACATTAGACTGGACTGCAAACTGACAATTAAATCATTTCCCGTTCTAGATCCGAACTTGCCATGACTGTCAAACCTCTGCTGCTCTACCTCCTCAGCCACAACGAGAGCTTCAACCTATTCCTCCTTCTGAAGAACCATGGTGTCATTGTGGAATTGATCTTGTATGCAATATGTCCCGCACTGTACTGGGATTTCAGCATATTCTTGTCATCGTGTGCTGCCTGAGTAAATTTGTAATTGCCCGACCACTCAAGACTAAAACTTCTAAAGAATATTGGATTGTTTACAGGAAATTTATCTCTCATTCGGTGTACCTAACATCCTCAAACATGATCAGGGAACAGAATTCTCAAGCAAGGTAACTCATATTTTTTACATACTCGAGATTAGTAATTGTAAATACACCAATTAAATTATTCCCGATACACAATACAACTTACTATATTAGATATACGTACGTAACAAGTTGCATTGCCCATTGTCAACGCATTGCTTCAATATACCCTGGTAAGAAATTCTGCACCCTGATGGCTATATTTAAGAAACCGTGTGGAAAATTGGATTTTAATTTATGTTAAATACTAATAAATAAGAATTTCCGAATTAATGCTACTACCTTCGGGAGGAAATTTTATCTTATTAATCGTTTTATCTTTCTAACTATTGTTGTACAAGACTAAATACATGCGCGTAGTAGATTGTTTCCGTTCTCTTATTTACTTTCAAAATAGGATCTCAAGAATTTCACAAGAAGATAAATGTCAACACCAGAAGAACCACAGCATACCACCCACAAAGTAACGGACTTGTTGAGTCACACAACAAAATATTGAAAACGTGAGTATTGATGCTAAATATAAATATATATCTATTCTAAGCCTTACATACGTCTAATAAACGTCGTTTATAATTAGATAGCTTTGAATCAATTTAAAACTTTTTACAAATAGAAAAATCAACAAGATGCAATCTGATGGGGACACTGAATGGACAAAGAAATTACAGACAGCAGTACTAGCAGCAAATACTCAAACCAAAATCTCTACAAGCTACACACCCTTTTATCTCATGTTTGGGAGAGACTTTGATTCATCTAACCTTCTCAATCTTATCACTTCTCCAACTAACCCCGGATTTCTAACCGAAGCTGATATCTCATAGGCAGAAATATCAGAGGATGAGAATATTCAAATGGATGCAAACGAACCACGCCCATTTGACTTTCTTATAATTGATAACGAATGGATAGAAAATCTTTCTTCCACACGTAAAGCTGACAGGATGACTGCTATTGAAAACATCAAGGTAGGTCAGAAAGTTCAAAAGAAAACATATGACAGCAAAGTTAAACACAAAAGGTAAGCAATAACGAAACCATTCTTGTTGTGATGTAACATGTTGGAATTTCATACATCATCTCTTACTAAAATTAAATTAAATTCACTGACTGTTCTATAATCAGGTAAATATGAATAGTCTTGAATCGGAACTAATTTATTGTTTCCTCAATTATATGAATTCTTAAATTCCAAAACACTTACTTTTAGTTATAAAATTAGCATCATTACAAGCTGTACGTAATTGGCAGATTATAATTCTTTGTATAATCATTGTTTTAACTTTAGATCAGAATTTGTGGAAGGAGATGAAGCATTTGTACATAATATAAAGAAAGCCAAGCGACTCCCAGGAACAAAAGATGCAAAGAAATATTTGGGACCATATACGATAGAGAAAGTTAAACCAAGCCACCTAGTTGCTCGCAAAGATCCAGATAGCAAAACAACCAAATTACCTATCCATCTATCACGAAATTATCATTCTCGCATGAACGAAAAAAGGCAGGCTCGAACGAAGACAGGCAAATCAAAGAAGCCCAAAAGATCTTGCAAATCCCTTCTAGCGGTAAATATATTAGCGAAACAATAATGTACTGAACTATAACTAATTGACTCAGCCCATGATTAAGTACATATAAAACTAGTTGTGTTCTGTATTGATTCGATTAATACGTAATAGCAATCCTACATTTCACATATTTATTATGTATTTAGATTCTTTGGATGATATATTGAACCTGGATACCATGGAAGAAACATTTGAAACACTGCAACAACACTCAATCTATGAAAATTTCGACTCTGAGCTACTTCAATTGAAACCTCGAATACTATCAGCCTTTGTCAATAACACCTACTTAACCCAACTACATGAGAAACTCGCTCCTACATTGCACACATAAACAAGGTGAGGTTAATGTTAAACGTTTAACGTTAGGGGGTGGCTGTAAGGGGAAGGAGGAGGCCACCGCAGCTGACTTGTTTTGTTTATAGAAATCTAGTGTTTTCCAGGAGTATACAGCGTGCCAGAGGCTTGCGGTTTTCACCTCAACTCTATATGTATATCAACATTAGACTAAGACTCCCGTATAAAATGCATAGTCTACGCTTGTGCAATAGATGAACATATTTCAGTGGTATATCCCTTAAAGCTTGTTAGGAAGTATAGAGAAAAGGGCAAAGGTGAAATCGCCTACAATTTGTACTTAAGATATTCCGAATATTCATTATCATGCTAATGCTTGTAAAATTTTTGTTATTTGATAGAATATATTGCAATATATAGATTGACATGTTAAATTATATTATTTATTATGAGTTATTAAATATAATTATCAAATACCTACCACCTTCTGTACAAATAATATTGTTATATAATATTTATATACACTGTCTATTATTGGCATTTTGGATAATTATACATATTGTAAATTTGTAATACGTAGTGGGAATATAGTTTACACGTTATTAAAGAAATTCACTACTTTCTAGAATCCAACTCTAAATTGACTTGTTTATTCAGTTACGTATATGTATGGCAAGTCTAAAGTTGAATTACATTATGACATTTAGTGGTAATTACGTAATGAGAGTGTATGGAATTCGAAAAAGTCAATGAAAGAGAAGATTACTTTAGGGTCAAAGTCCTACGACAATAATATATTGTATGCGGGTCAAATCCTACTACAATAATAAATTATATGCGGATCAAAATCCTACGACAATAATTCATTATATGCGGGTCAAAATCCTACGACAATAATTCATTATATGCGGGTCAAAATCCTACGACAATAATATATAATATGCGGGTCAAAATCCAACGGCTGTAATTAGTGTAATACATTTTGATGCGGGTCAAAATCCTACGCATATATTAAATCGTAGGATTTTGACCCGCACCATGGATATGCTATTAGGATTTTATATTGCGGGTCAAAATCCTACGTAACAGACCTAACAAAGAATGCGCATTAGATTGATTGCTTTGTAATTGTATATATATATATTTAGAGAGAGATAGATATTTGTATGTCCGAAAATGATTGAAGAGAACTGCTGCCCACAGGGCTAATTCGCCTGGCTAGGACATTTTTGAGTTTTGGACGGAATTCACACTAATGATGAAATCATGAAGTCATTTTACCTTTTGAAATTTCGTAAATAACATAATTTGCTACTATTCAGCATAACTAAATCTTGTTTGGCATTTGGGTACAACTATAGTATTGTACTGGTAGGTGATTCCTTATTAATTGATGCTAGGGGTTATTTTGAAGTCATAAAGCTAGTGGAATAATGAACAGAGAACTTAGAACACTAAAATTGGACAAAAAGCGTCGATGACTAATCACTATATTTGAGGGAAGGACATTATTTCGCTACAGCATAACTTGATTACACTTCCCTCAATTTTTTGGGAGAAATTATGATGGGGATGCTGTCAAATTCCAGGATGTATGATCAAAAATCCGTGATACAGGCTAAAAGATTATACATTTCAGGGAATTATCCTGGTGATCAAATTTTTTGGAGCGAAAATTCCGGGATAGTAAGGTCTAAAAATGAGAACTATACGGGGAGGGGGCAACTACTTGGTCGGCCGGGCTAGTTCTGTTGCCCATAACTAATTCACCCCTTTGCAGAACGATATTTAGGAACAGTATTGGCGCCCACTAATCTACTACTGAATTATTCATGTCTATAAATATGTTCTAACCCTAATAACTGGATAGACCTTCGGTAAGAGACCTTCTATATAGCTGGACCAGTCATGGCCGGAGATAACTAGTCCGGGTCCGAACAGTTATGAGTGCTACGACTGGTCCCGCAATAGTTGCGCCATGTCATATGCCTCCTCGGATTCCTTAGAGAGAAGACTGCTTAAGCCAACCATACACGGTGCAATTTTGTTGCATCTTATTTTGATTTGTTGTTTTGATTAATATACTACGTTTTTATTTACTAATGAAAATGTTGCATTCAATTACAATGTCGGGTAATCATATATTACCTTGCAATCATATGAATAGTTAAGTCATTTAGAACTAATTATAGTCTTCATATGTGTTCTAAAATGGCTTCCGCTTTACAAACTTTTACCATGCGTAAACTCTTCATAAAAATTAACAGTTAATTAGATTATTATATAAACTTTTAACCATCGCACTGGCTTCCGGCCCAATTCCTTCTCTCTTCTCACAGACAGGAAAGTACAGACACGAGGTACCAACAAGTGATTTTCGGAACCTGGTTCACGTCCCCTGGTCTTGTAACTTTTTTGGATAATGGTGGCCTCGATGTATGGAATACTCGCTCTATAAGAACAAGGCTGCCTCAATTTTGGAGATGATAATAGCTGATAAACCATCACGGAAACTTAATTGACGCAGACGATACTCATCACTTGTGAATTTTGATGGAAACGCTCAAAGACTAACAATATGTAAACCTTCTACGTCCCTCTCAGGGTGGCGGAATTGCTGTAATACTAAAGAAAGGCTTCGATATCAAGCTAAATAATTAAGCAAAGTTTTCATCATTCAAACACATGGATTTAACTATCAGAATTGTGATCAAACAATCAGATTGATATCAGCCAATCGCTCTCCGTCTTCTACCAAGAGTAAACTCACTGTATATTATTCTTGGACGAATTTTCCGCGGCCGTAATATGTTAACATTCGTTGGTGATTTTATCTTTCACCAAGACCTACAAACTGACCTATATTCCAATCTGTCCAGGACAAACTCTCTTGCCATTTGGCTTAAAATTACATTACTACAGATCAACACTCAAATCTTGGCATACCTTGGACTGGTCTTTACCAGGTTCTTTGAGCTAAATCTCTTTAAATCATTAACGACAACTCACGGTGTACCTTCTGATAATAGTTGTATAGTGTGCAAAATTTACTTTCCTCGACCAGAAATCAAAAAGTTTAACATTACATTCAGGAAAGTTTAGGATCTTGATATTATTACTTTTCTATCTGAAATTGAGAGCGCAGACTTTGGATATGATACCGACTCAGTATACGAACTTGTTAGACGATTTACCACAATCTTAGTACCACCATACAAAATCACAGATCAGAATTTGACAGAACTATGAGGCCTCGCCCACACGCTTCATGTACACAGACATCCTCAGGGCAATTATCCGGGGCATACGTAGACTCGCAAGAAGTAAGAAACATCGCATGTACACCGAATTGGAGCGGTTTAAAGGAGGAAGGCGTGAATTTAAGAAGTTGCCAGACCGGTCTTAAGATGACTTCTAAATGAAAATTCCAGTACTGTAAATCTGGAAAGCTATATATAGTGATAAGCAATCTACAAACATTCTAGAAGAAGCTTACTCTCCCAAAGCACAACTAAATTGCTTACCTAGTAACTAAGTTCTCTGACTTCTTTGAATCGAAGATTACGTATATCTGCAAGAATCAGAAGGATACCATTTCGACATTAACAGTGTCTCTCTCTGCGACCAATTCATCTGCTTTAAGTACATTAGCACCTATCGGCGAAGAAAAATGAATCAAAATTATCACTAAATCACCAAAGTCTTACGATCTGGATCCGCTAACTACCTCTCTCCTAAATCTATTTCATACAAACTACTTTCTCACATTTTTCATTTTGTTATATATGACTAGGCGAAGCAATATTTACTACTGAATTTAAGAAGTCACTGGTCCTCCAGTTCTTAAGAAGGCATCATTAAATCCTGATATGCTAGAACATGATTATCCAATCCAAATATTTCGTTTTTATCAAAACGTGACTCTTTCACCTCAAATTGACAACTATGTTTCTGATAACAACTTAAATCCCCGCCTTGAATCGGTATATTGTATACATATACCATCGAGGCTGCGCTTATAAAGTAATTAACAATGTCGTGTCTGCACTCGACGACAGCCTTGAAGAGGTCTAGTCCTAATCGACGTGAGTAGCGCCATTGCCACAATGGACCATGAAATTTTACTCTATCGACTGCGAACCACGTTTGACACATCTTGTTTAGTTCTCCAATGGTTATATCATAACTGTCTGAAAGATAACAGGTTACATAAATTGCCGGAAATCATTCTTCTCAGAAAATTGTCGAGTGGAGGACACCACAAGGTTATGTTATGCATCCACATTACTATTTGCCCTGTACACTATCCTAATTGAAGATATTATCGAAGCTTAGGGCTTACAATCATCATCATCATATGCTGGTGACAACCAAATATACTTTTCAATTAGGCCTCGGACAGGCTCACCTATCTACAAGATTACAGGGTGTCTTACTGATCTGAACACCAGGTACACGATGATTAAGCTTAAATCTAATCAAACTTCATCTATTTCTCATCAAAAGTTAAATCGGGCTCTAGAATTCCTGGCCTAATTATTGAGGGTCCTGTTTGGAACTTAGGATTTAGATTCGACAGACATCTTCTATTTAACGACCGCATTAGCGATATCTGCCGTAGTGCATCTCTATCACTTAGTCGATTTACCAAAGTACATAGCTACTTGGATGATAAAACAGCAGAACGCTTAGTTCATGCATTTGTGACCACCAAGATAGACTATTGTAACTCACTGCTCTGTGATTTACCAAATTACCAACTATCTAGATGACGAACAAGGACGGATTCAATTCAGATTTACTTCCTCCAATTCCCATAACGAAAACAAATTTTCGGACTTAATACTCATTCTCAGCCATTGAATTCCAGGAATCAAGAGCCTAATTCCCATTCCCATTCCTTGGTATCAGAATTAATTCCCATTCTCAGCCCTTAAATTCCAGGAATCAAGGGCTGAATTCCCATTCCCATTCCTTGGAATGAGAATTAATTCTCATTCTCAGCCCTATAATTACAAGAATCATGGACTTAAATCACATTCCATTCATGAATTGAACCCATTACTGGAACTTACGAAGGATACAAAACACAGCAGCACGTATCGTAACTCTCACTAAGAAACGACAACATATTGTGTCAATACTCCGAGAATTACACTGGCTACCCATCGAAAAGAGGGTCCAGTATAAAGTATCCATCATAAAATTAAACATCCCCACATATAGTTGACTTGTCTTTCTGAAAAATTTGATAGGCCAGGGCAGTGCGAGACTAATTTCCCCTGACCAGGTCAAACCTAATTAGAGTAAACATCAAGGCTGTAACGGTGCAACTGGCCGGCCCATAAATTGTACTGCTCGGGCCAGTTGGGCATCCATAACTGGCCAGGCTATATTGAAGGTCTCTTAAGGGATTTCCATTCACTTACTAAGTATTATTCTTAGAACATATTTATAGACATACATAACTAAGTGGTAGTTTAGTGGGCGCCCATACTGATCATGGTAGATCGTTCTGTAAAAGGTGAAAAACAACTGGTCAGGTGTAATAGTAGAGATTATACCTCGTCCTCAAATATGCACTGGTATGATGTGGGCAAGCCAAGAACATTACCCAAGGGTGATATATTATGGAGCTACTACCCCGCGATGGACCAGTTATAGTCGGCCATAACTGGTCCGGACCAGTTCCGTGACAGCTCCCAATGCGGTGTGACTATTCTCTGACTCATTAAAATATACGAAAAAATATTATTCTATTTTTGATGCACAATAATTTTAATTACATGGTGTTTCACAATTGATGTGTTATACACTATTACATAACTAATAGAATACTAGATATATTACTACACTTATTTGCCAATATATCCACCACTGAGTTCAATACACTTATGGATTCGTTTTGGCACTCCATCCATCAAATTGTCCAAAACCTCTGGTGAAATATTGGACCATGCTGTTTTCAGTCGATTTTCCAACATTGTTATGTCTTTTAACTCACCTATTGAATCTAGATCATCTTTCAAAATCGAGCATATGTTCTCAATGCGACTCAAGTCTGGAGAGTTGGCTGGCCAGGTACCTTTCGCCCAAAAACTCTTTAGGTTACTTCTCAACCAATTTTGTGTCATGTTTGCCGTGAGCTGGATCGCCATCTTGTTGAAATATCGCACGGGACATATTTTTTAACATTTTCCTCTCAACAACTGTGCCTCTTTCTCGCTTTCTATTCATTGTAGACATTAAAGTTTTACCCAGTATCTCACTAACATAGCACTCTGCAGATACAGTTTGTCCAACGGGAATGAAGTGTAACTCCGACAGTGCACGATGTAACATCATACCCCATACTTGAATTTTCTTTGAAAATTTCACCATCTAAACGGGCTCGACATCCAATGTGTTTCTCGCTTAAACACAATCATTTTTCCTGTTTGGGGGATGATTTAACTCAAACGGTGATTCATCTGTAAATAATATGTTTTCCAATCATTTGCTGTCCAATTGACACGTTCTTTACAAAACTTTACTTAGCAGCCATGTTTTTCTGTTATTAACGGCTGCCACCGGTGTTTGTAAGATTTACGCCCTTTTCTTTTGTCAAATAGCGGTACACTGTACTCTGAGATACGGAATGACCCTTCAACTTCAATTTCTTGGATAGACCACGTACAGACTGTCGCTTTTTGCCAATTGATTTACTGATTACAATCTTGGCAACTTTCGATATGGACGATTTACGGCCACGTTCCCCTTTGATTTCTAATGCCAAATCATTCTTGAAAAGTCGCCACCAACGCTGAACTGTACGGATATTAACTCCAAGTTTAAGAGACACAAACTTCTGAGAAGAGTCAGCTTGTAGCATGCCAACAGCCTGTGAGCGAATCATGATACTGTATTCTTTCACCATTATATTATGCAAATAATTAGCCCAATTTGGATATGGAAATAGAAGCTATAAAATGTTTCGATTGATGAATGAAATAATTACTCAATAGAACCCTGTAAGATAAATTACGATTGCAAGTTTAAATACACAGATATTATTGCATGGGTGCACAATAAACAAATTTAGAAAATACGACATCAATTGTGAAACACCCTGTATATCATATTAATTCAAAACCTCATAGTTATCTATATTAGAACAAACAAACGATGTGGAACTACGTATACTCTTATCGATTTTATTACATACGAATATGTACGTATAGTTGCCAACTATCTAGATTCTAAATGTATCCACTATTTTCAGTGCCCAGGCTGCCACCTGATCATTTAACCAGGTAGTGACATGGCCATATGGCCAGGTTACCTGATCAAAACCTGGCCTGGAAAAATTCTACCTAGGTTTGACCTGGGCAGATTGCATTACTAACACGGCCCTGTAAGGCCTGTCCACCATACGCAACACATGCGTTCTACAAACTCCAACTATGTAAATCTCGACAAGCCTAGGTCAAAGCTCAAAAACATATGGTAACAGGATCTTTTCTACTTTTGCTCTAGGAGTATATAATTCCCTCCCACACCGAATTCGAGCTTCAGAAACTTATTCGTGGTTTAAATCCAGTTTGAAACCGATTTCTGTGCAGTGACGAACAGAATCATTTTTCTCCTTTATCTGTACTTTGCCTCAAATTTTTCCACAAAACACACCTTACCTCGCACACACTCTCCTCCTGTTCTTATGGTCTTATTCCACTTTAAGAGCTTCGAGACATTTGTAAGAGGCGTAATTTAAATGCTGTTTATTTATATTAGAATTATTATTGCATGAGAGGGAATAGTTCAGTTTTAGCCATATCAGTACTTAGACGATTTCTTTCAACGGCAGCGTTTCTCACCGCATTTTCTGAAAGCACTGATTTCGGGGATTGTGTGCCGCCGCTGTCTCTTATACCTGTACTAAACCATATATACTGTAACTGCGAGTGCAAATTCTACCAATATTAAAATATTGGTACATTCAGCGACAGAGAAAAGTTCACCACTGTTGGTCGATGGTGTTATTAAAATAATTTTATCTTGATTTCCACTCTCTGAATATACAGAATTCATTGTATACTCGTCATCATCTACGCCAACATTTGTTGTTGACGCAATTATTTCAAAGCGTCAAATGTTAAATTAGTCCTACCCTATTCAATATCTGAAAATATTTAGTTGGCTAAATGAAGCCAAACGTAGGCGAGTGGTGATCGGTTCCATTTGGTCTCAAGTTGGCAATCAAAGTGAGGGTAGCGTTGTGGGTAATGAGATTTGTGAGGTAAGGGGCATTTCAATCGAGTCAGAATACTCTACTCTCACAAAGATAACGCTGGCAGTGAGAGGACCAGTGATAAAGAACCCACGAATTTAGGGCATTTTTTATTTAAAATTATTAGAATTTAGGTACCTAGCGCTATACATTGATATTTCCCATTGAAGATTTTTTCTGGGAGGCAAGCCCCCTTGAAGTTTAATCCTGTATCCACAACTGATTATATGATAATTACAATTCGAAGATATACGTTTAGGACAAACTTGGTTGATATCAGCATAAATACAATGATGTCGGTCATAATTCACAAAAGCATTGTCAGAACCATCGCGTACTAGATTGTTTACATCAACGCCTTTTTGAGAATGTCTAAATATAATATTGATGTAAATAGAATCAGGAGTTTCATCAGGGCATTGATAAAAGTCAATAACCCAAATCTTTGAAACATATAATTATAATATTAAATACCGCTAAATGATAGCGTTTAAGATTCCCTATGTTAGAGGCATCAGTAGAAGCAGAGTATGGGATACTCTTTGAGAGTTTAATTCTTTTGACAGTTAATTCAATTGAATGAGAACATACAATATGAGAAATTTAGTCTCAGCTTTGTTTCTGGTACAATACATTTTCCTTGTAATTTTGGAATCAGGGCATATGATTGGTAGAAGTTTAATGAACAATCCATTGATAAATAGTTGAGATGATGTATGATTCGATGGTAACCATCGTGAGTTCAGCTGGAGGACAATATCTTCTTCATGACTATTTTACAGTAAAAGGTAGCCATTGAATCTGAAGGAGATGCAGACAGTTAGAAATTCTGTGTTTCTGACAATCCCGGTGCCTCTTACAAAGAAGACACTTTGCAGTAACTTCATCAATTTTAGAAAGCACCATTGAATAAGCAATATCTCTTTACTTTCTTGGGTTCTGGTTCAGCCATTGGTGAAATAAGATTTGTAATCTAGTATTAAATAGAATGAAGTTAGTTAATTACTTCTGAAGCTGCTAATATAATATATCAAGGCAAGGCTAGAAAATCTAAATTAGCTGATCTTCACACTGGTTGCCCAAACAAAAAACAAAATCACGTACAATACGATTATCATTGGGTATAATCGAACAAATAATAATAAACCAAAAGAAATACAGTTACGTAAACGGGATTTTCATACACAAATAGATTTTGAAACATAAAATATATTGTACATATATCTAAACATATGTTTCTTCAGAAATAAGAGCATTTTCTAAAGCAATTCTTTCCTCAACTAATTCTTCACTCCTTTCATTTATTATCAATATCAAATCATCCCTACATTCTTCATATTTTTGAATCAATAATTCTAATTCTTTCTTATACAACCTTCCTAAGAGAGTTATCCAACAGATTAAGTCATCAATTTTACTGTCTTTCCATGCGAACTATAGAAACACAAAATATATATGATAGTGTCAGAAATGTATAGTTTGTAGGGGTTTTGGTGCGGATGTCACATAATTATACAATATGTTTTCGAATAGTTTATATCCCATAAAACCCAACGGTCAGATCGTAACCAATATTGTGACTACTAATTTCACTTTACACAAGCAAAAATTTGAATTAAATCCAGATACCTCGAAGTTGGTGGTCAACAGAAATTTCCCATGGTTATGAGCAATTGAACAGACTGTGGAGAGAATATTGGCAAGAAACGCAGGAATTAACTATGAATGTAACAGTATTCATCTGAAAATTGGTCCACAGCAAATCCAATGACACGTTATTCAATTCTTCTCAACTACCTGAGTGTCTCCGCACATTGACGCAGAGTATTGTAGGTGTGTAGCAAAATTGTTGAAAATAGTACGTGAGCAAAATACTTTCAAATACTTACATTGTTGAAACATTCTAGCGTTGTTAGTGTATGATTCCTAATCATATTCATTGACCACATAAAATTGAAATATTTCTTAAAATATCGAAACAAAAATACTTAGATCTCGACACAAATTACTTTGAAATACACTTTAGGGCCATACAAGCGTTAAGTAACCCAAAATTTACAAAATTTTGGGCTCATCTCACGATTTTTCACCGTTTTGTAATTAAGACGGAGATATCACACTACGCATTGTAAACCTCCCCTTGTAGAGTTACGTAACGTTTAAATAATCCCTTAATGAGTTATTGAACCTTTTTGTGGCAGATTTGGCTGTTTCAGAGATTAGCTGGATATTTAATATCAAACTGTCTTTCTCTAGAGGTGTTGTAACTATGAGTACTATAATTGCTGACCATCAACGGATTAGATAACTGTAAAAACAATCCTTGCTTGAGAAAAAAATAAAAAATCACATCAATTGACACAATTGTAACTTTGACAAATTTGTCGATTTCAGATTTATCACCAAATGTTTTAAAGATTTCCATACGCTTGTTGTGACGTTGTCTCATTACCGAAGAATTGGAGATAAAGTGGATGGCACATCATGTTAAGTCCCACATAGAACCTGAGGGTCGAAAAAGTTGATCAAATCAGTTCAGCCAATATGTACAACAAACTTGGCATACATTTGAATGCATTGTGATATGAATTCATAATCTAACTGGAGCAATAATTGATATATCCATATTTATTCTCGATCACACTACTTATATACAAGTCATATTCTGCTTTATACCAACGACTGTTTAGAGAATTGTTGTTTTCTCTATAGGAAGTAAAACAGTCAATTTAAATGTACTTTCTTCCAGGCCGGGTAATCGGATTTCAATCATAGAAGTTATTTTCCATTTTTACATTCTCTAGTGTTATCTGATAACATTACAACTTTCCTCAAAATAAATTCACGATAGGAGATTTTGCGGATTTACGATATGTAATAGATCTATAATTCTATACTCAACTGTATTAAATATTTTCATACAACAATTAATTACTGTGAAACTCTCCGACACCCACAAAAATAATACAAACATATGATCCAGCAGCTCCGGCATTTGCTGGCACAGGGAACGCAACCAATCCCGTGTAAAGAACTGCAAAACTCGTCGTAAGCCCAAGAAGTAGAGTTTATAGATACCGAATTTCACAGAATTTTCTATACGCCCAAGAAATGACCACATAGGAATTGATTTATGTTGAGTCCTTATGATGAAGTCTTTGTCACATAAAAACAATCTTTGTTTCCCTGAAGTTTAATTATAAGCATTGTTAACCGTATCTATTTAGGATAGAAATAGACATGGGAATAAGTTAAATCCTAAAATTACAATGTTAATATCAATCAAAACCTAAATTACCAATACTAACATGCTATGATTATATTTATATATATATATATATATATATATACAGTCAATGGACAAAAGTATTCGACTACACAAATATATTGTCATAAATTGTATACTCTTTCCCGCTCCTATATATTGTGTAGTCTATATTCGTAGCTGCAATCTAGTAATTTGCATAGAATAACATATGTTTTTTTGAGAATTTCAAAAAAATATTTTCGATTTACACTTTTTGAAGGTGTTAATTAATAATAATTATTAGATAATTATTGATATCAAAATATGTGGTAATTCAAAACCTATTAAGAATCTATAATTTCTGACTTGATATTTGAATTCTACGTAGGCGAGTTACCCTAGATTTAAATTTCCAATGGGATTGAACAATTTTTACCAAAGTTATAGAAGAATTTCAATTTGTGGCACCTTTTGCCCAAGGTGGCACAAGTGGTCGTTACCAAGAGGTTATTTTGTAATTCAAGGGTTAGCATAGTCATATCATTCGAAAATATTACTTTGACTTATTCCTCCTAACCCTAGTTGATTTCCTTATAGTGGCGCTTTTTCCTGCCGCCTGTGTCACTTTTTTTCAAAAAGTGGCTCAAGTGGCACAAATTGAAATTCTTCTATAACTTTGGTAAAAATTGTTCAATCCCATTGGAAATTTAAATCTAGGGTAACTCGCCTACGTAGAATTCAAATATCAAGTCAGAAAATACAGATTCTTAATAGGTTTTGAATTACCATATATTTTGATTATCAATAATTATCTAATAATTATTAATAATTAACACCTTCAAAAAGTGTAAATCGAAAATATTTTTTGAAATTCTCAAAAAAACATATGTTATTCTATGCAAATTACTAGATTGCAGCTACGAATATAGACTACACAATATATAGGAGCGGGAAAGAGTATACAATTTGTGACAATATATTTGTGTGGTCGAATACTTTTGTCCATTGACTGTATATATATATATGTATATATAGCTAATTACCTATGCTGACCTAATGAAATTCAGAAAGATTACTCCTAAAATTGTGTTTTGTAGAGCTTTAGGTGTAGTTTGAATTTTTTCAGTAGAGACTTTTCGGTAAACTTATAAATCTTGTCTCCCAAAGTTTACCGAATCTAGAATAGTAGATTCTGTTCCTTGTTCCGAAACTACGCTAAACCATTCCAACAGTTAAAGACGCGACATATAATGGACTTTTGTAGGAGAATGGAGGGCTATTTGTACAAATCCTTGTTCAAATTGAGTACGCCATTTTGAAATCTCCCACAGTCTCTTTCCCGAAGCAAGAGGCTACAACATCGCTAAATTACATATTCTGAGTAATCCATGGAATTCTTTTTCTTTATCAGACATTTTCCTGGGGATCGCTTCGTGTAACTTGTGTCCTATTTCAAGTAGTAAGTACCATTAAGGTAGGTTGAACATCACATAAAATCTACAGGCAAAAAATAATATGCTTCACTCTCTTCAATTCCATCGTAGTTGATTGCACGATTTTCGATTCTCCATGATATATATCACAAGTTTCGTAAATATTGTGGTGATCTGATTATCTTGGTTCAATGCACCACTACCCAGCGCACTTCTCTTGTCCTAAGTACACCATAAACAAGGGATACGTCCAAGCCATGCAATAGTAAGGAGCTTTCAAATCCACTGTAAATGATACAATGCATTTTTTCTATCAATAGTTTTATTTGTATATCTTGAGACATAATTGAGAAGTGATAATTACATGAAGGAGCACTCGCAACTCATGGTCATGTCAATGCTCTCATCTCTCAAGATCTCGTAGTGAGTGTCAATATTTACAAATACTAATTTGCACATCTCCTCACGATAGAATCGTGAGATAATTGATGAAACACAAGATTTTGAAGCTTTCCAGGTTGAGAGCCCTGGTATGGGGTATACTTGATAGGTGACTGAGATATCATAGTGTTGAAACAAAAGAAGTTGTGAATTCACGTCCAAATTTATCCAAGGCTTGATATAAATATCACGTACTGACAGCTCTCCAGTAACAAAAAATATCTTTTGGTAAGGGCGTTGGGAAGCAAGGCGACAAATGCCAATTTCTATGAAATAATGTTAATTCTATAGGCCATGAGTCTGCATAGCCGGCCCACTTTTCATGGGCTTCCTACTTCACTGTAAGGGTAATAGGGCATCAATATCGCAAAATCTGACAATCTAGATATTATGAAAATCTGACGAGTGTTTTGTTTGAATAGTCCAAACACAACTTGAATATATTCAAAAATGTTGTCACATACGAAATGAAGCTCCGTGATACATTGGTTTCATTCATCCACGGTGTCTCTAACCGTTCATCATATTTGGATAAATATGGCCCCATAGAATTAAGGATCAAAGAATTTCTGTTAGTGGAATCTATGTGAAGATTCTCTAAATAGATTTCTTGCGGAAAATCGAAACACTCGCAATCACACAATGGTTATCTAAATACTATTTCACATAGCATGGAGAATAATCCAAATCATAATATTTTCTCCAATATTCTATCATACTTTTGGAAATACATATGTCAACCCTATTAATTATAAATAAACTTTAATTACAAAGAGTAACAAATTACTGACTTTCTACCAATTCATACTACTTCTGAACATCAAAACATCTTAGATCCAGAGAAAATGCATTTATTATTGAAATTTTGTTATACACATTTTTTCTATATTCTCTTGGAAATCGATTTAATAATATCTCGTTTGAATTATAGGAAAAACAACACGTGTTTTGATACGAATTCCATGGACCATATTTTTCTGAAATGATCAACGTTTAGGGATGTCGTGAAGCCGTTTGCGTTTGGTTATTTATGCTTGATGGCCAAAAGTGGTAAAAGGTGTGAATTCTATGTACAAATTTAAGCTTCTTTATTAGATTATTACATAAATGAAGAGTGAAAACAAGTAAGGATGAAAATCGTGATTTCGAGTAAATTTATAATTGTTACGTGCAAAGGCCCATTAATAAATTACAGGTGAGACTATCATTCAAAATATATTGCTCGAGCGGAAAAGGCCATTAAATTTCGGGATCTATTCAAAAATCACAAATAATTGGTTTCAAACAATACAAGTTTAAATTTATTGGTGATAAAATGGCACGATTAGGAGGGGTGTAGGGGTCGAAAAGTAAGAACTTTGGGTACTTCTTGACAAGGGGACTGACTTTAGGCGTAACTAGACTCATGCATTTATTACATTTTGAGTTTTCTCTGATGTGAGCTAACACTTGGCTTCCTGGTTCCATGATTTATTGATTCTACAATCTTCCATACCTTTGAGTAGTTACACAGTGAGATCCGATTTTTAATTTCATATTTACAATTCATTTTGAAATTGATACTTGATATATAATATAATGAATACATATTACCTATATTTAAAATAAGTTATATGAATTTAAGTGAACTGACATAGGATGGGAATTAGCTATAACATAATTTCTGTTTACTAAATTGTTAAGTTACATATAATACATTAAGACACAAAGAAAAGTTATATTCATTGAATTATCAAAAGATTTGTGCCCATAAATAATATTTTTCGTACAAAATCATTTTCACCACTTGGAAAAAAATAGAGGTAGAAATTTGTTTTCGAATTCAACATTCTCATTCTAGAATGAAAATAGACATTTTATGGCTATTTAAAATACATATATATACATATAAATATGTGGGGGTCAATAATGTCTTATTCAATGCAACAATTGGTCTGGAGACATTAGAGGGGCCTTCCAATGTCCTACAGACATATTATGGATTGGAAATTAGATAAATTAAACTGCCTAGCGAGAGGTTCATTAGGTTCAGAGATCACTTATTAATGAAATTTGGACTCTGGCAGTGGTTTTAACATTTGGGGGCAAAACGGCGGTAAGTAATCACTTCGTTAACCATTAAATGTTTTGAAGTTGCCTATCATTTAGGTTGTAATTAGCACAAAAAACTAAAAAGTTGAATTTTGACTTTCAATTGGTACCCAAATATTTCGAACAGGTCCGTAAATAGCACTAACAATTATTCCGGTTTCTTCTATATGACCATACCTCCACACAAAGGTTTTTTGATAATTCATCTCTAATATATAGGTATTTGCCAAATTTTCTGGTTTAGGGGCGCCGTTTGACCTTCAAAATTTTGATTTTTCTGCCAGGGTCACCAATTCTGAGAGTCAAGTCATGAAAGAAGTTCGAAATTCCTTCAATACTCAGATTTACCGGTAATACTTTATCCAAAGGCTTAAACCCATAAATTCCCAGCTTAAGGTCCGAGAAAAACTTTCTGAAGCAGAATGCACTTCAAAAACTATGAAAATTGACTCTCCGTAATCAGGAATTTATATATAGGACAACCTGAAAAAGGACTTCGAATTCACAAAATCTTTGCGCGTTTTGAGGGTGGCTATCAACAAGATTAGATCGAGGTCTTCACGTTACATCTGCTTATAGAAAAAGTCTTTTAAACAATCTTTGGTGGGACTATAGCATGATTAAATAATGAATATGATCAGTAAATATCTGATGGACCTGGTTAAGTTTCATCCTAGGTCCCTGTGCTATCATTTCAGAACTGCCATCGATAAACATGAATACATTTTAGTGTGATTCCTTGGCGAAGCTGAGAAATATATTTATAACCATGAATTATACGACATGCATTGTAGTTTATTCCAGTACAACTAACTCATATCTTGAAGCCTACTCACATTAAGTATGCCATAGCCTACTCTACCATAAGACCTGCCCACTTTTTGTGAATTTTGGACCAGGGATATGGTCGGAAATTAATGCATTTAACGTGTATATCCAATATTACAGAAACGGTACATTTTCACCAGAATAATTGAACTTCATGTTTGTAGAACAATATATTATCAACCATTATGCAAATGCTAAAAATCCAAGGAAAGAATAAAAAAATCTGCCTAGTAAGTATTTTTTTGTTAAAATATGCCATTCTTTGATGCTTTGTGCAAAAGTAAATATTGGATCTTTCAAGTTAAAGTGAACATATGAAATGATCTATACAAAAACTGTCGAGATAAAGTTTGCTCGTTCTAAAGTTACTGGCGATACTACGGATGACAGATTTTTATGAATATCCAATGAAATTCGATAATTTTTAAAGTGATGGTCAATTAGAATAGCCTATTTGTAGTAAATATCCGACTCCAATACACTTGTAGTATACTTTGATGTGATATCTCTGAATATTATTACATCATGATAAAAATAACAAAATATAGGCTTCACGATTACGTTAATAGTTAAAACATCAAAATGTATTACAAGATAGGGAAGTCTAGTGCATTCTATATATTGACTACACTGATTTGGAAAAAATTTAACAATTATCGAATTCTAATTCGATATTCATAAAAATATGCCAACTATGATATCTCCAGTAACTCAAGAACGAGGAAACTGTATCATGACAGATTTTGATACTTAAGACGTATTATTAACGATTCTACAGGCATCAAAGAAAGGCATAGTTTAACGAATAAATGCTCAATAGACAAATATTCCACACATTGCAGAATTTTTAGCAGTTAATGGTTAATAATACAAAGTTCTACAAATAGGCAATCATGTATTCGGGCAAAATGAACTGTTTACACATTTTTGAATCTACACACAAAATACCTCCATCTCCGACTGTATTGCTGGTCCAAAAGTCACAAGGGGTTGGCAGGTCTTATATTAGAGCAGGCTATGAGTAAGCAGAAGTTACAGATCCTCTTGTTCGCTCAAAAGTTACTTGTCGTCACACTAAGAACTAACATTATTGTGAAAACATGAAAACTTGCCGGTATAGTAGAAGGAAGTCCAACTGTAAATAACGCCTGACCCACTTTTGGAACACTCGATTTAGGACACAAATCGAGAGTTCTAATTGCTAGTCAGCTATGGCCTTCCAAAGCCCGAATTTTAGTTAAGAACCTACTGAATACAAAATATAATATTTCAGAACTTTTCAGATTGAAAAATATCCATATATATATTATCTTGCAGATTATTTCAAATACTATTGAGAGTTAAAAAATTGGTAAAATTGGTTTCAAACGCGAGCGTATCGATGGTGGGATTCAAGCACTAAATTAACGTATCGTGTTTGCAACAAGTGAGCTATCTATAGAATTATAACATAAATTTGAGAATTACTATTCGAATTAAAGGGCTCCAAAGCAATTGATTTCTAGAATTTCTTCCATCTTCCTGGCGCTTATTCCAACTCACAGTGTATTAAATTTCGAAAATAGACTCGAGATGTTTATTCAACCACATCAATTTCCTGGGTATTTTCATGGCATATCTGGATTCTATGGAATAGCTTTGCAGTCAAGTACGAAATTGGGTGTATTCGCGAATTATCTAGTGTATTCAGAATGCACAACATTTTGGATAATTCACGAATTCACTGGTGTAAATTAGGGCTGTCGACGAATCCTTATTATCTAAGACCCGATTATGGAATCCTTGGGCACAGAATACCCGGGTATTTGAATTACAATGGGATTATATGTTTATTTTCTTACCAAAAAAGCGCAATAAGTCTACCCATTATACTACGATATATGTTAGTCAATCATACTAAATAGCAATATGATTTAACACAATGGATAACTAAATACCTATCGTATTATCTTGTCATCAACTAGTAATAATATTCTGTCAGTCTACTATTTTGTAGTATTCTTGAAATGGCATTTCAGAAATACTAATGCATCCAAGGAGGAGTCACTTAAACTAGATCTTAACTTCGTGTTGAAAAGGCCTGCTGCGGAAAAATGTTCTTTTTGCTTCTACACTGGCTGGAGAGATAGTATATAGGGATTGCTCCAGCAACTGTAAATTAGATGATTTACTACCAGTGGCCTGAAAAAGGCTGAATTCTTTAGCCAGAAAATGAAAGTCGTCTTCAAGAACTTTGTTTGAAGATGAGTTGTGGATTTGCGAATAGATTCCCTTAGTTCATCGAGCATTATACTTTTGGAAGGAACAATACTCAAATTTGATAATTCAGTGGTGTTATTAATTTGTGTTGTGTTATCCTCAATAATATTATTAGTCTCTGCTTGAATTGGGTATAGACGTTTGAGTATACCTTTAGCAGTCTTTAACAGGTCGGATTTCTTTATAGAATTATCGATAGATGCTGGATTAAGGAGATATTTTATTAAAGCAGCTATTTCAATCACTCTTCTGTCATCTATACGTTCCTTTAGGGTTTGAAATACATCAAGTGCCAGTTGTGACCCAATATTGTCAATTCGTGAATACATGAAATTAAATATTCCTTCTGCCGTTAATAGATTAGAATCTCGGCTACATAATGAAGCAACTGCGATTTCTACAGGCTTTGGACATTTGTGGATATCATCACGCATTTCCCAGTCATGTTCATAGATGGTAATACCACATGAAACATCAATCACAGTAGAAGCTCGCAAACCGGGGCACCACCATTGTATCCGTGCCCTTGGTCTTCATTGTATCCTACCCTTAGGATGCACTAAGCTGTATAAATTGTAGCCAATAAATTCTGGACAACAAACCGTTGAACAGAGAACAACCAAATTATATTAATTGCTTAGTTTGCCTTTTTACTATAAAAACTACATGTCTACTATCAAACTTCACACAAGTCTGCCCCAACCATCGAACACGACAAAATGCTCTTAGGATGTTGGATGATGGCAAGAGTGAGCGTATAGTAGCTGAATTCTTCAATGTGGGTAAAGGAGCAATTAACAGTATCAAATCCAATCGCGTGGCAATTCAGTTGCAAATAGACGAAACAAGTGAAATCACTGAGAACATCAGGAAACGAAAGCACTCTGTTGTTGTTCCCATGTACGAAGATATCGAGACTGCTGTTATTGAATTCCTGAAATTAGCGCGAGATCGAGGAATGGCCGTAACTGGCCCTATGCTTCGTACCCTAGCTGAGAGGGAAGCTGGTGCAAATGGAGTGGAGGGATTTAAGGCTTCAAAGGGATGGCTTTCGAGAGTGAAGGCGCGTTATGGGCTCTGTGGAAGAGCACTTAGAGGTGATGCAGCAGGTGTTAAAAAGGTGGTTTTTAAGAATTGGGAAGAGGACTTGCCTAGGATCATTGGGTCTTATAAGCCGGAAGATATCTATAACCGAGATGAAACTGGGTTATATTTCAGGACAACAACCACCAAGTCCCTTGTTCTTCCTAAAGATACCGCTCATGGTATTAACAGGACAAATCTCGCCTCACTCTCATGGTCTGTACATCTATGCTTGGTGAAAAGAGAAACTACTCCTGATATGGAAGAGCAAGAAACCAAGGGCTTTGAAAGGTGCAGACATGTCCAAATTACCTGTTGTGTACAAGGCTCAGAGGAAGGCATGGATGACTGGTCTTATATTTTGCTCTTGGATGAAGGACTTCGACAACAGAATGTACAAATCAGGTAGGAAAATCCTAATGTTCATGGACAATGCAAGTGTCCACAAAGCCTATGATGGGCTTAGTTTAAAGGCAGTACAGCTTGCATATTCCCCTTGCAACATCACGAGTTGTACCCAACCATTAAATGCCGGTATTATCCAGTCTCTCAAATTGCTATATAGTAAACAGGTGCATGAGAATCTATTGACACATATGGTGAATACTGACAAAATTAATAAACCTAACGGTGACCCTTATAAAATGATTACAATTGCCCTTGTTATAGTTTGGGCATCTCGAGCCTGGAATCAAGTGAATGCCCGAACGATCTCATAATGCTTTTCGAAGTGCGGGTTTGGAGTTGCAACTGTTGTCCCCGAGCTACCCATGATCATAAATCCAAAGGAGATTCAAATTCAGATAGAAGAAAATGACGAATATGGGATTTTTCCCCCTGTAATCAGTCCTGAAGAGCTCATTGAGGAAGCGTTAATTAATGTCACCCAAAGGCTAAACGTCCATGACAAAGATTGTGGAATTGAATGCGATTCTGAGGGTGATCTATCTAAAGCTTTTCCTATCCCGACTTTAAAATCCGCACTAGAAGCTATTCGAGTGCTTCAGATGTATGCCTTGGGTTGTGGTGATGAGGAAGTTCTTGAGGGAATTTTAAGTTTGAAAACTACTTGATGGTAGTAGCTGCAAGACACACCCAAGAACAAAAACAGTCCCAAATTAGTGACTACTTCGCCAGTGATCATAAGTAAGCCCAATATTGGGTTCGAATATTCGATTATATTACCATTTATTGACTAGCAATACAGATATTGGTTGGAATAATTTATTAAACAATGTAATCATGTCTATTTAAGTGAAAAGAAGTCTAGACTGTAGCATAATCCAAATTCAGTTGGAAAATATTGTGAAGCTCGCAAACCGGGGCACTCTCCCAAACCGGTGCACTTTTCAGAAACGCCAAGGTGCCCCTGTTTGCGAGCTTCTACTATAGTGCTTTACTTAATTTTTTTTTCAGTCCCAAAAACCGCTCAATCATAGTGACTAAACTGCTCCATCTAGTTTTGCAATCAAGGATTAATTTCAATTCCTTTCCGTTTCGAATTTCCTTAACATAACCCTGGAGAATATCATTTTTTGTTGGAGATTTTCTAAACAACCTTGCAATTATTCTGAACTTATTTATTACGAGGTTCAAATGATGCTTTAGAATCGGTAATATGATATCTATATCATATGGGTCACAAATTTCATCAACATCACGAAGCATGTGATCGTGAAGTTCTTCATTCAATTCAGCCAGTGAATTTCCGATTATTTCAACGCTATCGTTAGTTTTGGGATCATAGAGGACATCACCAACTGCAAGATGGATGGCATGAGCAAAGCATATTTGGTGAATTGTTTTACAAAGTTTTCCCATTTTGGTCATAACTGAGGCACCATCAGTTACCACTGCTACAACATGTTCATTTAGATCAGTGGTTCTCAACCAGGGGGATATCCCCCATTGGGGGGGATAGCGATACCGAAGAGGGGGGATGAACGCAAGAGGGGGGATAGAGGGGGATACATATCCGGAGAGAACAATCTATGCTTGGGGTGTGCGTCAATAATCTAGTCAGAGGAGGCTCTTCGCTACCGCTACTTATTTTATATGTTTGTATTTAATTTCTCGCTCTTTTAAAACCATTTGCATATTACGTCAATAAAGTTAGTACTCAGATATAATTATTGTTAATACTTTGTAAGAGTTCGAAAAGATGGCATGCATCTGACAAATATAAATTGCTTTTGTATGACAATAAATACTATGCATTCGATTGTGAATACGTTATCGATGTGTGATTCCAATAATATGAATAATATGGCATCTTATTGATCGATACAATTTCATTTTACAATCTACATAAATATGACATAGAACTGTATCTACATTAATTCATTTTCAATCCTATCATTGCAAGACTTTATTATACAAGCAGAAGATTATGTCCGAACCAAATGCAAAAAGCAGAATTCGACATTATGATCCCTCTTACCTGCAGTTTGGATTCATTTCTAGTCCAGACGAATTAAAACCTCTTTGTTTGACCTGCCATGTATGCTTGGCGAATAATTCTATGAGGCCTCATTATTTAAAAACGCATCAATTTTCAAAACATCCCACAGAGGTGGGGCAGCCAATAGAATACTTTTCGCAGAAAAAGAAAGTCTATTTGAATCAACAAAATCTTTTTCTCTCTTCACTCAGTCTACCGATTTGAAATGTTGTACTTTGGCATCCTATGAAGTATCTTTTCTAATCACAAAGCTTAACAAACCTCACACAGATGCAGAAACTCTAATCAAACCTTCACTGTTGGCTTGTGCCAAGCATGTTCTGGGAAGTGCGGTAGCTGAGAAACTAGACAAAATCCCGTTATCTAATGATACAGTAAAAAGGAGGATTAGTGAAATTTCACAGAATTTAGAAGATAAATTGGTCCGGCTTATAAAGGATATTCCTATCAGCATTCAATTAGATGAGTCAACATTTGCAGCAGAATCTACTCTTATTGTCTGTATGCGTTTCATCGATAACGATTGCATAAAGGAAGAATTGCTTTTCGTTGATTATTTTGAATGTCGTTGCACTGGACAAGATATCTTCAAGATGGTTAGATCCTATTTTGACTCACATCAGATTAGTTTAAGCCAAGTTGTTAGTGTTAGTACAGATGGAGCTCGAAATATGACTGGTAGAGATATTGGATTCTGGGGCTGTTTTAAAAGGGAAGTACCGCAGTGCAGTTTTATCCATTGTATGCTTCATAAACAGGCGTTAGCTGCTAAAAATCTCCAGTCTGAACTTCATGAAACACTTAACCTTGTCATCAAAGTTGTGAACTTTGTCGAATCAAGTCCTATGAACGAACGTATACTAAGAAAACTATGTGAAGATTCGGAAGCAGGACACGACGTCCTCCTTTTCCACACAGAAGTTCGCTGGCTTAGTAGAGGAATATCTCTTGAACGAGTATATTCTATTTATGATCAGTTATATGAATTTCTAGATCAGAAACATTTCTTCGAGACAGAAGAGTTTTCATCGATCTACTTCAAACTGAAATTAGCTATCTTACTGAAATCTTCTCTTACCATAACCTGAGTAATCTTAGGTTGCAGGGAGATGGGATATTCCTTCAAGCGGCTACAGAAAATGTGACTACGTTTCAAAATAAGTTGGAATTCTTTGTTTACGTATACTGAGCAACCAATGGAACATGTTCCCACGTTTAGAAGCAATTCTTTCCCTTTCGCCACATCTTGAAGTTAAATTTACTCCCCTTGTCGAAGAACATTTGATAAATCTAGTTACAGATTTTTCAAATCGCTTTTCGGACGTTCCATCAATCCCTAAATACCTGCTAACCCCGATGGATATGTCACTGGAAGATATGATGGACTTAGACGACATCCTAGTAGACGAGTTGTTATATTTACAGGCAAAAGAGGAGGCAAAAGCTAAATATTCTTGTGCAAACAAAACGAAATTCTGGTTTTTAGTGAAGGGGATAGCACCAAATCATTTCAAAACAGTTGAAAGATTGCTTTTGCTTCCATTTCCAACAACATATTTTGTGAGAAAACGTTTTCTTCAGCAAATTTTTTTAGATCAAAACACCGCAGGCGACTTAACTTCAGTGAAGATTTAAGGATATCAGCATCAAGTTATAGTCCAGATATTGAAATATTAGCATCTAATAAGCAATCACAAGGTTCGCATTAATTACAGTTAATTTGAATTAAAAAAACTAATTTCAAATTATTTGGGGAGAGAAGGGGGGCCAAAAGGGAGAGTAAACTTCATGGGGGGGGAAGGCCAGAAAAGGTTGAGAACCACTGATTTAGATGAATATCGAATTCCTCAAGTTTAGATTCAAGAATTCCCTTTGCACTTTCGGCCGGCATGGTGTTAAATATTCTAGCAAGTCCAAGGATCCAAACTTGGAGCTTTAGATGGAGATTGACATTCATGTACCGTCTGTTCCAATTTGAAGTGTATTATCCAGAGTTATACAAAATCGAGCATTATTCTCGAGCATTTCAGCCAATTCTTGCTAAATAGAATATTTCACTTGTAAACTATATTCTCTAACTCTGATTGATATAGTAGAATGGCTCCTTGGTGGTATAAAACCCTCTGCTGATAAGGATAACCTGATAAACTTACTCTGAGAAATGCTTAGATAATTAAATCAATCTTCCGCAGCTAATCGGGATAATATTTCACCTAGAGATTGCTGATTAGTGTAATCAGAAGAGAAACTTGCTTATCATCCAGTTTGATCCTCTTACTTGAAAAAGTGTCCCCCTTAGCCTCTTGAACATCATCGAACTTGATGTTGTGTACGGAAAATAAAAGTTTTCTAAGAGCACTTGTACTTCCACCACTACAGCTGAGAATATTACTGAAATACATAGGGAACATTTTGCTTCTTCGCCAAATTTCCCAAAATGCTTCCAAGCTAATGATTTTGATTTAGTTGTTGCCATTTTTCTTTCAAATTGATCAGGACTAACATCAATTTAGCATTCATATACTATATATTATACAATGTTATTGTTGCTCGGTTACTTTTAAGGATTCCACTAAATATTTTACAGGATTAATTGAATTACTTCATTTGTATTCAATATACAATGAACATTATACTATTCCTTAAATAATATTATATTACCCGGGCCCCATCACTAGTGTAAATCCGTATTCATTGTAACTTGACACATGAGGTATTAGTATCGAATACAGTCTATCTGCATATCGCAAGAAAGATGTCTCTTATTACCTTTTCAGACGATTTATACAATCCATTATCTTAACATTCATTAAATTATTGGACTATTATTCGCTACCTTCCTATAATACTGTGTTAAGCAAAGTAGAGGGACCAAAAGGTTGTCTATTCATTCATCAGGTCCATAAATATTATTAAAGTGGAGAAAAGAGAGTTGAAATCGGGTTCGGGTTCGAAGTTGACCAGTTCGAACTTTGTGCGGGCAATTTTTGAAATTCAACGATTTAATTCCATTTTTTGAAAGATTATACTTACATTAGAAACATCATATGGAACTTTAATGAAATGCCCTTAAAAGGATATTTACGGCAAGTGTTCTCAACCTGGAGTGTACGGCAAAACATTTCTGTTATATTATTGGCAGGGGCCCCGCGATACCATAACATGAACTAAAAGGCCCGCTGGAGAAAAAAGGTTGAGAATCAATGATTTACGGACTAAATATTATTAACCCATTTGGTTGCAAGAATAAATTTTCCTTTCTACACTTATTTACACTCCGAGTTTTGGCCGGGTTCGGAATCAGATCAGGGGTAAAGTTTCGGGTCGGGTCGGGTTCTGAAAAGTGTACTCGATTCCAGCTCTGGAATAGAATGTGCTGGGGATGGTGAGGTATCTGCCTAACCAGTGTATAGACTAGAACAAAATGATTATGAAAATAATCACTGAATATTTTGCATACTATTTGAACATCTTTGACTGCGGATAAACACTAAACTACCTTCTGGGGAACTAGGGTGGGACTAATCCTTTGAAAAACATATCATTACATATGTAAACTAACACTGTGAAAGATGTTCAATTATATGCATATATGACTATCAACCTTAGACTCAATCTACAGGTACATATCAGAAAATACATTATTAGGGACCTGGCGAATAATATTAGAACTTTCAGGGCCTCAAAATTGGTTAACACGACAGATAAGCTGTATTTTAAACCAAGAAATCCAACTGCATGTGTCAAGTTACAATGAATTCGAACTTATACTGCAACAAACCATAATATTTTTGATAATGCAAACGTAGTAAGTTCTTAAGTAATATATTCACCCGACCCTATTTATAATCTTTCCTAAGCCTGCCATACCCAAAGTAGATAAACATCATTTACATTGACAAGTTCGGTTGGTTAATACTACAGTATGTCCACTAATTATCTAGAATTACAAAAAGCGAAATTCTGAAGGCAGTAATAATGAAGTACTAGTAATTAAGTTGAGTAATTAATAAATGTACAGATAACTATAGTTGGTCCTTTTACCAGCGTTATCTACAACCTTTTGGCACCTTTTAGATATCGAAATCGAGTGGGATCAGGAAAAATCAAGGATCGTGGATATTTATATGATAGCAATCTGTGATATAAGGACAGATTCTGTCCCTGGCTGTTTCTTTTCTGCTTATATTCATCTATTTTAGAAATTCTAGATTTTTCAAATATATGGACTTAGTCTGGGCCAATCAAAATATTTTGGGCTTCATTTCGCAATCACTCCTTCACCTTTTACATGTGTATTTGTGTTCTTTCGTGTTGATTTACGCGCTGTCAATGACAATCTTGATGGGATGTGACGAATGGAGGACCTTGATTCTTCTCCAAATTATTTGAAAATACTTCTTATGATAGTCGTAATGCAGGTGATAACCACTTTCAGGCTTTAAGTGATGTTTTCAAGGATAATTAATAAGAGATTCATCGAAGATCACGCAATATAGCGGCTGAATATAGGTACAAAGTATGCAAAATTATTTTGGAGATTGTCTCCTTACTTTCAAAAGGTTTAAATGTCTCCACTTTTTGATTTTGAGACATAAATTAAAATTATGACGCCAATGAAAGAATACAAAAAGGAAATAATATTTAAAACACAAATAGTGATGATGAGACACCATATCTTTTGAAAACGAAAAAATTACCAAGTATTTAATTGAATTTTGAGCCTACTAAATGCAATTGATGGAGTATATTACAAAAAAACAAAGCCTATCACAATATCCTCTAGAAAGGGTAAAGGATTGTATAAATATTTTAGTAGTATACTATAATCACAGTTAAATATAAATTTATTGTATTTCTGAATCTACAACAGTAAGTATTCATATATAGTGGACAGTGGGCAATATTAAAAAATTACAGCACACGAACAGTATATTTATACCACTGTATTTGAATATTTGATGTTTCAAATCCAATCCATAAGTTCAGGCGAGAATATCTATAGTGCACCAAAGCAGCTGCGTATAATTAAGGTACCTAACAGTGTGAGGAGATTCACCATACGAAAGCGCCAGTACAGTAGACTCTCGTTAATACGTAGACCAGGGGAATGCCAAATTTCGTACTCCTTAACGGAGAACGTATAATGCGAATTAATTAGAAGGTATCGAAAGGAATTGATAAAGTGTTCAAATTCGTACTCCATATCGGGAGTTACTCCATAACCGTGTTCGTATAAGAGTCTCTCTGTATGATGAAAATACGAATCTTATCAGGGGAATTTAGCTGGTATCCTCCAAAAATTGAGACTAACAATATGACAAACAATAGAGGTGAACATTTGAAATAAAAATGAATTAATTAGACATACTTGTAAAAGAGATTCCTCTTTACTGTAATCTTGCAGCCACTTCGGAATTTCTACAAAAAAAAAAAATATCAGAGTTAGTATATAGAATACAATCAGGGAACTAAGAATTATATAGTAGGTGTTACTCCAAATAACACAAAAGAAAAGTTACAGAATTTTTATGGGAATTTAAAAGCAAAGGGTTTGTTATAACAGGGCTGGAATTTGAGTGACACAACTGGAATTTGTCCCAAATGGAAAGGATATAGTGGCCTGTGGATCAAAGAATTATGTTTGTTGACAAGATAATCCATGCAAAATATACATATAATACTACAAATGTACGTAATAATAGGCTGTTTCACCAAGTAAGCAGGGTATTTAGAACTAATCCATACAAAGTTTGAATCCCAAAATTACAAACGGGGGCCAATACCAATGTTGCTTCATGTTATATCCAAATAATAATGTTATGTTGAAATCTTAGTTAATTTCCGCGACACACGAGTACATTTCACCCAAGAAGTAGTTGATCTAATCTCACTCTTTTGGAAACGAAGATTTAAATTTGAGGGGGAAAATTGTCCGAAACTCAGGTAAAAAGCTAATTTTACAAAGAATGTGGTGGAAAATATAATTTCTAAGGTCCGGTTTAAAATCCACCGAATTTTTGATAAGTGGTAAATGATGAATAAACAAATTAACTATCGAGGAAATAATTATCCTACATTGATATCCAGAATTTGAGAATCACAAAACACTTGAAGTTAATTGTAGTATTTGTATACATATTCATATGATTTGGGAGAGATCATTTACTCTGAGAATGGAAATGGAATGCAGTACCTCAGTAGCAAGTTTTCAGTGAACATTTACATAAAGTATTTGTTAATAGTTGTTCTACAGTAATTCAATAAATTATTTACTACAGATCTCGCCCTACCTATAGTATCGAAACATTTCGGCATCCAAATACTTTTGTTTCTCTGGTAGCACCCTTTCTCAGAATACTCTGACTATTAAGCTTTGTCTACTTGTATAGTCTATTAAGGGTCGATCCCTGGAATTGAGAAGAGAGGGGATCTAGATTATCTAATGTAAATCTGGAGGAAAGAAGCAGGCGCAGGCGCATGAACAGGTTCAGGACGCAAAAAATGGGAGCGGTTATTGAAAGAGGTTAGTCTATTAGTAGATATTATATATATATATATAAATTGGAGAGGATTTTAGTTATTCAATTTTTGTGCTCAGAATTATACTATCTCGGTGAATCTCATGGAAGAAGTAAAATAACCCGAGTTACAAGTACTAATATATAATTATTCACAGCATTTATGGTTCAACCACAATATTACAAATCTTATTTACTGATCGTAGAATGAAATTTGTACATTTTAACATGAAATGAAGTATAATTGAAATATAACTAATCAAAAAGCATATATTTCAGAGCTAATTTCAGTTGGAAATGGAATCATTACGTTTAAGAATCATCAATTTAGTCTTCCTATAAAATTCTCTTTTTTGCAGTGCATTGAAGCAGCGATTCCTATTTGATTTCATATAAATTACAGATTTCATCAGTTTTCTATACAAATTTCAGGATTGTTACAATAAAAAGTGATTCGCAGGACAATTATTCACAAACTATATTGCACGATTAGGGCAAAGAGTTACATTCGTAACGAAAAGGAACACGAGAATTTTTCCATATCATTTTAACAAATTCCGGAACCAAAATTGAGATTGTAGCTCGTTTTGAGGTCATAACATGACACATTTTCCCGGAAGTATTCGGGTATTAGTGACAGCAGAGAAGAAGTCTCTGAAATGTTTTTCCAAGGACAACAAAATAAAATCGACCAAAATCCGATACTTCTCAATATTAGGTTTAATTTGGACTTGTTTGTATATAAATTAGCCCTAAATTAGCCAATATTGTATTATCGATGTGTTACAACTTCATTCGAAATTTATTGTTGATATTTGTAAATGAAACTGGGCTCATTGATCGAATGAACTTTCAAAATTCGAAACAATACCGGCGTTCGACCGGTACTACCCAGTTTTGGACACAAGAAAACAGTCCATTTATAATTTGAATTTAAATCTTCAAATATTGCGCCTAACTATGATTATAAATCAAAAATCAAAAAATTGCAATTTTGTGTATTTCAACTCAGTACTATGGTAAAGTAGCAGAATGTCGGCTAAAAGGTCCAAATGATCAGTGATGGATCCAGCACAAATATCTGGGGGGTGCAATGCCCAGCGGCGAGACAAGCAAGCCGAATCTGAGCCGGGGTTATTTAACTATCAATTAATCAACAATTAATCAACTAAGCATTTATTATTGTAAATTAATAGATAATTTATAATTATAGAGGCACCCTTCTTTCTTTCAGATTGAAGATATCCATTATGCTATTCATGTTGAGAGCTTTGGTCAATTCTTTTTCAGAAGCTAGGAGGCAGAGGTCTGATAAACGTGTGTCATCAAGACGGTTTCTTTGTTAGGTTTTCACCCGTTTCATCGTTGAGAAACTTCTCTCTGCTTCTGCTGATGATACAGGCAAGCTTCTCTTTAAATTAAAGAGTTTCATCAGATTGGGATAGAAAGCCGGATTCATGGTTACTATACGAGATCCAGAATTAGCAAACATGTGATACTTTGCTAATTCTGCATTAAGTAACTTCTCATTAACGTCTAATACGTCACCATAATGAGCAATTAATTTACTAAGTGTTTTCCTTTTTAAGTACTTTTGTGAAGTGCTATTCAGGCCATCTAGGCCTTTGAGCAGCTCCATACCAGTGTCAGGAAATCGTAATTCTAATTCAGCTAAGACTTTGTGCAAACCTTTGTTGAAAATGATTGTATATGGCTCAAGTAATCAACATGTTCTGTTGAATTTCTTGTTATGTTAACTGGTGAGGTCACATTTAGGGGTATCAGCAATCAGTACTGATTTCTTCTGCTTGTTTCAACATTTCAGCAACAGACATTTCGTTTCCAAACTGACTAATCATTGACTTACAGGCTCTAATATCGTGTGCAACGTGATGCCGCTCAATTGATGCTCCCTGTAAATATTCACTCAGGCTGTGAATAGTTGCAAGGGCTTTCCTCAGAACGACGCAATTAATTATGAACTCACCACACGCCATCTTGTGGTAAAGACCGCCAGCAGTTAGTGCTGCGTTGTCGTCATCCCCTATCCTTTTCATAAGAGTGAGCATGATCGGTTTAAAGTGAGAGCATATAACATCTAGTACGTGGAACATGGATGACCACCTTGTTTCTGATCGTAATGGAAACTTTAGCACCCTGATCTTGAGTGTCTTTTGCTCGGCTTCAAAACTGTCATTCGTTTTAGCTGAATTGAATAGCGAGTGGAGTTTGTCCACTATATTGATCATAGCTGGACACAAATTTTTGAGAGCCTTTACTAAAACCAAATTAAGCCTATGTGCAGCACAGTGCACGTAGATAAGCCACAGATGTTCTTCCTTAAGGAGAGCTTGCACTCCAGCCAATTTACCGGACATAACAGAAGCACCATCAGCTGCTTATCCCACTAGTGTACACCCAGAACCAGACAGCAATTGAATAAGAACTTTAGCTCCACGGACTATAGCACATGCATCAAATAGACCCTCTGAAAGACATATGAGCCCCATTAATCTTTCAGCTGGAACAGATCCTGAGCAATATCTTACACATAAACAAAGCTGCTCATAGCCGCTGACATCCTTAGCTTCGTCCAACACTAATGTGTAGAACTTTGTTTGAGCAATCTCTCTTGCAATAATTTTCCTAATCTCGCCAGCCATGATTGAGATAAATTCTTCGTAGACCGTCTTACTGAGATAATCTGTGTAAATTGAGTACTGCTCCATAATAGACTTCTTCTGGGCTAGGAATTCGGGATGCAGCTCGAATTCTAATTCAAGAAGTTCTCTGAAGTTTCCTCTACAGACTAATCCGACATCGTGTTCCTCCTCACCTCGAAAAGCGACTTTCTGAAGACAAAACCACCTGATATAGCTGACAAGTTTACCGAAATAGATTCTATTTTGCTCAACCTGCATGCGACGATTAGGATTAAGTCTTTCCTGGATCTCGACAGGGTTAGACTTATAGTTTTCCCATTTCATAATAGCTATAATGTGGGATTCACACCTAGCATGCTTGTCTAGCCCCTTGTTTTTGTCTCCAACTGCAACTTGCCAATTATGAAATCCCTTTTTGTAAACCTGTCCTGTAACTTTGTGATGCTGAAGTTTATACATAGAAAACAAAATGCTTTGTCTTGCGATTCGCTGTAAGCGATCCAGGGGTGTTTACTAGACCACGATGCCTGGAATTGGTTGTTTTTCGTTTGTTACAATCAGGTTTAGGAGGGAAGAGGGTTAATGGTTGGGCAGGTCCATCTTTCTTACAACCAATGTCTTGAGGCAGAGACCAGTCGGTGTTTATATCTAGAAAATTTAGTACGTAAATTTAGCTCTGGGTTTGAAAACATAAAATCTACCCTGTATCATCCCAGCAGAGCTGTTAATCTCAAGCACACTGTTATCTACTGCCTGTTGTTCAGTATGCATGAAGCATGGATATTCGTCTTCGCAACCATCTGGTCTGTTGTTATCTCGTTTGGATTGAAAATAATCCAGTGTAAGTTGGTTTTCCACTTGTCGTTTCATATAAGTACTTAATAGGTTGACTTGAAAGATATTTAATATTAGGCTATAAAGTTAATAATTATATTTATATAATTATGTTAAGTACAGTGTACATTCATTACTCATGGGAATTTATACATATATAATTAAATTTAATTAATAAGCCAATTTGGGGGGTGCGCACCCCCCTGAACCCCCCCCGGTGGATCCATCACTGCAAATGATTACTTCATACCACGTCAATATTCAAAATTACTCTAATATAACCGATCATGGCCGAAGTGTTACTTTCGTAATTTAAAGAAACATGACATTTTCCTACTTACTTTTACCAATTCTCGAACCCAAATCGAGATTTTAGCACCATTTTGACGCCTTAAAATGGGACAATTTCTCGACAGTATTCGGTTGAGATATGTATTCGTTGAAATAAATTGAAGTTACACAGTTAGCAACCTCCAAAATGTTGAACTAAATCCTTACTATTTAGAAAACAATTCAAATGTAAATCTGGAGAATGAAAAGGAGCGCAGTCCTTATGGCATAAGGGGCGAGGTGGGAGCACGGCTCCATTTTAATGCTTGGAGGGCGTGTGCTCCAAAAGTGAGGAAAGCTTAATTCTCTGTTTCTTTGATAAAATAGAGAATCTAGAAATACTCCAGGCGATAAGCAACATACACGTATGCATTTCCGAGTACGGTCAGTTAGACTCGGGAAATTGATTCGGAATAGGTAAAGTTTGAAAACTTAGCGATGGTTACATTTCACGGGATGTGACCAAGTTCATTGCGTTATTTTGATAACTACCGTATACGGGCATATTCATAATTGCGAAACATCGGTATGAGATACCACATAAAATGTATTATTAGGGTATGGGAAGTTGGGTGTATACAATAGATAGGCAATCCTGGTTTAATAATAATCTCCACGATTATCGAGGTATAAGTGAATTTTGAGAAACATGTGCCATCAAGGATTTATGCTATAATTATCTCAAAAACGTCCCAACATTACCATGATTATTATCATTTTACAAAGAATCGGTCACAAATCATCTGATATTTCAATATTACATCCCAAACTAGATATTTAACGATTTCTACGGTTCCAAATACGTATAGGAAAACTTTGAGAACTTTACCAAAATTATTGTTTAGTAAGCATATAAATTAGCATATGTCGAAATAATCTTCGCATTTATAGACTGAGAGCAAGTATTTCTACAAGAATGCAATACTTTCATAGGACAAAAGACATCTGATATACGTTTACAAGCAAAATCATGCATTGCTCCTGTAACTAATCCTGTCCCTGGAAAATGGCCAAAGTCATTGCTCTAGTATTAGATTGCTATACTTATAGTATAGATCAAATTGTTGGAATTTGACTATTGGAATTCGAATTTAACATTTAATGCTGATCTGAAATGATTAAAGGAAGTTATGATATGGGGGACAAATCCTGCCTACGGTAATAATCGCAATAAATAAATTGAAAATAGAAAAGGACGAGATCCAGAAAGCGTGACAAAGTTTTTCAATTTTCAACTACTCAATACCACATGATCTGAAAATTTTCTTATACAATTGGTATATTACTGTCATCATAAAGTATGAAATACCTGAGTTACAGCAGGGTCTATGGATTACGCATTCTTCTAAATTTCCACTGATTTTTGATAACTCGATTATGTGTTAACTACTGTGGGAAGTCGTTTATACGGAAGGCAACAATGGGAAAATATGTTCACGTTATACAGAGTTTGTATTGACGAGGTTTCACTATGTTATCTAATCCAGGGGTGGACAAACTATTTCTGCGCGGGTGGCATACTAATTCCAAAATTATATGCTGGAGCATTGACCTACGACTACGTTCCATGTTCTAATTTATTAGAGAAGCTCTACTAACCAATTGTAAAATAAACAATAATTATACATAATAATTAACTAATATTATTTAATGAGAGCATAATATTGTTTAATGAAAGTTCCGAATGCGTAACAAAGAGTAAGACAGTGATCAAATAGTTAGAGTACTCAAATAATTTAAGCCAGGCGGGCCGAATCCGGCCCGCAGGCCGTAGTTTGCCCACCCCTGGCCTAGTGGATGAACCAATATACATAGCACATTTCCGACTTTCCAGATAATTGGAATACCTAATGTTATGATATCTCAAGCTAATAGGATATAATCGAGAATTCCAGATAAAGGTACCAAGCAGGAATATTATTTTTCAAGTAGCTATCACACAGGTGCAATTCTGATACTCATATCGGGACCCTGGATTATCTTGATATCTATTCGTGATTGAATGCTATATTAAATGTCATAACCTGGTTTGAAGTTGAAGTCAAACCGGATATTGGGATCCAAACCCACATGCGTTATCGATTATGAGGTACAGTTATTAACATTAGATCACTGATATTAATATTTTTCAATCTCGTCTATCTGAAAATGTCCGATGGTACCGAAGATAAAACGATTCTGGCAATGCTAAAAGAGAGGTAAGAGAATCTAAAGAAGAAGCGATACGGAAATTGGAGGGCTCATTGTTAAATTCGTTACAAAAATCGAGACAAATCCTGACGATGCTGACTCAGCTAGTCATTCTATTGAAGCTGAATTTATTCACAAGACATGGATATTGCTGTTTATGCAAGCAGGATTCAAACAAAAAAGCCGAACTTATTTGAGATTGCTCATACGATACCATCTAAATATATTAAAATGCAGAGCCATAGCACTGACCCTGTTGAATGGAACCTGAATGTAGATCCAGTAGAATCTCGTAAACATGTACACGAGACCTCCGAAAGTTGTGTTTCTTATGCGGAGTACTTGCCAAACGGAGCTATCTCAACTGAAAACCATTGTAGAGACTTGATTTGTATAAATACTGGTTCGTATTATCCGGAAATTAGAATTAATAGTGTTCGTATTTGCGAGGTTCTACTCAATTATGTAATCGTGTGCAGTCCATATTCATCACAAAATTTGATGCTGACTATTCAAAATTTGCAGTCAGTTTAGTTATTGTAAGGATTTATTCAAAGAGGGTACTTTAGCATACGTCTGAAAAATGATTACACTCATACTCGGTGGCTGGTGGATCAATATTAGAACAACTTGAAGAGTGCTTTGTTATATGTGCAGGTTTCTTTAGTAACCGACAAATTAATAAATTCATATGTGGATTTGATGACTGGAAATGCCATTGTCGGATTAACCTTCCATGAACATTCGAAAGACCACTTCTGTCTAGTATCTAACAAATTACAGCATCTTAAAGGTAATAGAATCTGTAAAGAGCTGGAAATTATCAGACAATATGGTTTTCATACTGGCCTGAGGTTCTACAGGATTTATAGTTCTTATATATTTCATTCTGAGAGAGATTTGTGCTTTCGAGGTGACAATGAAATCATTGCAGGACAAAAAATGGGTGTTCTCTTGGGTCTATCGAATTATGTGCTGAAATTGATCCTTATATTCGCGAACATGTTGAAAAATCCACAAAAGTACCACGGAGCTCTATCAATTTAAATACAAATTCTATAAATATACACCATACAAATAGATTAATTGTGTTTTAATTGTATAGATGTTTTGTAATTTCGTCTTCACATCTGTGCCTAATCGGCTGCTACTCTGTTCATTATTTGCTTGTTATTGATGTCCCTTGTTAATTTCCGATTGTATTGATAGTTTAATCAGACGTTTGTTCCCTCTTCCACTCTCTCTTACTTTTGAATTTTCTCACTCCCTCTCTCCCTGTACCACAAAAGATGCCAACTAGTAGTGGCTCGTACATCTGCTGCCTACCGTCAGGCGTAGTCTAGTAGGTGTCCAGAAGCAGAGAGCAATACCAACCAGGATTGTTCATCCTATGACGCTGAAGTTACCAAATGGAATCTGTATAGGATGATCCAAAGTTTCAACGAAACAGGCGAAACGTCTGACAGACTTAGATCTGGTCGACCTCGATCCATACGCACACCATTGTTGAAAAAATCGGTCAGGGAGAAGATCAGATAGAATCCCAAGAGAAGGGTCCAGAAATGGCTAACAATGTAATATCTCCAACGAACGATGGGAAGGTTAGTTTATGACGATTTATGACTTAAATCATACAAATTTAGAAAGGCCCAGCTATTATCTGATGTCAACAAGAAGAGGAGGGTAGAGAAAGGTAAGAAAATTCGAGAGCGGTTCAGAGATAGCAGACACCTTGATATTTTTCTCACAGATGAAAAGTTATTCAGCGTCGAATGCAGTTTGAACAGGCAAAATGATAGAGTTCTCTGCTCCACTTCAAAAGGGATATCTCCAGTTGCAAGGATAGTTAAACGAACTCAAAAACCTGCTTCTGCTATGGTCTGGGGCGGGATCAAAGCTACTGGTCGGACCCCTCGTGTTCATTGATCAAGGTCTCAAAGTCAACACTGAAAAGTATATTCAAGACATATTAGAAGGCGAATTAGAACCTTGAACCGCCAGGCATTTTCGAGGAAGGCATTAGATCTTTCAACAGGACTCAGTTCCTGCTCATAAGTCCAAAGCAATCCAAACCTGGTTAAAGGACCATTTTCCAGAGATAATCCCCCCCTATAGAATGGCTAGCTTCATTTCCTGATCTAAATCCGATGGACTTTAGTATTTGGTCAATTCTGGAGGACAAAGCTTGCGTTAAACCCCACAAAAGTCTGGAGGCTCTCAGAGCATCATCAGTTCGGGAATGGCATCGAATACCACAGGAAGTGCTATCTGCCTCTTCAGATTGTTTCTATAAACGTCTGAGCTCATGCATTCATGCAAAGGGCGATAATTTCGAAGGGCTACCATAGGATATATATAAAACTATGTGAAAACCTTGAATCACAAGTATTTGATAAGTTTGCGATACCAATGAATTGAATATACAACGATATCTGAGTTGCAGAACTTATGCCTAACCCTGTGCATTGACAGGATTGTTTAGCCATAACATTATAAGTTGGCCAGATATGGATGGATATTGATAAAATGTGCAATCCTTGGTCACTACTATAACTCTGGAACGTAGCGAACATTATTTTGAATAAATGTATATTTTTATGGAAACGTCTATAAAAAACTCAATAAAAATTCTGAAATCGAAAGCGACATAGCATCAAAGATCGGAAATTCTCGAGAGCAAAGCGCAAATTACTAATCATATGAGATCCTTTCGAACTGAAAAATGTTTTGATAACAATAACGTGGATCATGAGAATAACTACAGACCAGTAAAACATAAATCAGGTCAAAGATTAACAGTAGTTATTTAGCAAAATTATCGCTGTCCCTGGTTCAAATATTAAATGACACCATCGCCTTGGATGAGTGCCATGCATTAATGAATATTATAATGAGAGATAATTGGAAATCAAAAACTGCTTCATCAGTAGCCTGAACTGTAATACTAGAATGAGTAAACAAAATTATAAACAAAATTCTAAATGTTCATATTTTCTCTGAAAATAATAGATTAATATCAGATTCTATATCATCAACAGAATTAGTGAAGTTATTTTAGCTCAACCCCTTTTGATGAACTTAGAGATAGCTCATAGAATTCGATGTATATTTCATATGCCTCAAATTGTCAAAATAGTGCAAAATATCGGTAGTCAATTGTGGATATCCAGTTATATCTGTCGATCATAAAATTATAGCTAGGTTATTAATAAGTCCTTCAATGAAGATGTATTACACATAATAAGTATTTATCGTACATATTATACAATTTTGGTGACGTAACTTCTATTAGGCTGATTTCTGCAATAAATACTTTGCATAAATACGGTAGTTTTCGAATTCTTAATGAGAAATCTCAGGATTGTTGAGCAAATTAAATAAACTTGATAATAATGTGACTTATACATATGTAAAAATGTCAAAACTTCCTATTTGAAGGTTAGTCTACACGTATAGCAGGTTCAAATAGATCAAGTATAACGTATTTATGTTATATGCATATTATACGACATAGGATTATAGGCTGTAGCTAGAGTATCGGCTACGGCACTAAAATTATTCTTCTTAAAGTGAAAGCAACAGCATTATAAGGATTATTTCATCCTGTGCCGAAATGTCACCTAACCTTCTTTAGTTAAAGTTCCGGTAACGGCACAATATGGATTATTTCTTCGAGGGGCGACGGCTGCAACCAACATTATGTTCCTAATTGTGCATGGAACGGCGGCTCCTTTTCATTTAAATAATTATTTATGAGATCATTCAACGGGATTTTGCGAAGATTCCTCCTTTAATGCATCATGAACTATTCAAGGTGATAAATAACAAAATGGTAAAATATACATATATCATTTCAAATATTTACTTTGAAATGATAGATGCAATATTTGACGTTACATGAGGTTTCAATATTCATGCAAATATGCACCGTTTCTGCAATACCGAAACAACAAATTATTTGGTATATCAGCAAGATTTCCTGGACTAGGGGAACTGCAAAACCCTTGTTTAGTACACAATTTATTAATAAAAATACCATTGTATTCAAACGTGGATGTCAGTATGATACTATATTGAGACGAGTTAGCCAGGTTCTCCAAATTGGGAATTCACACCTGATGTCCATGAACCCCTTGTTCGTCTCGGGAAGAAAGTGAAGGGAACACCGAAAGTGTGGCAATTAAATGAGCAACTAAAAGAATCTTTAGAAAGTAGTAGCATATATCCGTCGATAGTAAGTAGGATATTTTAAGTCTCCATAATCCTTAATACTGCTCCTTGCCCCCGATGAAGTGATAAAATAAGTAATAAATGAATATATTTAGGTAACCAGAGTACAAAAAGTTATAATACCTAATCAGTATCAAAAACTACAAATATTGAATAGTTATATTATTCAAATTAACTGTGATCAGCCAGAAGGTTTAGCAAAAATATTTCTAAGTATATTCGCATGCGGAAAGATACAAACTCTACAAATATTATAATAATTCTTAGACGCTAATATAATAGAAAATTAATATTCAACGATAAGAAACTTTCATTTTGTATTCTTTATAAATGATTCATGAAAAAAGCTCGAGGAAATAAAACTGACCTTTGGAGTGATTTGGATCTGGAGCTATATAAGTATAGAAGGAAATCTCTCTCCCATGAGAAGGAGAATCAATTTCAAAAGAGGGAAGAAAGGAAGTAAAATCATCTGGATTGGAGTAATTCTTCAAAGATTTAGTTCTAAACGGTTTTCGATAGATATCCATATGACTCGAAATGTGAGGAGCATTGAGAGTTAAACGATCAAATTGATATTTGCTAAGAAAAAAAGAAGAACTCAAATAAAACAACCCACTATAAGGGCAAATTCATAAATCGGATCAATAATGACAAGTAGTCGGGACAAATTTTCAGAGGCAGTTGTTTAACATTTTCACTGGTTAGTGTCTGGAACTTATAAAGCCTTTGCACACGAAAATTACATTTAAGGATTGAAATTTCCCTTTTACAAATCTAGAAAAACCATAATAGAATAAGGAAGATCTTGAACAGTTATTCTTAACTTGCTTTTGTTTGAAACTTGTGTGCGTCAGAACTTTACAAAAATGTCACTGAAAAGAAAAAATTTGTTTAATAAGCCTCAAGGGGCTTAGTTTGGGACATCTAGAAATCAAAATGTCAAAGCTAAAGATAGAGATGTTCCTAAATAATTAATAATAACCATATATACTAGATATACAATTTAGTAAAGTATATAAAAATTGACAATGTCAGTTATTAAAGTTTAATTCCAACATAACAGTTGAGCCTTAATATTTATCAACTTGGGTAGTTAGGAATAGAATATGGGCCTAGTCTATAGGGACGGATAAATAATTATGGCATAGGGTCCTAGGAATAATGCAATACGCCCTTCAGTTGGAGGGCTGTATCTAAAAATTTTGAGTTGGCAAAGAGACTCCGTTAGTATTGGCGAACTCATTTATTCTCTTGTGAACAACACAGGGAACCAAAAGTGGCTTCAGTGGCGGCTCCAGGTGGGAAATATCTCTCCTACCAGGATAATTTGATATGATATGGAGTCATAGTATTATAAATTCATGCCTACACACTGAAATGTTGACTCAAATTGCAAAACAGAAAATTTACGGCTCGCTTTGCTCGGATCTTAACTTACAAATATGATGCAATATTACCTTTAAACTCAGGTGTACGCATATATTTTATATAATAAATCAAACACAGGTTAATTAGAATGCAAATCATTCATCTATCGTTCCAATTTGCTAAATTCTTGAAATGCCAATTGAATAAACAAGTCACTATATTGTGAATTAAAGGTTAGGCAGTAAGTATCCTCTATAACTACTATATTGAGGCATGTTTATGGTTATATTACCAAGCTAACAATCATATGCATTAGGTTAATTGAACATATAGAAGTGTTAATTATTCGTAATTCTTATCTAAGACTGTAAATTGATTGGATTAGATGAATTAGTAAATAATACTTGGCCTCTGCCCTCAACTTTTCCACAAAATGGTGATTTATCCCAGCGTCATAAAAATTACAGGATAACCGCACTTCATATTGGAATACTGAAACCAGAAGAATTGGCAGATAATGGTAAGTATCGGACTAATTCGATAATTGGAATTGTTTGAATTGCCTTGTCCATGCATGCTAGGGCTAAAATAATATAAATCGGCTCAAGGTGGTCACCAATTGGGATCCTACACAAGGATACTATAGATGAAATGTTATGATTGGAATCCAAGTAGCATTGAAAAGATATATCACTATACAAAATATTATCCCAAATAGCAAACTGTAAATTTCGGATCACACAAGTAGTATGAACAAGAAAACAAATAATTCAATAATGATACACCTATTGTAACGAGTGTGAAGTTAGCTGAATATTCGACCAGCAGTACTTCAACCATTAATTTGACTAAGTTACCAAGGTCAGAATGTAAATCTTTTGGACCATTCGAAAGAAGAAATACGGACGTTTCTCAAATTGAACGTATTTTTTATACGTAGACTTATCTTTTCTAATAGAAATTCGTGAATCTAACTGGCAGTAGTTCACATATGAATTTCTGCTGTAAATAGTCAAAACATTTTGATATATTTAACTTTCTAAACTGGATTGTTTGAGTCGAGTCCTTATTAGATTTATACTATGCCCACAAAATTAATGAAACATTATAATCTATTCTAACTAGTAACGAATACAGATTTCTGCAATATCAACTGTTTGAGCTCAGTTTACTCATTAGGAATTACCCAATGAACTATAGAATATACAAAGTAATTTCAATTACGTCATAGCATTTAGTTTCAATATAATTCAAAATAGATGAATATGATCAATGGATGAAATGTCGAGTAGAAATGGATAGTACAGAATTATTTGCTAAATTTCAATTAATTAGTCAACTAAGGTTAGATGTACCATGAAATAATTATAAAAGATAAATATTCACATGATAATTTCCCAATTTGAAATAGTAAACAATCTTGCTGAAGAGTAAACATCTTAAAATAGTCCTTTGGTATTTCTATAAATACTTACCTTTGGCTCATCGCTTCGTAATGAACTCCGTAAATTACGCCGCGAGGTATCCATTATCCTCCTAATTGACGACCCCTTTGAGTATGATAATATAGATATTTAGAACAAAGTAATTCACAAATATACGTATATGGCATATAGATTAATGAATTATTTTGGAAGATCAACCACCTTTGTAGCCGTTGAGAGCCAGATATCCGTAATTTTGAGATTTGCAAATTAGTTTTCTTATATTCATAAAAACAACGATAAATTTACATATGAGAAACTTGAAAATACGAAATTGGGATTCAGGGTACTGTGTTGCCCCTCTGTAGCCGTTTAGAGCAAGCTTATAGCTAATAACGACAATAAATTCCATATCAACGGACAAACAAACTATAATTGAGATTCAATAATATACGTAGATGTTGTTTAATATATCATATTCAGACTCAGCAACTCGATTACCGCTGCATAGCCTTTGAAATCTTGATTCTACAACAATTTTGAAATATTTTACTGTATCTTAAATGTAAACAAATATTCACATTGTAATTTGAATACCATAATCGGACTCAGCATACTCGATTATCCTAGTATAGTCGTTGAAAGTATGATTCTACCTCAATACTGAAATTTGTGTTATATATTCATAAAAAAAGAGCAATACTTTACATATAATTAATTCAAAAGTGTGAAAATAGGATTCAACATGTTCGATATAATTAGTGAAGGTTTATTGGATTCTATTTACTTCCTTGATAAACACAATGAATACATAGTTATGCGACAATTTCGAAATGCATACCCCTAAATCCTCTCCTTGTCAACGGACTAACAAACAGACAATAATTGAGACATAATAATATATATTATTTGGTATTTCATCCATTCATAAAGAAACCCCTATATATTTATCACTTTCATCGAAAAATCTCTCACGACTCTACAAATATTTTCGTCTCATCGGAATGCATACTTAATGTGTAATAATCGATTGCTATAACAAAAGTTAGATTTATCTTGACACGTTTTCTGGTGAGTACAGAGAATATAGCATTTTTATGTTCCTTTTGTAGTTCCACAAGAGCTTCAACTGTTACCTTTATATATCGAATCCACTTCCAATTCATACAAAGAGGTTGTGAATTCTCTTTCTGTTGGCCCTAGAGTTAGCGATTCTATCTGGTGCATAGACTCAATAACCCGCCTTAACGAAAATATATTTATTTGAAATTGGAAAATAATCCACGCAATATCCTTCTGTTATCCGCGATTAATTGATCTATAAGTCTCGCCTGGGCCATCCATAGATTTCATACCTTGTAAATCGCTTTCTCCATGTTTACAATCTCCACAAAGTACAACAATAACATTGATTATGAGTTATAGATTCAAATCTTTCTCAAGTGGGGATTTGCTATCTCTTCAAACTGGATAGTTTAACATAAAATTGATTGTAAATCAACTATTTTGTTTGAGAGTAAGTACTTACTTCTGACCAATGATCAGATGAATATACTTTTCTTTGGGTAGCCAAATTGCGAGACCAGGTTTCACGTATTGGTACTGAGGTATTTAAAGCTATTTATACTATTTGCATTAATTCTAGAATATGCGAATTGAAATTTTCCCGGGATTATCCCAAACCTCTGGCCCTGAAAATACTCATCATTTTCCTGTTGATGAGGATTTTGAAGATGAAGTTCCTATCTAATGCAACAATAATCTTACAAATACAGTTAATAACAAAATACTCCTGTTAGCTGATAAATCTGATGAGCTCTTATGACACCAGTGTCAAAATCAAATGGAGAATTTCTTCTTGAGATGGTGAATGGGATATCATTCAATACAAGGTAGAGGAAGGTTGAATAGAGATTGGACAGCTGTGTTTAGCAACAAATATCTTAAAAATATCCAGCAGGTGTTCTTAAATTTAACAATTATTGATATAAAATATCTTCCAGTCCAAAGTCAATGCGCCCTTCTTTCGAGCATCTGCTGAATGCAAGTGGTAGAATTGTTACAAGATGAAAAAAGTCTTCAGTACACATCTGTCACTGATATTGCCAAACACAGTTCAACTGTTAAAGGAGCTCAATTGAATATTGTAGAGGTATTTCTCTAACCTGAAGCTTCAAGAATGCCTGAGACAGATAACAACTGAAGCGATATTATCTAATAGATTTCTTAATGATATAATTACAGAAATTTCTACCACTCGAGAAGATTATCGTAACTTACTAAGTGAAAAATAATTTGTGTAAGTATGCAAAAATTCATATGTGAACTACTACTAGTTAGATGCACCAATGTCTATCAGAAAAATCTAAGTGCATAGAGTATACTTTCATTTTCAGAAACGTCCGTATCTCTTCTTTCGAATGGCCCAAAACATTCACATTCTAACCATGGTAAGTTAGTCAAATTAATGGTTGAAGTACTGCTGGTCGAATTTTCAGCTAACTTCACACTTGTATTTTTGTACAAATTGAAAGAAACTTATTCGTGCATAAATTCTATGAATATACCAGTACAAACGTAGTACTGGCGTCAAAGGTCCCGATTCACTTATTGGGGGTAGATGTCAGTGGCGGATCTATGGGGGTTATGGGGGTATGTATACCCCCACCAACTTTGTTAAATAATTTATTTCGTCTACTCAGTAGAGTTAATAAAGTACATACCTTGTTATACCACAACCCTAATGAATTTATTTTCTCGACTATATACTTGTAATTCAGGAAATGTGCCTTCAATACTATTTAATTATTGTCTACTGTAGCTATTAAGGAACCATAGGAATATAATCCTGATTTAAATTAAAGAATATATATTTCACCATATTTCTAACAATTTGTTTACCCTATTTATAATTAGTGTTTCCTTATGAAACGTAAGAAAGTTTGTTTGACAAAATATCAGTCAACCTTGAGCAACTTTTTTGCAAACAGACTAACTGGTCTAACACTGATGTATATTCATAAGCATATTCCATTAGATGTGGTTAAAATTGTTAACAGTTTCGCAATTTCAAGAGATCACCGCATGAATTTCGTAATTTAGTGATATTATTAGTACTAGTAGAGTATATTATGTATTTAGGATTCAGCCAATAGTTACAAATAATATTTAGCTACTATATTCAGAAATTCCCATTATATATTAATCTATGAACCACAAACAAAATGTTTGTATTAAGAACACAGTTATTTTGGAGTACCTTAGACTACTTGTCAAGATTGGTTAAATTGGTCATGGTGGTTAAGCCTGAGGTAAAAATCGCATAAGATACATACATCACTATAAAATATTTGTTGATGTTTGGTTAAAACACTACATATTGAAAAATACAGGCTGTTATAGTATAATTACAATTTGTTAAAATAACGGAATAAACTGATAATGATCTAGTAAAAGAGCAAACTCCGATAATTAAATATTTTGACGGTTGGGTAGGCGGCATACCCCCACCAGATTTTTCTTGATCCGCCCTTGGTAGATGTAAGTGATACAGTAGCTCTATATTATTAATAATCCTTTCAACAGAAGTGTTACACTCGTAACGAAAGAAACAAGAAAATTTAATAAATTGTTTCAACCAATTCCCGAACACAAATCAAGATTTCAGCACCTTGTGAGGTCCAAAATGACATATTTTCCCGGCAGTATCCAGTTAATGGAGAAAGCAAAAAATTCGCATCTGTATATTTTGATCGAATTCTTTGTAGAACTTTGATCAAATTTTCTTATGTCGAACTTTGATCAAATGATGAAAAAGGCAAATTTTGATCAAAGTTCTACTTAAATGTCTTCAGTCGAACTTTGATCGAAAAATTGTAGAACTTTGATCGAAAAATGAGAACTTGATCGAAAAATGTAGAACTTTGATCGAAAAATGACAACTTTGATCGAAAAATGTAGAACTTTGATCGAAAGATGAGAACTTTGATCGAAAAATGTAGAACTTTGATCGAAAAATGAGAACTTGATCGAAAAATGTAGAACTTTGATCGAAAAATGTAGAACTTTGATCGAAAAATGAGAACTTTGATCGAAAAATGTAGAACTTTGATCGAAAAATGACAACTTTGATCAAAAATGTAGAACTTTGATCGAAAAATGAGTTCTTTTATTTATCACATAAATATCACGAGTTATATAATTTGGTTAACTAACATAAGATTTCTTTTTATTAATTCGGGAACTTGTGTGTTCATGTGCAAAATATCTGTGGCAGAAATCAGCTCAATTAACTTACGTCACCAAAAATTATTGATTGAACTATTAATACGTGTTAACGTAATAAGTCTTCACTGAAAGAAGTATTAAACAACTTAGGATAGAACACACATATGACACATATATTACTTCTACATTCTAATAGCATATGGGTAATGTAACTATAAAGTAATATTCGTTATCTAACTTTAGATAATATACCATCACTAAACTACAATATATTATCACATTAACCTAATTCTAATATTCAGTTAAAACTGTCATGTCAAACGTTGGATTGACTTTGCTATTGGAAAATCTGCATCTTGTTCATTATAATAGAACGACAAACTGGGCATCTATCACCGAGCGTAAAATTCAGTTCACAATTTCCGCATACATTAGCATGTCCACAAGGTATGAAGACAAACGTTAAATCTCTACTGTTCAAACAAATGATACACGGATTCTTCACCATTGATTCTTCATCGCTTGAACTATCAGAAGTTTCATCTATACTTTCTTCCAATTCCGTAGATCCCGAATAAGTCCAAAATTTCGGATTACCAATAGTATTTGAAATTTCTTTAATATATTCTAGTGATGTGCATTCTTTTCTTTGAAGTTTTTCTTTACATTTGTTTCTAATTTTCTCATTATTTATATCCTTTGCACTTCGCTCGCCAATTTCTAGGTCATTCTTCATTCTCTGGTATTCAAGATCATATTTTTTCAGCGTCTTTTCGAGACATTCCATAAATGCCGATAGGCTAGGCTTTTTTACACGGATGAGAGACTTTAAACCCCGATGATATACTTCAGAACAGTTATTAGTTGTTTGAATAGAATGGGATATTGATAAATCATTTCTGTTAATCCATTCTCTCTTTATGTAACTCTTAAGCCTTTGAAGATTAATAATCTCATGATCATTCATATTTTGTAGAGTAACTCCAGATAACAATCTATAGACTGGTAGAATTTCTTCTTCAGGTAACATGGGAAGTACCATAACAGACCTGACCCATCCATTAAACTCAGAGTTCTTTGTATACGAAGAAGTGAGATGTAGCTTTGTTAACCTTTTCCAAATAGCTCTCGAAAAATGAAACAGGCATCCTGATACTTCTATCGAATTGAAAGCTGTGCGAAATGAATTTCTTGAAGCCCTTTCATAGTCACCTACAGCTAATTTTGGTTTGAAATCAGGCATAAATTCTCTTACCTTTTGCAGAACATCGTCATAGAGAGATTCTGATTTTTTTGACATTAAAATATGTATGGCTGGCAAAGCATGATGACCTTCTTGTAGGAAAATAGTAAACAACTGGTAAAATAATTTGGGGACAACAAAAAATGTTGCATCAAAATTGATAGCATCAGTATTTTTCAGAGATTCAAACATAAAATCAGACCAGAATAAAGCTGCAAAGCCTTCTGATGAGATTATCATTGTTCGGAAAAAGTGTGAAAATCGTGTTTGCTTGATCATTACTTCAAATTGTTCAGGCGTTAGAGGATTCCCTGGTAATTCAAGTCTTCTTCTTTTAACCATCGTATTTCGAACACTGCGATAACTCACTAATGCACCTGCTTGATCCGTAGAAGTCACATCATCAAAGATTTCCCTTAGATTTCCTGTTGACGATTCTGCAGCACGTTTGATTCTATTATTTAGAACTATTACACTGGATTCGTAGGAGGCTTCAGGATGATTGTGATCTTTTTTTAGGTAAAAAAGATTAGTTGTGAGATGAATTCGCCCTGTACCATGACATTCAATTTCTTTGCACCTCCACAGGGTACACCTCAAATAAATGGATGTTGAGGACGAGGAGGACTGAATATATCGAAAGCTTTGACATTCATAGTTAACAGAACCAATTTTTTTACCTTCAATAACACTATATTCCATTGATTGAGATGGATAAGAGCGATGTATAAAATATCGAAGAGTACTTTAGGATAACTATGCAAACTATTGATAAGATAATTCTAAATACCACAGTAAAATATTCAAAGAAAATAAAGTTTGGGAAATCAGAACCATTGGAATTTTCTAGAAGTTAATACAATTTCAATGGTAAATTAAATTGGCACAGAAGTGGCAAATCATGTCAGATCAAAAATCGTATACCAAGGTACAAATCTATAGGTCGCACAGACTCACACTGAACCCTTTGATAATTTTCAGCTCTTAATCGTAAACGGTGTGGCCTGGAGAACGAAAACGGAAACAAGAGACAAAAAAAATACAAAACAAATAAGCACTGAGATCAATACTGAGCCTCATACTAAAGTATAGTCGGCACAGTAAAAACTGCAAAATATATAGCTGAGCATCTAAGCCTATGGAATGATTTTTAAAGATGGGACACACACATTGAATCTAACACTAAATTTGCGATCGGAATAATCTAACAATGAGGTCAAAGTGATGATTTCAGATCAAAATAGTACAAATTAGATCGTATTAATCGTTCAATCAATAATTTCTGGTGACGTAACTTCTATTGGGCTGATTTCTGCAATAGATATTTTGCACGTAAACACTGGTTCCCGAATTGATAAAAAGAAATCTCATGTTAGTTAACCAAATTATATAACTCGTGATATTTATGTGATAAATATAAGTACTCATTTTTCGATCAAAGTTCTACAATTTTTCGATCAAAGTTCTACATTTTTCGATCAAAGTTCTACATTTTTCGATCAAAGTTCTCATTTTTGATCAAAGTTCTACATTATTCGATCAAAGTTCTCATCTTTCGATCAAAGTTCTCATCTTTCGATCCAAGTTCTACATTTTTCGATCAAAGTTCTCATCTTTCGATCAAAGTTCTACATTTTTCGATCAAAGTTGTCATTTTTCGATCAAAGTTCTACATTTTTCGATCAAAGTTCTCATTATTCGATCAAAGTTCTACATTTTTCGATCAAGTTCTCATTTTTCGATCAAAGTTCTCATTTTTCGATCAAAGTTCTACAATTTTTCGATCAAAGTTCGACTGAAGACATTTAAGTAGAACTTTGATCAAAATTTGCCTTTTTCATCATTTGATCAAAGTTCGACATAAGAAAATTTGATCAAAGTTCTACAAAGAATTCGATCAAAATATACAGATGCAAAAAATTCGTCTGTCCAATGTGTTTCCAAAAGAAATTTAAAATGAAATCAGTCAGAGGCCGATATTTCTATGAAGACGGGCTAACATATTTTCTGGAATTTGGGTGGAAATTTGACCAAATTACATTTTCGCTATGGTAGAATTAAATAGAAAAAAATTCTGATATTTGTCACTGAATCTGTGGTCAGTAAAGAAGGAATTCCCAAAAAACAGGGAAATTACTGGCGTTCCGCCAAAATGAAATTTGAATGGAATTCATCAAAATTGGCACCGAACTATGATTTTTTAATTCAAAATATAAATATTGCTATTAATTTAGTTTCTTAATTGATAAATGCGTGAATTTAAAATGAAGGATTTTTTGAATAAAATAGCTAGAAGCAGAAGATACTTTTTGTATTTAGGAAGAAATTTTCGAAATAATGTTAGGTACCAAAAGGCCCAAAATGTCTGCTTCATGATACGTCAATTTTCATAATTACTCTACAATAATCGATTATGGTCGAAATTTTGGACGTCCTAAAATCAAAGATTTCCCAAAGGTATTTGGTTAATATGCATCAATTTAGATCTAAAGAATTCTGACTTCTCAAATGGAGATTCACTCGCACTTCTGCTTCATAAGTCATGTGTACTGAATCAACAGGGATAGAGCATCTGTGCGCGACTTATTGTCTATGGGTGCTCAATTCCCCAGATAAATAGGTCTCTCCGTTTTCCAACGATTATAATTTCTCTCCCTATCGACCTGAAGATTTCGTCTAACAATAGTACAGCATCGTTGGTGAATAATGAGTTATCCCTCAATATAACCAATATTGATATGCTGAGTTAGATGTATATCGCATAATAAGTGCTAATCTTAATGCTGATGTGGAATGGTGGTCTTCTTTTGGAATGTAGTATTGTATTTTGTAGTAATTCTTTAATAACATTTGTTACTTTAGACCCTTCAGCATTCTTTCAGTATACTGGTAGATTTGTTAGCATATCCAGTTCTGGTATGCTTGGATCCTTCAGCTGGATCAATATAACTTGGAGAAGGAATATAGCAAGATTTCATAACTGAGTTTCACTTTAGGGTTAAGAACAATGTGAATGCATTCTTTCAATTCACAACCTAGTAGGCATATTGTTATTTGAAACATCAAATTGAAATTCTATGTATTCTTCAGAATCACTTATAAATTTGACGACATAAAAAATATTTGATTTCATATTTTGATTTATAAGTCTGGAGTTCATCAGATGAAATATTTTATCTTGGAAGTTTCTCTAGACTCACATGTCACTGGATTTAGAATTAAGGGTGTGAAGTTAGGATGGATGGTTAGGAGTGGATACATTGAATAAGTATGGATCCACTCACAACCATCCACATGTCGTTCTGGCTTCATACTAAATGGTGAATCTATCTTTGAAATGATCGATGTAAAAACATAAACCATTTTTTTGGACAATTTTGGATCATCTGAAACATAAAAACTGTTTTCTTGGGTCATTCTTTGAAATTAGTGTAACAACTGAACGCAGGTTTGGCATGAGGAAATTATGAACTCGCCTTCAGGTTCCTTGGATTTCTCGGGGACATATTCAGCCATCTATTTAATAGGCCAGTAGGTGTAAATTAATCGAGATTTCGTGAAAAACGAACAATTTAGCCCATAAAAAACTCTTCATGGCTATTATTCTCTATGATTATACGATTGTGTAAAATCCTTCACATGTTTAAAATGACTACGTGCTATTTCTCAGGTATGTTTTACTCAATTTGGGAATTTCCCAATTTTGTGAGTGGAATTCTAATATTGTGACTTGATGAACACAATAGATTTTCAATTAGGACTCAGCATTTTTCAATAGTACATAAGGAAGCACTTATGTCCAAGAAGCAAAATCGTGCAAAATTTGTGAGACAGAGTTATGTGCCTTTGGCCAAAATGATTCAATCTATATTTACAAATAATTGCAAAAAATCTGAATGATTAATAAGTATATTTGGATGTTTTTGCTAACATACAAGCATATATGTTCCCAATCATATCATACCTAAATACCTTTTGCACAAATCGAATTAACAATAACATTTATACCCAGTAGTGTTGGGAGGGCAGAAAAGCGAACATTTGTTTATCATTTATGCCACATTCATTGTATTGATGGAATTACCATTAATGTAAATGATACATTTAGACATTTATATCGCACAAGAAATCATTCCAACCAATCATCCATTTGCATAGCGACTGAAAATCGTGTCAAAATCCCATCAACAATTTGACGAAAGAAATTATATCTCACTATAATTCCATGAATCTCATAAAAGATTCACCATTAGTAAAACTGGATTAAGATTGGTTCTAATTATTTCCAAATCCGCCAATAATAGCAAGTACACAATCATAAGATGATATCATAAATTTGAAAACCCACATGTATGGCTCGATACCATGTCGGCATTAGATGGCAATACTATTACAGTGCACAACTTACACAGGTGCTCTGCTTGCCACTCCAATAATATATTTCTGTCATCTATACCAAATGTATAACAGCCATGGTTATTAATGATATTTAGCCAGTTGTGAGTCAGTTTGACGAAAGTCTGGCAAAAATATACTTTTCGAAAGATTTCTTCTGATCGAGGCTTAAAAAGACTGGAGCAACCAAAGAAAAAATGATTTTATAGTACGTAGATCAATGTTCACCCAAGAAGTTTCTCACTGTGGTTTGGCTTGTAACTTTCGGTAGGTTTCTAAACCGAGTACAGCCATACCTGAAACATATTCATTGTAGAACTTAATATTTGATCTAATGAAACTGCATTAAGCGACTTCCTAATGATGAATAATACAATGGTAATACGTGACTCAAACGGTTAAAAAGGTATTACGTCATATCTCCACCGACCTTATACAGTAATATATTCAATAACATATTATTAAAGCGTAAGAGTTAGGTATTAATACAGTATTTTCATCTAATGTCGCCTATTACGGATCCTTTAGTGCCAAATATTGAGTTCTACAATTAATATTTTCAGATAAGGCTATATTCTGTTAAATCCACTTGAATAGCCACAGAGGAGTGTGTTATAATCCCATTAACAATTCAACTTTTACGAAAGCAAATACATCTGACTATAATTCATACTCCATAAATGATCTACCCTTGTAAACATGGATTGAAATAGTTATTGAGGAACCATATGATGAGATAATAAATTCAAAAACATAGGTATGGTTTGGTACCATGTTTACATGAGTTGGTAATACAATTATAGTGCAAACTTACAGAGTTTCCGTGCTAGCAATCTCAATAAATTATTCAAGTCATCTATAGGAAATACATAACATCCATGGTGATAACAGAGACGTAGCAACGATAGCACGGTGTTGCTTCATCGGAGGGAAAAGTAGCGGGGTTGTGGAATGCCGCACCTGTAATCGTTCTTATGTAAACGTTCTTGGGCCTATGCAATATGCTATAGCTAAAGGTAACACCTCTGCGCGGAAGTGCATTCATTCATGTACTCAGCGCCTGAAGCAATTATTGATAACAATCAGTAAAGTTTTCCAAACTAAAATTCCCTGTATAACTGTAAGAAATCCCTACACACCTATACGGAACTACAAAAATGGGCAAGGTCTATGTAATGTACTTGGAATCAAAGACAATTTGCAGTTTCGTGATAATTATGGAGCTTTCTTAAATAACGGCTGCCGATATCACCGATATTAACGGTTTGATCAATTATCCATATACTTTCTATTAACAAAAGAATAAAGTTTAAACTATTATCCAAATAGAGTACATACATCATGATTACAAAAACGTATACAACAAATCTAGCCAGACCAAGTCGGAAAACATAATTTTACGTTGTAAAATCAGGGTTCCCAGTCCTTCGGCATAATAGGATTTTAATCCAAATATCACTGAGTTAAACTTTCGAGAACGAAAAGGAAGGTGATTTCAAGAGCAATATATTTTCAAAAGAAATTGTGTCCCGTTAGAAATATGGTGCGTCCAAACTGTACTTCACAGGTTGCTGTGACTCTGAGCCCTCACTGCTGTTTTACAGCTTGAATAAATGAAGATGCCCAATATGGACGATTTGCACGAGTAAGGTCTCAAAGTGCTTTGCAACGATAGATCGGGGCAAAATCTAAAGTTCTAATATGATGAGCTCAATTAAAGTAAATTTGTAGGGCACCTGGGCGAGTTAAGGCATGTACAAACGAAATTTGTGAAAATTTACCCAAAGTCAAGTATAAACCTCAATTTTGTAGCTTTGAATTGGAGAAATATTAGCCAAAAGAATTATATACAGTCGCTTAGTCGATTTGAGGATCTTACTAAATATTTAACAAGCAATTCCTTAAATTTGCTATTGTCTTATATACTAATAAACATTAAAAGATTGAAATCAGTTACCATGAGGTGGAGCGAAGGTGAGACAGATGGGGCTTTTGCCACACCTCATTAATGTATATATACCCAGTTAAGGGGCACCCGTAGGCATACGCACTATACGCAAATGAGGCAGTGTTACTAGATGTTCATCATAAATACAGGACACATGTAAATTGTAAGAAATAACAATATTGACTGCCTGCCCCCCCCCCCCAACTCGGTGGATCAATACTGTAATTCCAAACAATATTATTACTAATTACACAAATAATCCCAAAATTGAAGCAACATAATCGACTCTCTGAGCATGTACAGACACAGACGACTTTAATCAACGTATTTCCTCAGTAGTAAGCATGCTCTCAGTACCTAGTGATTTCTTTTCAATACTATTTACATAGGACGTATTGTTTTTGGTAGGAGGATATTTGCTTGCCTTGTTGTTTGCCACATTTATCACCAGGGCGGCGCAAATGGGATTTTAATGGATTATCTTTCGGAAAATTTTGCATCCCTGATTCTTGCCATCTTGCTTACATCAATCAAGTGTATTAACTTTAACTATATCAATTTTCATTGCTCAAAGTGATGAAATTTTGTTTGGGAATGCACTGTCTGGACGTAAGTATTGGAACACTCTGCCAGAATTGACACCAAGCACCAAATGCATGCAACCTAAGTCGTAGCTAAAGATGATTTCTAACCATTTGAACCTAAATATGTCATAAACAACAAATGGTAACATGCTATTGTTCTACTTTCAGCTATACCCACAGAATCTTTCAACGTATTCTCGCAGTTCAGTAATCCAATATTTTGCCAGGTAGTGTAAAAGAAATAATTGATTTTTGTGGCTCTAGGCTACATAAACTATTTGATGAATGTGAAAAGTAAGAATTTCATCTTCGAAGCATATAATGGTTTGAAATTGAATCGGAATGTATTGTCTATTGAGCTTTCCTCTATATCAGTGCATTTTGAAAGCAACAAGAAGCAATTTGACTGTATTATCAAGATATGGAATAACTTATGCAATGATATTGAAGAAAAAAGGACAATAAAGACAAAAAATGTTCATTTTCTAAGAGAGAGTGAAAAAATAAAGAGCTATCCTCTGAAAAGAGGGAACCTGGTAACCCTCACTTGTGTATAAATTTCCCTAATTTTCTTACTGTGCCGGGTATACATTACTATACTGCAGTATTTTTACCCTTTTCGAAATCCGACTACTTTTACAGGGGACAAGAGTCCAAGGATGGATTCAATTCAGAATTAATTCCTTCAATTCCCATTCTCAGCCCTTTAATCCAGAAATCAAGGGCTTAATTTCCATTCACATTCCTTGGAATCAAAATTAATTCCCATTCGCAGTTCCTCTTTACTCTTACCACTTTATACACAAAGTAGTTCACTACTCCCCTTGAAACCATATTGAACGAATTTATTTATGCCAGCGTAATACTGGTGGCACACTCAAAGGCGATGCCACAACTGGGGGTGAACCACGGGGCATAAATCATCCTTAGTAGGGCACAACTATTTATCAGAAACCGAATACCTATTATGGCAATGAAAATGGGATGCGAATTATTTTCCATTTTCTCCACTAAAGAGGTAGGTTTTTGAGTTCAATAATGTATACACCCCAGTAGTACTAATATATAATAGTGTAAAGTAGGGATGCAAATACAAATGAACAACGATTGTGTTCATAATGAAAATTAGTGCTCTATTATAAAAAAAGGGGATATGCTCCCCTGGAGCCGCCATTTCACATACTGGACAAGGTTTTAAGGTACTCCGATGGAGGACCACTGATATAGTGGGCCAATATTTTACAGCTAACAATTGGGAGAAACACTGTGAAAAATGTTGAATTATTCTTGTTGGTTATTCGTCCAGTGTGCTTCTCCCCTTACTAACGATTAGACATTAACTGCCACTATTTCGTACCAACCCACTTTTTCTGGCAACTAACTAAATACATTAATATATAGGTATCCTAAACTTGGATCGTAGATTGGATTGTCACCTATATTTTTCGATTGAATATTTATCGATGGATTCTAATCGATTTATTTGATGTAAACATGGTTGGATTCGGTTAGCTCGTTAACCGCCGCTATAGCCAGTTAACTACTAGGATAAGGTATATTCGGTTAATTGAAAACTGTCATTTGCATAAATAATAGCTATGTATTCAGGTTTAGGCACAAAACATCATTGATTGTATTAAAGAATAATTGTAGCAGTTAATAGGCGTATGCAAGAGTTGTGTTCGGAGTAGCTGAATTAAATTGAATTATAGTGTTGTCGTTAGATCGAAGTATTTATGCAGTAAACAGTGAAAAACTTTTAGTAGTCCTAATACAAGTAATTTGCATAGTGCAATCGTATTCTGATGCCATATAATTTTGACTTTATCGAAATTGTACTCTTCGATGGAGGATACAAATTTATGTAACTTTTTTCTTTTGAATTCTACTGGTAGAGTTGTATGTGATAAGGGAGATGCTGACATTTGGAACATGTTAACATCTACCGCGGGAGATGCTGGCATTATTGGTGTATGCATTTTCTAAATATTGTTCTTACTAGAAACATTACACAAGACTCACCAAAGAATTGACTTTACTTTAAGCTAGTGAACTTTTGCCCTCATTTTAACTAATTAACCGTAAGAAAACAACTCATATTTGTTGGTAAACTATTTCATAAATACATGCTACCTACTACTTACTCCACATACTATCGAACTTATTGTAGAATAAATACAATGAAATTGATTCTGGAAATGCTGGGAATTTTGACTGCTCTCCAATTTGAATTTTGGGTTTCTCATGCCATCATAAGAAACTAACTCCTCATTGATGTATGTTTGCATAGTGAAATGGTTCCCATAATTAAGTGTGTTTCCGATATGTTTGAAGTTTAACAAATTGCTATTATGTATCATGTGTATAAAGTTACCCATAAAACTTGCGTTCACCTGTAGTTTCCGGCTCGATAATTAACAATGGAGAAAATTGAGAAAGGTTGCTCGACACCTTTTGAAATGTGTAGTATTCCACATTTCAAATTTTCTCAAATTTCAATATTTTAGAAAGATATGTTTTTGTCACAATCACATATATACAATAGCTATGTATTGATAAGTTCATTAGAAGTAACAAAACAACAGTGATAGTTTTGAAGAATATTTACAGCAAGTTAACCAGTTAACCGGTATTATCGTTAAGGTTTTAACCGCCCCCCCAATTCGATCGCTTAACCCCAGCCTTGGCAGTGAGATTTCTTCATATAGCCACAAAAACAACAATTTATTGACGAAAAGAAGTTGAGAATTCAATAAGGATATAATTGAATATATTCGAAAATAAAGAGTGCCTCAAAGCTGCGACTGAAGCTGTTACGGAATGTGAATTTGGAACTATAATATACCATTCGGGGAGATTTAGGTACCTTAATTTACCCATTTTATATGATTGATTTGAGTCATTTTTAGTATGTAGTAATTTTCATTTGGTTCCCAAGTGTTCCATTGAAGTTATTTACAATTTCTTTGACCAACAGGATTCACCAAATATTTATAATAATTCAAAATTCTGAAAATGCACACTTATTTAGAATATATATTTCTAATCAAATTTTATTCCTAAGCCATTTTCTACAGATTGAATTAACACCCAAATTTATACCCAGTAGTGTCGGTAGGAGTCAACCAAGCAATTATTTTCATTTGAAAATCCCGGTTCGCCAATGTTTATATCACATTCAATAGCTTTTGGAACTACAAGCCACATTTATATCACACTGATATTTATTTCGGCTAAAAAAAGTACCGGAAGTGAGAAAACCACACCATAATGAGAAACGCATATGCCGATCATTGACATACTATAAAATCATATTTTCTTTAGATGTTCCATTCTTTTGGTCTAAATGCAAGAAATCTTCTTAAATATACATTTATGTTGGACCTTCGTAAAAACTGACTCAGACTGGCTAAAAATCCTTTTCCGAGTAACATCTTTTTGACTTTGGATATTGATTAGGGTAGGTAAAGACTAATATATCTTTGTCACGCTTCCCGGATTTGTTTGAGTGATTTTATTTTCAATCATTTATATAGTGATTATTACCGATAGCGGGATTTGGCTCTACCCTTACATCTCTAATTATTCCAGATCAGCATATAAATGTGATATCCGGATTCAACAATGTTCAAATAATTTGATATACAGTCTGTCAACTTGAAATTGGGAAAATCTTTTTCGATGCTAGAATGTTCCTAATTGCATTTTCAAATTGGTTATCGTAATAATATTGATAATTTGTGTTTTTCAACTATTTCTAGTCATTTCTTAACCAACTGAACTTCTCTAGCTGACTGCGGTTACAAAATATTTCAATTTATACTTGGTTACTAATCAAATATTCTATATGAATATTTATCACTTGAATTTCTCGCAACACTTCTATTTCTTCGCTAATAATTCTTTACTTCCATCAATTCAAAACGTTAAAATGAACGAGCAAGAACAGCGTAACAATGTCAAGATACTTTTCGACACAGAAATCACGAATTGTATGGAATTATCTCGAAGAACTGGAGTTTCAAAAAGTACAGTTTATCGCACTGTTTACAAATTGAGGAATGCTGAATCCGTTGATAGAAAGATTGGTTCCGGGAAACAGCGTCAGATCAAAGCAAATAACGCTAGATCACTTGTTAATTTGGCAATCAACAATCCTAGGTTATCTGTGAGGAAGTTGACTTCCAAATTTTACAAAAGGTGGGGTCTATCGTTCTCACACGAGGCTGTAAGGATTGAGATGAAGCGGCGTGGCTTCACCTGCAAGGTTGCTAGAAAGATTCCGATGCTTACACAAACCCATAAGGCTTATCGTGTCGATTGGGCTAAGTCTAACAGATGTAGAGATTGGGAGAAAGTGATATTTAGCGATGAGATGTCCATTTGGCTAGCTGGTGGCAGAGTATGTGTCTGGTGTAAAGGTGATTCGAAACCAGTAAAACCCAGTACGAAACACTTTCCTAAATTGCATGTTTGGGGAGCGTTTTCAGCACGTGGAACGTTTCATATCAAGGTTTTCAGAGAAAATCTCACCGGGCGCCTTTACTGCGACATTCTGCACGAATGTTTAGTAGAACAAGCAAGTGTCTTGCACCCTGATGGATGGGTTTTCCAGGAAGACAACGATCCCAAACACACATGCAAACTTGCTAAAGGATACATGGAGGAGAAAGGGATACATAGGATGGATTGGCTTGCTTGTAGACGGATTTGAATCAGATCGAGAACCTCTGGTCGTGGATCAAGAGAGAAATCGATTTGAAGTCACCACGAAATTTAAATAAGCTGGAAAGGGAGCTAAATGAAGTATGGAATTCTTTAGAACATGAATTTATACGTCCATTTTGGTCATCGATGCCAAAAAGAGTCAAATTAGTACGAAAAAGTAACGGAAATAAGATAAATTATTAGGCCTACTATATTATTGATTGTTTAAGGATTCTAATAACATAATTAGAATAGAAATACACTAAATGTACTTGTAGTAGGGAAAAACAAAGATCTTCCCAATTTCAAGTTGACAGACTGTAGTATATGTATTCGTAGAAATATAATGCGCTAAGGCAATGGTACTGGCAATCTGGTATAATTAAATGTATCTCAGAGTATTCATTTGGAGGAAAGAAGGCAATACATAGATTCTTCATGATTGCGTCAGATTGGTGTGAGCAGAAGAGCCGGATGGATTATGAATAATTGGTTTGAGATCAATAAAATCCATAGTTCCATAGATTTTGGATTGATTTGATTCACAATATCTAAGATCCATGAATTTCGGATGGGTTGGGATTCTCTAATGTCCAAAGATATCAGATCTGTGAAATTCATGGATTTACCTTAACCATTTGTATTGTATATAAATTCTACAAACTGAACTTCAGTGGTGTAGACCACGATCAATACCCCTTAACATTTGACCAGTTTTCTGTTATCATTGGCTATGCTTTGTATTTTACTATTCGTTAAGCGATCTTCATGGCTGCCCTGTCTCAGAGCTGGTGTGATTATACATTCTGGATTATAATAATTCTGGTTCATTGGTAACTGAGTAACATCATGAATTTTTTGCTTTCTCTATTGGTTCTGTTCTTCACAAAATTACTGGTGATAGGTTGAATTTTTCTCCGTTATCAAGATTAATGACTAAATTATGAAGTAAGTTTGGAGATCTCGAGGGAAAAATTCTGGGTGTAGTGCTAAGTCAGGATATCGAGTAAAATCTCGCAATACTGAATGGAAAAATGTTTTTCAAAAAGATAAAAATCAGAATTTATCAAATTTGATTAACAATCCCTCTTTCATAAGAAGTATTCAAGTAACCTAGTGTGTCCTTATGGAATTCAAACTCGTTAAAGACTGAAGACCTCATATCAAATATTGACTTTATGGTTACATCAATATGAGATTCTTTTGCATCAGCGAGACTAGGTTGAAACCTGGTCAGTTAAATAATGCGGTATCTGATTTGGATATTCTCCAGGTTCTTAGTATAAACCATAGACTCCTTAAATAGAAGGACTAGTATCTCCTATGCTCGGGGCCTGGAACTTGGGTCCCATCATATCTTGGGTTGTACACATGCTAAAACCTTCATCTTGGTGTCTAACATGGGGTTTTGAGGGACAAGGAATTAATTTTTTATACTTTTGACCATCTAAAAGGTCACCTGAAGGTCATTTGAAGGTTAAAACACTCAAAATAGAAGGAATTTATCTAAAATTTTGTGTGTTCTTCTAATCTAATGCATGATAACGAGACAAACACAGTCAAAATAGTATACATTGTGATTATATAAGTCAAAATGACAGTTTAAATGCTAAAATTAGCACGAATGAATTAATAAGGTCAGTATACAAAGCAAATAAAAGGCAAAAATTGCATGTATACACGGATATGACTGTGAACAGGGATATTACTGCAATTCAATTTTGAGATGAGAGTTTTTCCTTCCTTCTCAAACGGTCAAGTTGTCTTTCTTTATCATTATTATCAAGCACAAATGACTTCAAAAGTATGTTTGATTAAGTAACACATGCTCCTTGAATAATAGACATTGCACTGTCAATACGAGATAAGGCTTGGCTGAGGTGAGCTCGACAGCAGTGTAAATTGCAATTAACAAACAGTTTGTAAGCTGAATGAACGAAATGAACAGTTGAGATTAGGGGTACAGTTAGTCCACCCCTGTTTAAATTAGTGAGAAACTCCGAATCAGTTAGATTATCATCACCATCTTCACCTTCGGCAGTTGAAATATTAGTTCGGAATTTTCGTTCCAAATATCCAGCGATAAATATTACTTTATGTTTGATTGTGTCATTACTTTGAACAAGATCTTCAGTCTCTAAAATAGTGATATCAAATTGATCTTTTTCTATGTGAATGTTACAAGTGCAAGGTACGTCATTATGAGGCTGTGGGGTCGAATCGTAATTCAAAAGTGCGCGAAGATTCTTGGTTTCTGCAGCTGCCTTGATGTCAACGACGTCTATATAGAAATTTCCTGTACTGCGTTGTCTGGCTTGGCCAAAAAACTTCTCTAGAGCTTCATCCGCGAACACTCCAGGCAATACATAACTGAAGTTGTGGTGTGTCACAACAACCCTGCTGCTTGGACATTTGCTCTTGTAGACAGTACAAATGCATATGCAGTCTGCTTTGTGAGTTTCTGTGTCCGACCTTGTCCATTTGGCCATGCACAAGACGATATGACATCACAAGTTTCATCGAGTTTTTTGAAACTTGTGCAATTCTTGGTCCACGGTTGACGACACTCATCACGCGTATTTATACCAGAAAAACTGCCTTTGACATTCATCATATGGAACCAGTCAGTGATGAGTTTAACAAAAACAATGGTCCCTTCGCTAATACTGAGCATATATTTTAAAGTTGAAAGAGCAGCAACAGTTTTGTCATTGAATATCTGACAAACAAAAGGCACACTTTGTCTTTGCAAAGGCTTGGGATACACAGCTGTGTACGTAATCTTGGTCAAACGGATGTAGTTCTTCCTGTCATCAATGTAAAGTGCTTCAATGTCTTTCCAACGTGCTATGTGTGATTTACCATCTTTTGTGAATGCGAGTTCCTTATGAGGCACAGTTATCCAGTTATTCTTAATGTTTTTGAATAAATGGACATAGTCATAAACGAGAAAAGCGTGAGAGTTTAAGATGTCTATAAACACTCTACCAGCTCCACCCAATTTAGCATAGACTGAGACATTTGTATTGCAATTGTCACATATACAAGAAATTGTAGTGCCACCAGCATTGCTAACTGCTGCGAGAGCTTCGAGTAATATACCCTTGAGTTGATATGAATTGAGTTTCGCGACAGGATGAATACGTAGAATGTATTTAGGGCCACCAAAATGGCATACAACCTCGATCACTAAAGCATGTGTTGCGAGAACTTCAGCGTCACCAGATCTATTTTGAGCATAACCAACAACATGACCACCAGAGTACCTAAGAGTTTCTGTTAGCTTCGCCTCATCAAATAAAATGTCTACAAGACGCTGCTGGGGTTGAAGCTCTTGAAGAAGTTGCCTCAAGTTTTCATCATGTAGACTATTGGAAAGAAGTTTCTTCAACAGTTCTACTCGAGGTAATGCAATAGCACCAGATTTTCGTAGCATTCTATACGCAGCTGGTGAAATGTTATGAAGTTCAGCAGCAAGAACATAAAGATTTCTATCAAAACGACGGGCTTTTGGTGCAGTAAGTAACAACCCGAGCTGAGCATACAAAAATTGATAATGGGGAAGTTCAGAGCAACACATACGACTCAATTCCTTAAGGGCACTTTTCACGTAGTCTGTGTCTTTGAATTCGTACTCTGGAATACTCGTTAAAATGCTATTGAATTGTGACCATTTCCTGATGAGGCTATTCTTCTGTAGGAAACCAGCTTTGGAAAAATACGATTTAGGTATTTCCTTTCCATTTTTCTCAACACATTTAAGGAATAAAAATCCAAATGGTGATTTCACATGTTGTAAATGTAGAAACTGGACGACTGAACGTCCTTGTGCGTCAGTTTTGGACATATAAACATCATCACCATCATGAATAATAAGATGATTTTTGGAGAGAGGCTGTTGGATGACTGTACAAAAAGAATCAAAGTCACCAATTTGATCAGAGCGTTAGTTCTAAGGTCTTCATTTCTGGCACGTACTTCTGCCGAAGAACTTGTACTCCTAGGGGTTGAAGAGACTTACTTTAAACAGGACTTTGGGACGCCAGGAAAAATGGATGGAGGTTGGTTATGTCATTTACCAGCTTTAACTGTGACCCATTCACAGTCAAAATGATGGTAACAAGCATATATTTAAGTTGTAGCAGATTGGAGCGTTCATTTGGCATAGCATCAATCCAACGATCTCGCCCATCTTCATCACTTGGAAATTGTACTACTTTTGTGTATGGTTCACACCTGTAATTTCCACGACATCTAAATACGTACACTTCTTAGGTATTATAAAGTAAATACCAACACCACCTTTAAAATGCAGTTGTAAATTGGATGATTCCTAGCACCAGAAATGCTAGTAAAGTTACAATACAAACCTGAAAAAATCATAATACAGCAGCATGAGCTACGGAGAGCGTCAGGTGACGCTAGGTGACGCCAGGAGCGGCGATAAAGCAAAATCTTTCCATGGCCTGCTATGTTTATTACGCAATGACGTCGTTGCGTCATGATACAATGGGACCCAAGTTCCGTAATCCGAGATTGCCAGATACTAGTCCTTCTATTTAAGGAGTCTATGGTATAAACAGAAAGGGTGATGGTGTGGATGTTATTTTACGCAAAGGTTTACAGATAAGCGTAATAAAGAAAAGGAATTAATATATTTTGAACACATCGACATGACTGTTACATTAATTGAAATTGTTTCGAATATTAAACCTAGGGTCGAATTCTGGGCGAGTTCAAACTATATATTGATAATGGTAGTGGTTATGATACGCCTAGCTCCTAGACATACTTTTAATATGGTGCAATCACCATGCAAGTTAGAATGTCAAAGCCATCGTATTTAACTGTTTATACTACTTCTAAGGGTCTACGACAGATGATTGTATGTGCATTATTGATGACATCAAAATATATCCACTACTTCTAGATCCTTGTGATGGAATTAAGAACCTGACCAGTCCATACGATAGTGTCTTGAGGGAGTTTCTAAATCAACAAGCTCCAAAGGTTACATGCATGGTCACTCCAAGCTTTCATACACCTTGGTACTCTTTGGTTCATTATTAAAGAAGAGAAAAAAGTCCTGTGGAAGGAAATGGCTAAAATCTGGAATTGAAAGTAATCACCAAGCTTTTAGAGATAGTTTCAAACATGCCCAAGTTTCCTTTAGAAAGCCAAGATTTATTACTACAAGGAGAAAAGGGGTACTATAATTCTTGCGAACCTTTCATTATGGACAATCATATGGCACTTGAAGTCATTTACTGCCATCTATGTACTCATCTGGGCGTTGTAATTATATTTCCAGAGTCACTTAATGATAAGATCAGGGTATTCATGAACGAACTGATACAACTGATGTTGTAAGTGCATCCTAAAATGAAATGGTGTCATGTAGTAGTAGTCTTACTTTGTTTAGACCACTGTAACCAGATGAGGTTGATGACCTCACTAAGATTCTATCTGATAAACACTCTCTCCCAGACCCTATACAAACATATCTTTAAAAAGAATCTATTGAAGTACTACTTCCAACTATTCCAAAGGTCATCAACACTTCACTAACTTCAGGAGATTTCCAAGCAACTTGAAGTATGCAGTAATCACTCCTGTAATGAAATCTGGTGAAATAATGAGGATATTTTCGGTGAATATAGATTATTAATTATGGCTTATGATTATAAAAAACAAATAGAAGAAAGTTCTCATTTATAAAATTTGATAATTAAATTTAGTCGCAAAATTGATGACCTCCTTTCTTGAAGCATAAAAAATTGATGGACTCTTAAAACTTCTTTGGATTGGGAGCCTTGATACGCATTCTATTGATACTAAACACGAGCCATATCCGAATGTTGAAAGAATTAATGATAGAGGCTCATAGGCCAATCCTATTCAGGGTAGCATTTCGCTAAACGCTGCTACCAGTTAACTACAGGATTAGGAACATATAAGTTAACATAAGAGTGTCGTCCCTATCATATATTCATTGTTCCGAGGGAGCTAAGAAGTCCAACATGGTTTATGAAAGAATACCGATTTTCTATTTTAGGTTAATACTATCACTTTCAACTTTGCTATCTGGAAAGAGTGATGCATTGGGTGAGCTGCTATGTTGTTTATGGTTCCAAATCTGGGGACTTTGTGCCTCAGATATTATGAAATTCGGGAAATTATGCGTTTTTGTACAGTCATGAAGACGTTATTATTCCATGATGAGTATTTATTTGGTCAAAAACATAAATCAGAACATTTGGCATATTGAAGAGTTCCTGGGATTCAAATGTCAAACTACTATATAATTTATATTAGCTGAGAAGTAGTAAATAATGTGATTTTTCGAAAATCCAAAAAGGTGACAATTACATCATAATTTCGTCATAGGTTTGAAATTTTTCCAAAACTCGAATTTGTCCGAGCCAGGCACAAAATACCTCAATATCCGACAATTCAGGTTTAGAGTCTTCCATTCTTGCTCATTCCAGATAAAATGCGTTTCATATTATTACCAGCATGCTATGCTTGGTATATTGCTTCGTGTCACAGGTTAGCTTATGGGTTATAAAACTAAATTCTATTCTGCTTTTGGTGGCTATGCGACAGATTATGCTAGGCACTACGTACCCCGAGGTAAGTTTTTTGTGGAAATGTTTGATTTTACCATATCTGGTCCATCCAAATTCCATTTAAGCACCATTAATGGTACTACTGGAGCGACCATGTGGTTTTAGGTATGCAATCAGCACATTTAGTGCCTCAGGCATCATGACAAAATATGGAAAATGGACAGTACAATATCTGAAAATTCAAATATTTAACTTGATATGAAATTGAGCCCACGCATCTTTGAAGGAGATAGATGTATCCAGAAAATATATAATTCTACTAACCTTAGTCCAGATGAAATATACAATGTATTATCTGATTCTGGCTTAAGAGGTAATGAATATTGAGCTGCGAAAACCGAAGGGTTGTCAGAAAAAATATCATTTATTGAAGCGCAGGAGTCTTGAGAATCAAAGACCTTATTTTCGCAGCCAGAATATACTAGATGATCAGGATGCTTATCATAAGGCTGGTAATATACTCCACCAAGATGAATTTGAGATTTTGAAGTTTGTAAATCAGCAGTTTGATAAATTGGCAAACTTGAAGGTGTGGTGGTGCAAATAGAATCTCTCGATTGAACATTATTTACGGAATATACACAAGATTGTGAATATCTCGGACAAATTTTCATTGGAGATGGACTAAAGAAAGAATATATACATAAAATATCAAAATAAAGTTTATAAAAACATGTGTGTTAGAAATTTGAAAAATGTTATGAAATCATGGGTTAAAACGTAATGCGGCACCAAAGATTGGGAGGGGGCAGGACTTATGAGGATTGACTGGGTTTGAGGGTGCTAAGATAAATGAGCACTGGGGAGTCAAAACTAGAGATGGTTTTGTACACTTTAATAAGAAATGGGTAAAAATACAAAATAAATGAATATCTATCAGGATATAGATATTGCAGTAATAAAACTCGACTTATTGGTATCCCTAAAGATGTTTTAAGTTCGTTATGGAAAGAACACTAATATATTGCAAATTACCGCAGCAAAAAAGAGATTCTAGCAATGTTGAATTCATAGAATCATATATTTCCGACACTATTCGGTCAATAGAAAATGCAGAGACGCAGTCTCTTGAATTTTTTCCAAAGAAACGTAAATGAAATAGGGCATGGGGTAATCTTACATAAAAACTATCTAAATGGGACGTTTTTTACTGAAAGTTCCCTAGATATTCGCCAAAATTGCATTGTTTGTGTTAGAAAGTATAAAAAAATATTTTTGATACAAAATAGCTGGGTTTTGTCAGGATTGTTTCCCTGTTTTTGACATTAGAATACTGAATGTATATATTAGAAGAATATTCATCAAATTTTAGCACCTAACTAGCATTTAACGTCAAAAATCACAAATTGCTATTACAATTGATCTTTTTCACGAATTTAGCTATGAGTAGGAGTTACTTGTATATTTAGATCCTGGATAAAATTCATCATACTGAGTGAGCGAAGCTTTCACTTTGAAAAAACCATGGCAAAAACAGCATAATGTGGTCTCTGAATAACCAAAATGACTGCTTGATAACACAACAATTTTGAAAACACTATGTTATAAACGATTACGGAAGAGTTTTACTTTGGTAATGAAAAGGAGCACTAAAATTACCACACAACAATGAGAATTTAGCACCTATTGAAGTCATAAAATCACATATTTCCAGGTGAGTATTCCGTCACTGAGTAATTAAGCCATATGAAATGAAAACATGTATTAAGAATTTGTGTACAGCATTTATCGGAATATACTTATAAATAACCTGAGTCATATCAATACTACTAACATAATTATAATATGAGAATTTTTGTAATATAACCAAATAGCCAATAAAAGTGACAAATTCTGATTAGTAGCAAGCATAATAATTAGTGATAATTATAATGAACAATAAGAGGAGAATTAACCGGCAAAACACTGGTAGTATCCACACTAATTGAAAAAATCAATGTAGTGTACGGTGAATTTAACAATATTCTTGTAAAGTTTCACCAGGTATTCTCTAATAAATTTCTGATAGAATTGAGAGTACGTTTGGCCCTATCCCAGGGAACTTTTCAAAGATATTTCAAAAGGAGGGTATATATACAAAAGGGCAAATGACAAATACTATAAAAACTGTCTTCAACATATCAGCAAACTCTGTGTCTTGCTTCACTGTAAATAATAACAAATATTAGTAAGATCTTCTTAATTTAGTTGAATATTTTGGTAACATGGTTATATTAGTCTGTAAAGAAAATACTTTAAGTAGTCCCTTTGGGCCAGAGTAGGCAATAACAACTAAAGGTCTCTATCGTTCGGCTGGTTATAGCCAGCATTACACCCAAAAGTGAGTTAAGTAGATTGTTTAAAGAGCTAGTCTCAAATGATCCTTTGACAGTCTACGAATAAAATCTGGAGTTGATATATTAAGATTAACCGAAGAATGGCGAGAAAATGGGCGATTATATGAAGTCCAAAGGTGGTAATATCTCGTTTTTGGTGAGGGTAAAACGAATATTTCTTCGGTATATGGCTAAAAACAGAGGATAAGTTCCAAAATAAGCACTCTGTGCAAATCATGATGTTAACATAAAATTTGACAGAGAGATACTTTAGGACATTTAGGATCGAAATGAAATGATACCCATACTGGATTTCGTAATTAAGTAACAATTCTGAAAGCATACTGAACCACTGTTGGCAATTAGGAGTTATTTCAAAAAAGGCATAAATTTCTTAAATGAACTCCAATAAAAAATCAATTGTAAAAGTCATGATATGCATTGAAATTCCATCAATTGAGGGGTCACATGACCAAATTCGAGGCACTTTGAGTATGCTATCTATTAAATTCATGCATTGTTAATGAAAATAGTATTTCCAAACATGGTCATGAGACCCCTATAATGAAAGGGAATTTCATGATTACGAACATCTTTATAGAAAATTGACTAGATTTAATATATAATTTCAAACCACGGTATATGTGGAATGATGAACCCAAAAACGATTTGTATGGTCAAACCAATGTTACAGGGATATTAAGAATCGTCAGGACAATCTACTGATCTGTAGATTCAATACTGACCAAGTTATGGATCTTTAAGTTGGTAATCTAATAAGTTTCTCTCTCTAAAAACGACCATATCTCGATAAGTATTGTAGCTAAGGGTCGACCTTTAGGTTCAAAATAAAGGGATGACAATTATCTCCCCCGATACTATATTTAGCAGTCTTTTAGTCAATAACTATGCCTACATAGGCCGAGGTCTTTGGCTTGAAAAAGTTCAAAATTGGGCCTAGAAATATTGGTCATCAAATGCTTGAAAAATGTATAATTATGCCACTTTTGGTGATGAATGTAAAGTTAAATTATTTGCCTGTGCCTAGAGTATTTTTAGTTTCGAGAATATCAGTGAATAAATTTCTGACCATGAATTAAGACTTACTAAAGTGAAATAAAATTTAAAACACGAAACTATCAATTCAATCTCAATTATGTTAAATCAGTACGATGATTCATCATCTAAGGAAGATTAGAACAATATTATTGCAATGTATTACGGATTGGATGATTTGAATCCCTCCAGAAATTCTGACTGTACTTATTATAATGGGCCAGTATTGAGAGCACTGCCTAGAATAATATACATATATACCAGCCTTTGGCTCGTCGCCTCGGGATGAACTCGACGCATTGGCCTTGAGGAGTTCATTATTCTCCAAATGGACGCCCCTTTGAGTGTTAGAATATAGATATACTTATATGGCATATAAATTAATGAAATATTATGTGACACAAACCCCCTTTGAAGCAATGAGAGCGAATATCTAAGTAATTCTGAGATTTGTCGAATTTATACACAATAATTCATAATAACAATAAATTTGTAAATGATAATTCTAAAAGTGTGAAAATCGGATTTAAAATTATCGATATATTAGGTGAAGTTATATTGAATTATATATACTTCTTTGATAAACACGATAAATACATAGTTATAAACAATTTCGCACCGGTCAAAGTTTCTGCCCTCCAGCAAAAATATGAAAGAAAGTAAGCCAAATTTCATACCTTCAAGAGAGACATAATTATACATTTTTAAGCTCCTCTAGGATAAGTATATTGGATAGGGTTGTTTACAAAAGGTAATGAAAAATATTAATTTTATAGCACTATGTTATCAGTAACAATCTTATTGTTCTTAAGGGATAAGATATACTTGTGAAATAATGGGTTCTCCCAGTGCTGTGTTAAATCGATAAATTGAATATCTACAATTCAGGAGCCAGGACAATAATTAACTTTCCGTGGAGGCAATTGGATTGGTCATATTTCTTTACCGATTATATTTGGACCTTCCCACATTATGTTGATAATACCAAAATATCGCTTACAATTTGAGCTAGACATTCTTAACTAGGGAGGTTGTTGTGCGCCGAGGTATATACACTAAGTGGACAAAAGTATTTCAACACACAAATATAATGTCATAAATTGTATACTCTTTCCCGCTCCTATATATTGTATAGTCTATATTCGTAGCTGCAATCTAGGAATTTGCATAGAATAACATGTTTCTCACGAATTTCAAAAAAATATTTTCGATTTGCACTTTTTGAAGGTGTTAATTATTAATAATTATTAGATAATTATTGATATTCAAAATATGTGGTAATTCAAAGCCTATTAAGAATCAATAATTTCTGACTTGATATTTGAAATCTACGTTGGCGAGGTACCCCAGATTGAAATTTCCAATCGGATTGAACAATTTTTACCAAAGTTATAGAAGAATTTTAATTTGTCCCACTTGTGCCACTTTTTTCCCAAGGTGGCACAAGTGGCCGCTACCAAGAGGTTATTTGGAATTCAAGGGTTAGCATAGTCATATCATTCGAAAATATTACTTCGACTTATTCCTCCTAACCCTAGTTGATTTCCTTGTAGTGGCGCTTTTTCCTGCCACCTGTGCCACTTTTTTCAAAAAGTGGCACAAGTGGGACAAATTGAAATTCTTCTATAACTTTGGTAAAAATTGTTCAATCCGATTGGAAATTTCAATCTGGGGTACCTCGCCAACGTAGATTTCAAATATCAAGTCAGAAATTATTGATTCTTAATAGGCTTTGAATTACCACATATTTTGAATATCAATAATTGTCTGATAATTATTAATAATCACCACCTTCAAAAAGTGCAAATCGAAAATATTATTTTGAAATTCGTGAGAAACATATGTTATTCTATGCAAATTCCTAGATTGCAGCTACGAATATAGACTATACAATATATGGGAGCGGGAAAGAGTATACAATTTATGACATTATATTTGTGTGTTGAAATACTTTTGCCCACTTAGTGTACAACAGTTTCCTTTTTGCAGGAAAGGTGCATTTGCCTCTAATAAATGTATTGTACATTTGCAGAACACAAAATTATCAGTATTTTATGATTAATTTATTCTGAAAAATGCGAATATAAATTTCTAGTAAGCGTAGATTTGCAGTGGCGGATCTCCCGGTGGGGAAGTTCCCCCTCCCAAATAATTTTACCATATTGTAAACATCATGTTCAATTTAATCAGAACAATTCTAACAATTTTTTCTAATGATAAACACACTTTCACCAAAAACTGATATACAGTAGAGTTCGTTTATTAACAATTGCCTTATTAGCAAGATTCGCATATTCGCAATGTTTTTTCAGTGGAGGGAGCAAAGGTACAGAGATTTATGTATAAACAAGTTCGCTTATTAGCAAGTTTTCTCGTGCAAACCTGACTTGATAATAAGCGAATTCTACTATACTACAACAACAAGTCAAAATCCTTTTCTTCTTTCTAGCACAAAAATAGGTAACTTTTTCCGAATTTAGATTATTCACAGGTTCTTTTTCTACTGATAAAAGGGTTAGATCACTGGCAACTTTCCTCGTCAATAGAGTATCTTGTCCAGCTAATTACCCTATTCATTGTGGAGAATGATCGCTCCACTGATGCAGTTGTGATTGGTATTAAAATAATAAAATTATTTCAAGATTTTCATATACATATGTACAGGGTTAGGAATAAGTTCTGCAACAAAATTTAAATTAAGCTAGAGGTTCTGCGAATGGCTTTAGGCGAATAATTATTTATCATATTTATCTTCAATATCATTTAAACAATATTTAGAGTATTGAGTCCTACTAAAAATTTTTTTTTGATTTAGGGACAAGAAACAAAACGGTCATTGATAATCTTGTATCAAAATGAAGGCATGTCAGCTTCCGTAATATCAAAAATACTGTCCATAAACAGATGGATAGTCTATCGTACAATCAAACATTACAAGGAGACTGGCAGTACCCAGGAGAGGTTCAGAAAAGACAGACCTTGTTCTGTTCGTACTCCTGCTGTAGGAAGCTCGTCCGGGAGAGGGTCAGGAAGAATCCTGTCAGAAGCATCCAAGGCATGGAAAAAGACTCCAATATTTCAACCAGAAGTATGGGGAGGATAGTAAAAGAGGATTTAGGCTTGAAATGCTAGAAATTTCGATAGGTACAGTTACTTTCTGAGGTGAATAAGTGGCGTAGGTATGAAAAATGTCTGATTCTGAGAAAAAGGTTCACTAGTGGCACGCACCAGAGTATTGTCTTCTCCGATGAGAAGATTTTTACCGTAGAAATGGCGTATAATCGCCAAAACAATCGAATTCTTGCCCCAGATCAAAAGTCTATATCGTCATCACTAAGAACAATCAAAAGAACTCAGAAACCTGCATCGGTCATGGTTTGGGGAGCTATTACCTCTGATGGTCGGACACCTCTGGTGTTCATTGAGAAAGGGGTGAAAATTAACAAAGAGATATATGTAGAGAGTATTTTAGAGAACGCATGAAGCCTTGGGCTGGTGAGCACTTCAATGGCGCGCATTGGGTGTTCCAGCAAGATTCCGCTCCCTCCCGCAAAGCCAAAATGACATCTGAGTGGTTGAAACTCAATTTACCGGAATTTATATCAACTGAAGAATGGCCGGCCTCTTCTCCAGATCTAAACCCTATGGATTTCTGTATATGGTCCATCTTAGAGTCGAGGGTATGTGCAAAGCCTCACAAGAATGTCGAAAGTCTGAAGTCTTCCTTGAGAAGAGAGTGGGATTTAGTCAGTGAGGACGTGTTGCGTGCTGCTGTCGATAATTTCTATAAGCGATTGAGCCTATGTATCGCAGCAAAGGGCAATACATTCGAAGAGCTAGATTAATTTCGTATCCTTAGTATATATATTCACTAATTCATTACGAATTTCAACTACTATTATGGGAAAATAAGAAATATACTAGTTTATACTTGTTGCAGAACTTATGCCTAACCCTGTATATCGAATTGAATTCCATTGTTTAAACATGTCTAACCTTTTGGCGATAGTTTCTAGCAAAATCAGAGTTGAATGAAATGATTAAATGGTAATGAACTGTTAAAGGTAATAATAAATCCCAGTCGAGAAACATTGCTAAGTGGATGCATTGAATACACACTTCGAAGAATATTTATCAATTACTCACAGAATCTTGTAATTGGCTCATTGATTAAACTTTGTTCAGCATTTTCTCGGTTTGTACTTCGATATTGTCAACAAAGTTTGACTTATAGCTGTAGGTCTTGATAATACAGAGAGCGGATCCTCATACTCCAAAATGATCTCAATATCTTCACAAGATTTCCCAGCTTTGTATATTATATTTCCAATAATGGGCTCACTTAGCCACCGCTTGAGGATCTGAATTTAGCTCAAAACGAAGGACCAAAAATTTGAGGTGATTACAAATAATTGCAGAGATCATGAAATATGTAAATAACATTGTAAAGAATTGTCAGCTTTAGGTAGAATTTTACTGACATCATCTTGTGATATAACCCTGCTGCACTTTCAAAAGAAGAAAAATAATTCATAGCATTTATTTGAAGACAAATGATTACCGGTATTGCTTTGGTCGGTTCTACTAAGCATTGAACAACTAAAAATGTAATTTCGCATCTAACTAATTTAATTCCCTGTATTTCCATACATTCAAAAAGTATTCCGCTTTTAGATCCTAGAAATATTTCATCAATCTTTCTAATCACGCTAAATAGGTAGTCAAATGCCTTAAAAGATTTAAACAACCCAAAAATTAAAAAATTTATCTATAACAAACGCAATGTAGCTAGAGAGTACGTGAAAGTCGTTTTTAAATTTGGTAAATACATTGGAATTACAACCCGATATAACAGAAGCCACGTCCGCGCCTAGAACAATTAACTGTGCAGATATCCCAGAGTGCAAATCTGATTCAACCGCATTCGCAATAGCTTCACATCTAGATCTCTTAACTTCTTTAAACAAAGATCTTTCAACTGGTTTCAATTTGACAACATTTTTTAAGCAAATACTCTATTCTTCTTTACCAGCATTACTTTGATTCATCAAATAGAACTGCATATACTTTAGGCTCTTCGATCTCATTTTCAATTTTCATCCTATTTAGATAAGTTAGACACTCAATTAATTCATTTGAAATTGTTCTCGAGAAATCTCAATGGTTTGATAGTGTAGAGTGATTTCCGTATGGAGCTTGTTAATTTGGGGTAAATTTTCAATTCAAACCAATTACCTTGATTGTTAGTTTCAGTCATTTCATCATGTTCACGAAATTATAGCTCTTGCATTGTAAAGAATCGATGCATTTCAATAGGAATTTTAAAATATCACCTATTACTTTAAATTATTCGTTTTCGAGATGGATTTAATATTTTGTCAATCCTTACCAATTCTTGCATGTACTAATTAATGATCAACCCATCTCAGAATAGCTAACTTGTGATCTATTGATTTATTGTGTTGGTTCAATCCACTAAACTTTGTCATAGCTATTTACCATTAGAAAATCCTTTGGTACTGAAAGAGAGTTTCGATTTAAAAGTTGAAGTAGAAAAGTGACGGCAAGCAAACCAAATACATTAATTTGGAGTATACTATACTCTAGCCATTCATATTACTTGCACCATTCAGACCGAAATCAACTGCCTGTTGCATTCATAAAGTATTTACAAATTTAGTTCGTGACGGCCAACTATCAAGTGTTTCAAGATCTTCGCTCTCTTCTTATGGGACTCGGCTACCCTTTTGGGATCTGTAGGCTTAAATCTTTAGAACCATATAAAGTAGTATCGGTTATAGTTGAAGAATAGTTTATGGATGTAAGTGCATTTGAGGACTTTTGAAGACTGATGTTGACTGACTTTTACTCGTCATTAGAATATATTATTTTACTAGCTAGCTTACGCGGTTGCGAACACTTCGTACCCACAGTCCACACTCAAGCCTATGACCCTCGAGTACATAAACTCATAATCTTAATAGTAGCAACAGGATACTGCCATAGAGATATCGTATCAAAATGTATTACAATCGTATGGGACGTTGGCTATGTAGACACATTGGTTGGAATGATTTGATCAAAACTCTCGCCACAATCGAGTTTAAGTGGATAGTGGGAGATTATGTGCCATCCATAGTATCTAGTATAAATTAATAACGTGACATCTCCATTATTCAAAAATAAATTCTATATATAAAGATCCTAAGATGACGTGATATCAATTATGGAATAGAAGACGTACTAGTGATCAAATATCAGAGCTTGAAGAGTGGTGCATTCTAACAACTTATAACTGAATTAACCAAACAGTTGACTGTCATTTCAATCCGAAAATATTGGGAAAAGATGCTTGTCTTGATTATTATCCATCAATAGAGTAGAACCCCTATAAGAGGGGAAATCGAGAAAACGAATCCCCTGATAGACCCTAATTTCTCTCATATAATATCAGCCTAAAATGTCTTATAACGGGGATTTACTCAGTCAATCTGTACAGCCACTTCATCCAATGTTTGATTATTTCAATATGTCCTAAGGCTACGGTTCCCAACCTGCGGGTCATGGCACGTTGGTGGTCCACGAACGACAGCAGGAGGTCCACAGAATGTGCTAATATTGGTATATGAGGCCCACGGATGAAAGGGTTAGGAACCGCTGCCCAAAGTTTAGTGGTCGAATATATAAGTATGAAATACATTTTTCCTCAGAGAAACAATTCAAGATGTTAATTCATCACAGCGATAACTAAGTTTGATGTTCAAATTCAGCAAAATAATTGATTATTCAAGAAATATATCGTTGAATTCCTCACTTAGAAAACTAAATATCCATGCCGTAAAGCACAATAATCCCAAAGTATCCCCAATTCTACACAATTTGTCCAAGAATCGAACAAATATTACCAGATCGGATCATGTGGATAATTGTGAGTCCATTCAGAGAACTAGAGGGCTTGAGAGGAGATGTGATTTGAGAAGAGTGTGTAGCTGCCATAGGCGTAGAATAATCGCATTTGCCCAGAGGAGATAGGGGGCGGATAAACACGCTTACTTGGCGACAGTACATGCTTTTGCCATTTGTCTAACGTTTATGGATTCACTTGAAGCAGGGCTCTTGTGTTTCAGGATGATAAACCAACAAATAAAAATGATTGAAAACGTATTAGTCGTCAGTTACCAAAATTTACTTTAAGAAAATTTAGATTGAGATCGAGGAATAAGATATGGAACTTAAGGCTGAAATTTGATTAAGAGGTTATGATGAAAACAAAGTGTATAAAATAAAAGAAAAATATACTAGTGTATAAGAAGGATAACATGATATCATGGACATTAAAATCCCACTATCAAGTTTATTCAAATGTAATCCATATTCTGCGTTCCGCTGGGCTGGATCTACAACGAAAGGTGGGGACTACCTCAACATAAGACCTGGGGCCCTGAATTTGACGAATTGTACGAAGATGGTAGAAAAAGATCCATTTGTATCCAGGTCTCCTAAAATAGTCAAATTGGACACATCATTTCTTGCTGTTTGCTGAGCAAGGGGCTGATCCTGGGGAGGCGAGATTACAAATTAGCATGAACTGGAGTATAGTCATAGTTATTAGTATATAGAATCTATACGTGTATTTATTTTCTATAACCACAGGGAGACACTCATTACATGCAGTGGCGTATCCAAGGAGGGATTTGGGTGTTCAAACATCTCATCATAACTGGTTTCATATGGGATATGTAGTATGCAATTAGTACAAATATATTTTCAATAGTTTTCCAAACGATATCCCAGAAGACTCGAGATCTAAACATAAACATCTAAACTCCTAAGGCATAGAAGATAACAAAGATTGGATGAATTATAATTTTGTGATAATATGATTTAATATTGATCAATATAAACATTCGAATTCATTATTGTGAATTGATGGAGTGTACTGAACTTAAAATCAAATCTTAAATTACCTTATTATACAAGATTCATAATTCTTAAATATGATGTACATTTAGCAAAAAATATAAGCTAATGTATTATGAGCCACAAAAAAATTCAGAAGAAAATCCTGTGAATTAAGTGATAGTCACATTTACAGATATGCTGAAGGAAAGTGAATATACTTTGAATTCTACAATGTCAATTACTACATTTGAAATGCTATTTTATTATTTGTTACGGAAATACCTATTTCTCCATAATTACGATTTTGACACCCTGTGGAAAGCTAGTCCGGTTGACTAATATTATAGTATAACAGTCCAGATATTGGTCTTGTAAAAGCCTGACCAATCGGATCGAATACTAAGGCCATCAAAAAGACAAATGGAAAAAATCTTTAGCCATAACTGTTAAGAGTAACAAATTTCTATTGATTTTTAACATCTGCTTGGTGTTATCAGCTTGGATGTTTCTATTCCTGAGTAATAATAAAGATATGACAGTTGTTGAAATCAAATATTTCACTAACAATTATAGAACTATGAATAATGCTAGATCAAGTCATAATGAGCCCTGGTGAAATAATTCTTGGATAGAGTGTAACTATTAAGCCCTAAAGACTTATGTTATGAGTTCTACAGATCTCGTTTAGAGCAATTCAGTAAATATCTAATAGATATATCGCTAATGCTATGTAGATGTTAACGTACATAGATTGACACAATGTACAGAATTTAGGTCAATACCGTAACAAATATATATTTATGATTTAAGAATGCAAGTTAGTTTGGAATTTTTCAATTAAGTGAAGATACATAAATATAATATTAGGGAAATAGAATTCAACAACAGTAAATAAGTATTTAGATAGCCATACGGCGAATCTTTGCTAATACATTAGATTGGTTACAACAAAGAACAGCTGAACTATGTTTCTAAATTCAGGAAAGTTCAAACTACTTAAATATTCAAGTACCAATTGCCTAAACACAGGAAATATCGCAATTGTGGTAGCAAATATGAATTCTACGGTCTACATTACCCAAGTATGAATATTTAGATAGGTTTAGAGCAAATATTGTTCAGAAGTTAGAAAAAGAGTTTCTGTAAACATTTTAATGTTGCAAGTGGCAGAAGCAGCAAATAACAGGAAAATTTGAAAAACAACGGGAAATTATAAAGGGAAATTATCTCAAAAATTAATTACGAGTATTTGATAGAGTTGGAAATAAATTCGATTTTGGCAACATTGCGTTCACATCAGAAGTATGGCAAATAATAAAATGCTAACAACCCAAAACTATGTGGTCAAACTATTCTAAAGATTCATCCTGGTTAATTCAGAATTATAGAATTCAAGTGTGCAATCATTATTGTCCAATTTCATTTGATTTTTAAGGAATTAGTAAATATACAATGAATTAGTTCAGTATTTAAAAAGAGCCAAAGTGGGCCGAAATATATAATCTGAAAGTTTTCCCATCTTTAGTCTGGAACAATGTTAAGTCACATAGTCCAATAGTTCTTCGAGGTTTCAAACAGTATGTATTTGAAAATATCGACCTTATTTCCGGAATATTAATAAACATTTAAATATATACTTCCTCAAGACATTATAGGAAAATTGAAATTTGCAAATTATTACAATAATTGAAATGAATTTGTAAAAGACCCAGATCAGATAGAGAGAAACATAATAAATTTTAGGAATATGGATAGTCCATGACCAAACACGAAAATATTTGTTCATGCACCAAATTTGCTGCAGAACAGTGTAATTTATCAAATTATACAAGCATCAGATCCTATGAAACTATGAATCAATTTTCCTCCATGTACCATGGAATAATATTCAGGCCAAATAAATTTGAGTTATAATATTCGTATTCTAGAGAATATCCAAATCATATATTTTGGCTCGAATAAATGTATTATTGATAGAAAATACCTTGTCATCCCAATATTCACAACGAAATGACGTCATCTGTTTGGTCAAATGAGTAATATGTTGAAAAATATCTGCATATTTAAAGCTTTGATAAACGATCACCAGTGTGATGGTTTATCAGAGCTGTTAAATGGTGAAATGTCTATAGTTACGAATTCTGAGTATTTGTAGTTTATCCTATATATGTAGGGAATACGCTATATTCTTGAGGTAATGAAACTAACATTGATTTAGTCGATGAAGACTCAAACTCATTCGACGACCTCGAATTTGTTTCATCATTGTGGAGTGGATCAGAATCTGAAAGAGAAATAAATAATATAAACAAACATTTACGATTATACGAATAAATATATATAAAACACTCATTTTGAGTTTGCAAAAAGATCAAATTTTTATCTACAAACTCATTCAATGTATCAACAAACTACTTCAACTAATTATCTTTTACTGTACCAACACATTTGTATAGCAAACAGTTAAACTGGAAATCATGAGTTTAACAAACTATTCACTAAGTTATTGCTGGGACTGAAGCAAAATATGTTGCTTCATCATTTCCTTAAATAATCTAAGTGCAAATACCTACCTACTCTCCATACCTCCAAGTCAGATTCGAGTTATCAACTATATCATTCTACGGATAACGACCGATTAAACTCATTCTAATCATTCGAAAAGTGAGTTGATTTTGCCAAATAAAATTGATTGATACAGCGCTGTGATTTACAATATTAATCACAATCTCAGGTATTGTTTCTATTGCAGGTGAAATACGTTCTCAGGCAACACAATGTCTTAATTAAGATCAAATAGTGCATTAATAGCTTAAATCTAGTACGTTAGTACGGTAGAAAGTGGGCTAAATAATCTAGGGGTCCGAGTAAACAGTCTCTCGATAATGACTTTCGAAATTTCCTCCAACCCCACGCAATGCATACTCTTTTATTAAATATCGAATATTGACAAGAAATCTTATTAAACATAACAACAGTAGTTGCAGTAAACTTCGGATTTAAGGAGATTGGATTTTAGCGAAAAATTGCTGATAACGATACTTTTATCTAGCCCCCGAATCCGCGAAATGTTTTCTACAGAAAATTCATCGGGTATAACGACAGGCTAGATAACGACACCTCGAATAAATCGACACTAATTCCATACCTGATGCAGCCAAATCACATCGGTTATATCGACTTTGGCACATTATATACTATGTAAAGGAGAAATGGTTTATATGTATACAGGAACGCATAGAAAAATTAGTATAATTTGTGAATAAATGGGTTTGGAACGATTTACTGATAATACACAAATAAATTTCGCCTCTTTTGAATAATACTGATGTTCTCTAAGTTATGAGTGAGTTCATGCATATAGATATGATAGAGGAATCGTTGGCTAAACATTCCAGCTCAACTCGTGGAGGTTGAATTTTGGACAGATTTAAATTAGTACGTCAATGATATTGTTTTGTGACAGAAAATAAGCGAACCGATGCGCGAATACTTGGCGGATAGAGGCAGCTCCCATTACCAAAAGCAGATGCTAATTTCAATCCGAGCAGTGCAGTTCTTTGGAATGGAGAGTTTTACAAGCCGCTGTCACCCTCATATATTACTCGTGTCTTCAAACTTACCGTTGCTAAAATTGATCGCAGTTAGCTGTGTTATTCTCTACCGAATAAATTCTTATTTTGGTTTCTAGCAAGTTGTTCGGTGATCCAGATGATAATAGCCCATTTGCTACCGGTTTAGCAACTGGAGAAAGGGTGAAAAAAAGATTACTGACATGAAAATGGGCAAAGCCACCGTGCCTCGGTTATAGCCTTAACTGCTCACAAAGACATTAGCGGACGGATTGATAAAGATTAATTCAAGAGTATGAGTCTGAATGTGAAGACTAACGCGCTGTGCTCGCTCATATTGTAAGTGTACTTCGATTCATCTCAGAGCTCGACCTTGCACTTCTTGGATGGGATCAAACTATATGTCCTACGAAAAATGGGAAAGATATTGGGGGACGCGGAGGATAATATAGAGAAATCGTGTTAAAGGTCGTTTAAAAGGTCGATATGTGTATAAGTAGGCTCAGCTAGCTTAGCGGGATCGAACAATGGGTGCTCGATAGGGCAAGGGTAAACTTTGAGAATGGAATGTTGCCACCTTCGTGAGACATTCCCACGTTGCTGGGAGAGGATATTCTCGAATATAGTCAAGTGACCACTCAAACGAGGGGAAATCTTTCGAGATTGCGAATATCGACATAAATTCGTATAGATTTTAAACTGAAGGAGATATGTGCATTTAAATAGGCCCAGAACTGAAACATTAGAGTAGTACCACATTAAAGTGCCACTTCTAAGTGTAATTTGGCGCCAAAAAATGAAAAAAACTGGAATACACTTCTTTTTAAGTTAACAATAGTCATATTGTCAAAGAGTAACAAGAGATGCTCTTAACAAAGTTTGGACACGAACCAATAATTCCAAATAGAGCCTCGATGTATGTACACGAATTATTTAGTGTCATTCACTTAATTTGGTATTCTGAGATACGAATAAATAGTGCCAGTTAACACAAGATGCCAGGAAATTGACTAATTAGGCCACTGTTAGTTAAAAATATGTTTCAGCTGAACCGCCAGCTTCTGAATTGGATACCGCACTGATTTCGTCATTATTGTCATTATTGTCATTATTTCACAATTTAATCATTTTATTTCAACAATAAGGTGTATAACCAGGACAATAGTACAATACAAGTATCGTTTTCATAGTCTAGCCTATTGTAATATCAAATTTGACTGTCCTACTCAATGTCTTGAATAATCTGCAAAAGGCACCCTAATCCTCGTCACTATATTCTAACTATAATATACCTTCTCCCACTAAATAATGTACTTCCTTTGTGCCTTTCTTCTGGGCTCAGTTATTTCTGAAACAAATTGAATGATTTTAGGATGAGATACATCAGTCCTATCATCCGAATTTCTGCTAGAACTAGAGGCTTTGTCGCTTTCGAGTCTACTTGTTTCAAGAGATGAACAAAAGATCCCCAATCATGTATCGTGAGGCTAATATAGTGAATATAACATAAAGAGTAGTTTAAGGCTAATCAGAGAACTCTAGTGACAGTTTGAGTACGTGCTGTTAACCGAAATTATACTGAGTGGCAATTATACAGGTTACACACTGTATAACCACACATCCTACAGGTAATTACATGAACAATCAAGTATCACAGGACAAACCTTCATCAAAATAAAAACGCAGCAATAAGTTTTCACTGATTGATAAAGTGAAGAGATGTAATTTAGTAACTGCCCCCCCCCCCTTAAAATGACTATCCCAAATTGGCCCCTTGCATCCAAATCCTGTATGAAACCCTTGTATTGGTGTCTGTGTTGAAATCTCTGTATATAGGTGTTGACTGCCAAATTTAGGAAGGAGCAAAACGGATGTCAGGGATCCAGGAACTGCTGGTGAAGGATAATCGTATTCACGGATTGCAATTTTAGCGAATATTTCAGTGTAATGACAAATATCTCAAAACGACAATTATTCTATATAATATAGAATTATGCTGGTGGAGGCTGCATACCTGAATCCGCCAATGGCCATATATATATGGATTTTCCTTTCTAAATCGAATTTGATTATAGGCCACATATAACCATAATGCCCAGTGAAAACAACTATACTGCAACTGATTCTTGCTGACAAAGGCAGTCATTTCACTAGGAAGAAAATTATGAACTTAAGTGATAATCCCAACATTTCTATGAACTAAGTCCGAATTTCGAACTTAAGAAACAACATAAGTACGCTAAAGTATTGAATTATTACTATCGTATGAGATTTCTTAAATATATACCTACGATTATGATTTCTGATCATATAACTACATTATATGATATGAGCAAATCATCTTAGGTTACCTTTAACACTTAGATTTTGTATTCTCACAAAAATTTGAAACTATAGAAATGCACCCATAACTACTACATTATTATATTCATATCATGCAATGATAGTATGTACATTGAATATTGAGATGAATCTTTCAGTACCAAGTACAGTGGAGCATCACAATTCCTTGCTATTACCCAACATGGATTCTTTATAAATAGTAAATACGCCTAGAAATTAATAGAACTCAATTTCCATACAGGGTGGCCCATAAGTTCTGTCCCATACTTTAATACATAACCATAGATTTTATGGTAAAGCTAGGTAATTGGTTTTGCGTTCCAAGCTTCTATATAGTCTTATAATTATTCTAAACTGTTCATCTTAACAGCTCATAGTTTTAGCTAGACAAATTCCTCGATGGAAACGGAAAGGTTGACAATTATCGAATAATATCAAAGGGAAAGATCAAAGTGAAATTTTGAAAATTCTCAATATTCCTAAAACGAGGCGAAAGTTTGTATACCGTACCATTAATAGGTATAAAGATACTGGCAGCGTCTCTGACAAGCCCAGATCTGGTCGTCCCGCATCTGTAACGATAACAAGGATGAGGAAGATCGTAAGAGGTCGTGTATGGCGAAATCCCAGTCGATCCGTGAGAAAAATGGCAACAGAGCTCAAAGTATCTCGTTCTTCCCTCCAAAGAATTGTCAAAAGAGACCTGGGTTTATCCTCATTTAAAAAACGTAAAGTACACTATCTTTCAAAGGTAATGAAGAAGAAGAGGCTGAAGAGAAGCAAAGGTCTCATTGACCGGTTCGCTATCCAAGGTCTTGATCATGTCTTGTTCTCAGATGAGAAATTATTTACGATAGAGGAAGCTTATAATCAACAAAACGACAGAATATTGTCTTCTACAGCGTCTACCATCCCTGAGGAGTACAGATATGTAAAAAGAGTACAGAAACCATGTTCTGTTATGGTTTGGGCTGGAATATCTTCACTTGGCCGGACTCCAATAGTTTTCATCCCAACTGGGGTAAAAATAAATGCTCAAACTTACCAAAACCTTGTTCTAAAGCCTATAGTCAAAGATCTTAGCAAGTCGATGTTTAACAATGAACCCTTTTTGTTTCAACAAGACGGTGCCCCTGCTCATACAGCAAATACCACTCAAAGCTGGCTTCACTCCGAAATTCCTGACTTTATTTCCAAACAGGAATGGCCCCCATCTAGTCCGGACCTTAACCCTCTAGACTTCTCAGTTTGGTCTATATTACAAACAAAGGCTTGTTGTAAATCCCATAAAAATTTGGAAGCCCTGAAGCGATCAATAGTACGTGCTTGGAATGAAATCCCCCAGGAAACCATGCGAATGGCAGTAGAGGCGGTTCCTTCACGACTTAGGGCTGTAATTAAGAAAAAAGGTGGATATATTGAATAAGCCTAATATATTATTATCCAAATAATGTGTACGTTATTGTGTTAAGATTTTAAGTCATTTCAGTTAGTTTTGCCAAAATTATGACCTTTTATCTGTGGGACAGAACTTATGGGCCACCCTGTATATATCAAATTTCAGGAGTTTTCATATGATTATGTATGTCAATTTAGTATTTAATTTTGTTTTCTGAGTATGTAAATTCCTAAATAATGTAGAATACTTTTTTGATAGTTTCATTAATCTATACACCCAGGCCTGGCATAACCTAATCCAGCCCTGATTCCCGAAATTATTGTTGTATTTCGCGTCTAATAAAACCATCAGGGATTATAGCGAAGCCATTTTTTGTTCAGGTCAATATGAGTGTAAATTATGACTACCTATTCAAACTTCTCATAGTCGGTGATTCAAGAGTCGGAAAGTCCAATCTCCTTCTACGGTTTGTGGAAGATTCATACACTGAGTACTTTAGACTGCGTCCTGTGGACTTTAGAGTCCACACTGTTAATGTAGATGGTAAAACTATCAAGCTACAGATATGGGCTACATTCATTTCTTTCAGGTTCGGGAAATCTCTGGGTGCATTTAAAGGATATTTCAGAGGTGCGCATGGTATCATGATGGTGTATGACGTCACTGATCAAGATACTTTCAGTAAGTTTGTGGCAAACAATAATGTGCTCTAAGTTACTACGATATGAATCATAGCCTGTTGTTATTAACTAAGCAGAATGAGTCTTCGATTTGTCCATTTTTGTCTAGGAATATGGTAAATGTTGATATAATGAAAGTTCATACATTCCTCCGTTACTAAAATGTTTGGGAACAGATCTTGTAATATTTGGAAAAATTCAAGTTAGATTTGACACTTGTTGACACTAATTTATCGATTTATCGGCGATAGGAAATTTCCTATTCTAGAATAACAAGCCACTTCGCTTGCTTGCGGTGCGCGCTTTCTAACACTTCGTGCCAGCCAAAGGAAGTGCTGCCAAATCTCCGTAATTTACGTAGACTATGTAAATTTGACTGTTATCTACGTATCTACGTATGAAGACTTATTTCTATATATTTCTATCGAATTACCTGTACGTGTAATACTTTTGCTAACGATAAAGGTCAATATTCAAAATTCCTCAACGTTTGTACCTACCTCGAAAATGTGCGAGTTATTTTCTCAAAGTATGTACGACCATATACAATAGTAGTTTGATAGTTTGTTGCATGCTGATAGTGATTAAAATTTATTGTTTACAAACGCGAAAGCGTGCATATATCTACATATATTAATGATTANGCACTCCCTTCATAGATCTCAAGGTTTTCCTTAGCTATTTGGAGTCTCGCGGCATTTTGTGGAAAAGTTAAGCAATGTCGCATCCATCGCATTTGGACCTTCCTCAGTTCTAAATCCGTGTTCAGAATTGTGTGTGCACTTCCCGTTGAAATGCCAACACAGTTAGCTACCTCCTCAACCGAAGAATGCGGAAAAGACGCGACATATTCCTTTACTTCACTCAATTTGTCATTGTTGGTCGCCAGTTTTGGTGCTCCAGGACGAGGGGCGTCTTGGACAGAGGTCCTACCTTCCCTAAATAGGCTCACCCACCTTCTGATAGTTGAATACGATAAGTATCTTCTCCACATATCGTTGCCAACTCGTCATGAATAGGCTTTGGAGAGATTTCGAGAATTGTGCGAAATTTGATGTACGTTGGTTGTTCAAGTTCCCAAAAATTCGGACAAGAAGCTATGAAAAATCTAAGGAGAAAATGTAGGTTTCTAAAAATAACTGAAACTTAGGAAATAATTAAGTGATCAGCTCTCTCTAAGTTTTGTTAGAAAGTTGAAATATAGTTCTATATAATCGCACTGAGAAATACAAGCTTAGAACTGCTATTACATTAAAAATATAGGATGATTAGTATATATTGAATGCCCTTGTAAGTCCGTCGTCGCCGTAAAATCCATGATCAATACTTTAATGAATTCTTTGAATAAACTGATTCCTGTTAGTGAAGGAATGATCGCCATTTACGATTTCCGTGTACTGAAGGAGCGAATTCAATAGGAATGTGCTTCAGGGGTTGATTTGGAATGGGAATCACTTAGGTTTGACCAAGATCTTGTCATATACAGTTTCAAGCACCATTTGAGTGTTTTCAGAAGATTTTTAGATGAGTTCAACATTTCGGATTCTGAACTGACCAGAACGTTCGTTGAAGGTTTTAACAAACTCCAGAGAGAGGTCCTGAACCGAAATATCTATGACATACACAAGCTCTCTTCCGAAACCTTCAAAGTCGACAGTCGCTCTTCCAAGGTTGGAAAACGCTATATTGAGATCATCGGTTGCATGGCGGTTAACAGTAGCATTGCGGAGCGCGGTTTCTCTCAGTTGGCAAGGTTGAAAACTCGCCTAAGGAATCGACTCAGCGGTGGACACTTGAACTCCGCTATGAGTCTTCGTCTCAACGCTATGCCTACCGGCTTCCGAGATTCTTGCAGCATGGAGAAGACAACGGTTTAGGTGAGTTCGCAATGTTCAAAATCCCAGACCCAGGCTAGTTTTCCAACACACTACTGATATTGAGAAAATTGAAGATCAATTCGACGGTGATTACTCAGAAAGGAACGGCGAAGTAGCCGAGGACTCTGATGACTGGAGCAGTGAAGATGAAGATTCAGATATCGAATCTGAAATGGAGATTTTGGACGAAGGTGGCCATCTCTCTTTTGATATCGGTAAGTATCTTGAGGAACCAGTTCAAGTACTACCATCAAGTATAAGAAGTAGAATCGATTTAATTAGATATTTAAATAGCAGCTTACTACTTGGTCCAGACACTAATTCAATATTGTATCAGTAATCAGTAACTATTTATAATTAGTATTATATACGAGAAATGATTATAATCAATCAAATATATATCAATCATTTTGATGGGTCGACAGATATTGGAATCTGGTAATCATATGGCCGAGGGTCTGGGCAGTGCAGCCGGCCAGACCCTCCATCAGCCGATTCTTAGAGGGAACACTGGTAAGGTCCCGCAGGTTGCCGCAATATGTTTAGGGGTTCCGAGATTGATAACAGCCTGAAAACCACTGAATTATAATCTATAATTATCTTTTATCATCACAAAGTTTAGGTATCGAAAATTAATGAAAATTCACATAAATTGTGTTGAGCTGTAAAAGTAACATTAGAACTACACCCAGTGTAAGTTTGGTAGTATTTTGAAGGTTGAAATTATATTTATAGGAATTTAAGTTTGGTGTACAAAACTATGATTTCAAAAGGCCCGAAAATTAACATAATTTTATGAGACTTTGAGATAGTGCAACACTCACGTAAGTTGATTCAGATTAAAGGCAATTGTAGATTTGGAAACACCTACATATTTCCATTCATTCTCCGTATATACATTAACAAGATTTGATTATGAAAATTTTCCCTACTGGAAGGGAATAATCCACTGTTGGGACTAAAAGGAAATATTAGTTCATTTGACTGTGGTAGATTGTACTCCTACCCTTTCTTCAAACTCCTAACCCATCGTTAATAAAAAGAAAGGGAATGTTTACAAAAGCCACACGATACTCGATTATCACTGAAGATGTGGAAATGTCGAAGGTAACTGCGCGTTGGGACCCAAAACTTCTTTCATAAGAACAAAAACGCGAAGGGGTCAGAGTTAACAAAGAATTACTTTCAAGATACAAGGCAGAGGAAGACTTTTGGATCGTATAGTAACGGAGGATGAAACTTTGTTTATTATTATGAACCAGAGAGCAAAACTCAATCGAAGCAGTGGAAGAGACGTGATGAACCTGTACCCATCGAGGTAAAGGCCGTAAAATCAGCAGGCAAGAGAATGGCAACAATATTCTGGGATAGAGAAGAAATTGTACACCTGGACTGGTTGCCTGATAAGACCACCATAAACAGTGATTATTACCTTGACGAATTGAAAGAATTACGTCAAGCGATTAAACTTGAGAGGCGAGGCTAGTTGACACGTGGCGTACTGCTGCAATATGACAACGCAAGGCCCCATGTAAGTTCCAAGACAATGGCTGCAATTGACGACTTAGGATTCGAATGTCCCTCATCCCCCGTATAGTCCAGACCTGGCTCCCAGCGACTACTGACTGTTTTGAGAGATGAAGAGACCTCTTCAAGGGAAGAGATTTAAGGATTTCAAACGACTGGAGTATGAAATATAACAGTGGGAGAAAGGGACCCCTAAAGAATTCTATACCAGTGGGCTGGAAAAGTTACCAGAACGATGGAAACGGTGTATAAAGTTAAAGGGGGAATTTATCGAAACATTTGATAATCTATTACGATAAGTATAGGTTCACTAAATGAATTATGAAACAAAGTCTCATTATTTATTGAACAACCCTTGTAAAGTTAATTGACTAGTTGATTATAAGGGTAGTTGATTGTGGCTGTTTTGAAAAAAACCTGTTCTTGCAGTTTGTGGAGAGAGAGAGAAAATGGGATTATAGGGGGTTACAAAGAAGATAATTGCAATATAAACGATCGCAATTGGGGCAGGACCAAGTTGCGCTATTCTGGGGAGGGGTTTGAGGGTGTAAAGGTCCTATACGTGAAATGAGGTGAGTTCCGGGGTACTACATGGAGTAGGTCACGCGTAGTGACAAAGGAAGACCTGTGGGTACGTTAGTGGCGCACATCACGAGCTCAGTCATGTGTGGCGAGATAGGATGTACGAGTATTTTATGTGCCACCACTATCACGTTCTTCGTGCAGTGATTGTCCTCTTCGTACGCCTTTGCGCCATTTGCCAGCCAACAAGGGCAGGAAATCTACACTGAAAGTCATCCACAGACCTATCATACCCAATAATGTTGAGCTTCGTGGGCAGGCTGACCTTGTGGATATGCAGACATGCCCAGTCAAGGACTATCAACACATCTTCAACTATCAGTACTGCTTCAGCAATTTTGTCATTCTGAGGCCTCTTACGTCCAAGCTAGCGGTAATGGTGGCTGAACATCTGGTGCAGATCTTCTGTGAGCATGGCCCGCTACACATCTTGCACACGGATAATGGAGAGAGTTCGTTAACAAGCATCTCTTCACTGCCGTGCGCAGACTCTAGAGAAGTACACACCATGGGCAGGGGTAAGGTCAAAACACTCACAGGACCAGGGAAGTGTGGAGCAAGCTAATGATGATTCAAGAAGCAATTATTCGCAAGTCTCAGGGATGCGGGTAAAGAGACCAATGAGTGGGCATGTGAGTTACAATTTGTTCAGTATAGTAAGAATAATGCATACCACTCAGGTATTAAGACGACACCCTTCTCTGTACACTTTGGGAGAACGCCACCTGATCTCAGTGTGGATATGCTACTACCACGCGAGGTACTTAACACCCTTGATGATGAGGACCAGCTAGAACAGCCGCTAGCTACCAGACAGGTTACCAAGTATGTTGAAATTCCGCAGACACCACCACTACCACCCAGCCCTATGCTATTAACCCGTCTTTCCCTACAGGAACCTACTGTTGAAATAGATATTTCAGCGAGCGCCACACTCACTGATACTGTTCTGCCACAGCCTTGCTCTTCCCACGATATCAGTACCAACCCATCTTTCACTCCCTCCGAGGAGCAGGAGGACATGCCAGCAGACGACACTGGTACAAACCATCCCTTGACGTCCTAAGGCCTACTTCATCTGAGTTCGCCGACGATCTGGATGACGACTCCTACCTTACTATATCCCAGCTGATCGGAACACAAGTTACACCTTATAATGACATTTCTCCAGCCAGTCTAAGCCGATACCCTCTGATCCATCCTTCTCACCTCTACCACCGTCATCTCCTATTTCCTACGCATCTAACACATACTTCACTGACCATCCTCTCTGTCCAGTCTGTGTAATAGATGATGGAAACTGTACTGTGAGTTGCAACCAATGTAACTGGATTCATTTCATGCTGGCTGCCTGAACTGAGTAGAGGTGAACGGTAAAACTCCAGTACAGTACTTCTCTGCGCGCGATGAGTACTGCAGGAAAGCGTGGAATACTGAGCAGCTCCGTCAAGGAGGTTAGAGTGCACTTAGGAAGCAAGGAGCTGACGTGATACAGTCTAGCAAGAAACGTAGCAAGACTATTGAGAAGGGAGATAATGTGAGAATAGCCATTCTGTACCCTTACAGGGCTAGCATTGGTCCCACTAGTCTCATTGCCACCATTACGGATGTGTACTCGGATGGAGGGCCTTTCCAGATAGGGACTGCACAATGGACATTCAGTACAGTATTCAACTACACTGACCTAACACCCTGCGGGACTGACAAGCTTCTCTACCCTAACGATGTTCTTGACAGAGAAGTGTCCGTCAGGACGGCTGCTAGGATAGAGGCAGGGGTTACATCGCGCGTCTCATGCCAATGTAGGGCAGCATGCCGGATTAAGACTTGCCATTGCAAACGGATGCAGGTTAAGTGCAACTCGAGGTGTCACAGGCACTCTACCGTTCGCAAGAACAGATGGTAATTGCGAGTTAGTTATGAACATCATATGAAATATACTTTAGGAATAACTAACTCACTTGCAATTACCATCTGTTCTTGCGAACGGTAGAGTGCCTGTGACACCTCGAGTTGCACTTAACCTGCATCCGTTTGCAATGGCAAGTCTTAATCCGGCATGCTGCCCTACATTGGCATGAGACGCGCGATGTAACCCCTGCCTCTATCCTAGCAGCCGTCCTGACGGACACTTCTCTGTCAAGAACATCGTTAGGGTAGAGAAGCTTGTCAGTCCCGCAGGGTGTTAGGTCAGTGTAGTTGAATACTGTACTGAATGTCCATTGTGCAGTCCCTATCTGGAAAGGCCCTCCATCCGAGTACACATCCGTAATGGTGGCAATGAGACTAGTGGGACCAATGCTAGCCCTGTAAGGGTACAGAATGGCTATTCTCACATTATCTCCCTTCTCAATAGTCTTGCTACGTTTCTTGCTAGACTGTATCACGTCAGCTCCTTGCTTCCTAAGTGCACTCTAACCTCCTTGACGGAGCTGCTCAGTATTCCACGCTTTCCTGCAGTACTCATCGCGCGCAGAGAAGTACTGTACTGGAGTTTTACCGTTCACCTCTACTCAGTTCAGGCAGCCAGCATGAAATGAATCCAGTTACATTGGTTGCAACTCACAGTACAGTTTCCATCATCTATTACACAGACTGGACAGAGAGGATGGTCAGTGAAGTATGTGTTAGATGCGTAGGAAATAGGAGATGACGGTGGTAGAGGTGAGAAGGATGGATCAGAGGGTATCGGCTTAGACTGGCTGGAGAAATGTCATTATAAGGTGTAACTTGTGTTCCGATCAGCTGGGATATAGTAAGGTAGGAGTCGTCATCCAGATCGTCGGCGAACTCAGATGAAGTAGGCCTTAGGACGTCAAGGGATGGTTTGTACCAGTGTCGTCTGCTGGCATGTCCTCCTGCTCCTCGGAGGGAGTGAAAGATGGGTTGGTACTGATATCGTGGGAAGAGCAAGGCTGTGGCAGAACAGTATCAGTGAGTGTGGCGCTCGCTGAAATATCTATTTCAACAGTAGGTTCCTGTAGGGAAAGACGGGTTAATAGCATAGGGCTGGGTGGTAGTGGTGGTGTCTGCGGAATTTCAACATACTTGGTAACCTGTCTGGTAGCTAGCGGCTGTTCTAGCTGGTCCTCATCATCAAGGGTGTTAAGTACCTCGCGTGGTAGTAGCATATCCACACTGAGATCAGGTGGCGTTCTCCCAAAGTGTACAGAGAAGGGTGTCGTCTTAATACCTGAGTGGTATGCATTATTCTTACTATACTGAACAAATTGTAACTCACATGCCCACTCATTGGTCTCTTTACCCGCATCCCTGAGACTTGCGAATAATTGCTTCTTGAATCATCATTAGCTTGCTCCACACTTCCCTGGTCCTGTGAGTGTTTTGACCTTACCCCTGCCCATGGTGTGTACTTCTCTAGAGTCTGCGCACGGCAGTGAAGAGATGCTTGTTAACGAACTCTCTCCATTATCCGTGTGCAAGATGTGTAGCGGGCCATGCTCACAGAAGATCTGCACCAGATGTTCAGCCACCATTACCGCTAGCTTGGACGTAAGAGGCCTCAGAATGACAAAATTGCTGAAGCAGTACTGATAGTTGAAGATGTGTTGATAGTCCTTGACTGGGCATGTCTGCATATCCACAAGGTCAGCCTGCCCACGAAGCTCAACATTATTGGGTATGATAGGTCTGTGGATGACTTTCAGTGTAGATTTCCTGCCCTTGTTGGCTGGCAAATGGCGCAAAGGCGTACGAAGAGGACAATCACTGCACGAAGAACGTGATAGTGGTGGCACATAAAATACTCGTACATCCTATCTCGCCACACATGACTGAGCTCGTGATGTGCGCCACTAACGTACCCACAGGTCTTCCTTTGTCACTACGCGTGACCTACTCCATGTAGTACCCCGGAACTCACCTCATTTCACGTATAGGACCTTTACACCCTCAAACCCCTCCCCAGAATAGCGCAACTTGGTCCTGCCCCAATTGCGATCGTTTATATTGCAATTATCTTCTTTGTAACCCCCTATAATCCCATTTTCTCTCTCTCTCCACAAACTGCAAGAACAGGTTTTTTTCAAAACAGCCACAATCAACTACCCTTATAATCAACTAGTCAATTAACTTTACAAGGGTTGTTCAATAAATAATGAGACTTTGTTTCATAATTCATTTAGTGAACCTATACTTATCGTAATAGATTATCAAATGTTTCGATAAATTCCCCCTTTAACTTTATACACCGTTTCCATCGTTCTGGTAACTTTTCCAGCCCACTGGTATAGAATTCTTTAGGGGTCCCTTTCTCCCACTGTTATATTTCATACTCCAGTCGTTTGAAATCCTTAAATCTCTTCCCTTGAAGAGGTCTCTTCATCTCTCAAAACAGTCAGTAGTCGCTGGGAGCCAGGTCTGGACTATACGGGGGATGAGGGACATTCGAATCCTAAGTCGTCAATTGCAGCCATTGTCTTGGAACTTACATGGGGCCTTGCGTTGTCATATTGCAGCAGTACGCCACGTGTCAACTAGCCTCGCCTCTCAAGTTTAATCGCTTGACGTAATTCTTTCAATTCGTCAAGGTAATAATCACTGTTTATGGTGGTCTTATCAGGCAACCAGTCCAGGTGTACAATTTCTTCTCTATCCCAGAATATTGTTGCCATTCTCTTGCCTGCTGATTTTACGGCCTTTACCTCGATGGGTACAGGTTCATCACGTCTCTTCCACTGCTTCGATTGAGTTTTGCTCTCTGGTTCATAATAATAAACAAAGTTTCATCCTCCGTTACTATACGATCCAAAAGTCTTCCTCTGCCTTGTATCTTGAAAGTAATTCTTTGTTAACTCTGACCCCTTCGCGTTTTTGTTCTTATGAAAGAAGTTTTGGGTCCCAACGCGCAGTTACCTTCGACATTTCCACATCTTCAGTGATAATCGAGTATCGTGTGGCTTTTGTAAACATTCCCTTTCTTTTTATTAACGATGGGTTAGGAGTTTGAAGAAAGGGTAGGAGTACAATCTACCACAGTCAAATGAACTAATATTTCCTTTTAGTCCCAACAGTGGATTATTCCCTTCCAGTAGGGAAAATTTTCATAATCAAATCTTGTTAATGTATATACGGAGAATGAATGGAAATATGTAGGTGTTTCCAAATCTACAATTGCCTTTAATCTGAATCAACTTACGTGAGTGTTGCACTATCTCAAAGTCTCATAAAATTATGTTAATTTTCGGGCCTTTTGAAATCATAGTTTTGTACACCAAACTTAAATTCCTATAAATATAATTTCAACCTTCAAAATACTACCAAACTTACACTGGGTGTAGTTCTAATGTTACTTTTACAGCTCAACACAATTTATGTGAATTTTCATTAATTTTCGATACCTAAACTTTGTGATGATAAAAGATAATTATAGATTATAATTCAGTGGTTTTCAGGCTGTTATCAATCTCGGAACCCCTAAACATATTGCGGCAACCTGCGGGACCTTACCAGTGTTCCCTCTAAGAATCGGCTGATGGAGGGTCTGGCCGGCTGCACTGCCCAGACCCTCGGCCATATGATTACCAGATTCCAATATCTGTCGACCCATCAAAATGATTGATATATATTTGATTGATTATAATCATTTCTCGTATATAATACTAATTATAAATAGTTACTGATTACTGATACAATATTGAATTAGTGTCTGGACCAAGTAGTAAGCTGCTATTTAAATATCTAATTAAATCGATTCTACTTCTTATACTTGATGGTAGTACTTGAACTGGTTCCTCAAGATACTTACCGATATCAAAAGAGAGATGGCCACCTTCGTCCAAAATCTCCATTTCAGATTCGATATCTGAATCTTCATCTTCACTGCTCCAGTCATCAGAGTCCTCGGCTACTTCGCCGTTCCTTTCTGAGTAATCACCGTCGAATTGATCTTCAATTTTCTCAATATCAGTAGTGTGTTGGAAAACTAGCCTGGGTCTGGGATTTTGAACATTGCGAACTCACCTAAACCGTTGTCTTCTCCATGCTGCAAGAATCTCGGAAGCCGGTAGGCATAGCGTTGAGACGAAGACTCATAGCGGAGTTCAAGTGTCCACCGCTGAGTCGATTCCTTAGGCGAGTTTTCAACCTTGCCAACTGAGAGAAACCGCGCTCCGCAATGCTACTGTTAACCGCCATGCAACCGATGATCTCAATATAGCGTTTTCCAACCTTGGAAGAGCGACTGTCGACTTTGAAGGTTTCGGAAGAGAGCTTGTGTATGTCATAGATATTTCGGTTCAGGACCTCTCTCTGGAGTTTGTTAAAACCTTCAACGAACGTTCTGGTCAGTTCAGAATCCGAAATGTTGAACTCATCTAAAAATCTTCTGAAAACACTCAAATGGTGCTTGAAACTGTATATGACAAGATCTTGGTCAAACCTAAGTGATTCCCATTCCAAATCAACCCCTGAAGCACATTCCTATTGAATTCGCTCCTTCAGTACACGGAAATCGTAAATGGCGATCATTCCTTCACTAACAGGAATCAGTTTATTCAAAGAATTCATTAAAGTATTGATCATGGATTTTACGGCGACGACGGACTTACAAGGGCATTCAATATATACTAATCATCCTATATTTTTAATGTAATAGCAGTTCTAAGCTTGTATTTCTCAGTGCGATTATATAGAACTATATTTCAACTTTCTAACAAAACTTAGAGAGAGCTGATCACTTAATTATTTCCTAAGTTTCAGTTATTTTTAGAAACCTACATTTTCTCCTTAGATTTTTCATAGCTTCTTGTCCGAATTTTTGGGAACTTGAACAACCAACGTACATCAAATTTCGCACAATTCTCGAAATCTCTCCAAAGCCTATTCATGACGAGTTGGCAACGATATGTGGAGAAGATACTTATCGTATTCAACTATCAGAAGGTGGGTGAGCCTATTTAGGGAAGGTAGGACCTCTGTCCAAGACGCCCCTCGTCCTGGAGCACCAAAACTGGCGACCAACAATGACAAATTGAGTGAAGTAAAGGAATATGTCGCGTCTTTTCCGCATTCTTCGGTTGAGGAGGTAGCTAACTGTGTTGGCATTTCAACGGGAAGTGCACACACAATTCTGAACACGGATTTAGAACTGAGGAAGGTCCAAATGCGATGGATGCGACATTGCTTAACTTTTCCACAAAATGCCGCGAGACTCCAAATAGCTAAGGAAAACCTTGAGATCTATGAAGGGAGTGCCCCAGACGGTAAATAGAGATAGTAACAGGAGATGAAACATGGATACAATTCAAACCACTGATCAGAAAGCAAGATGGCAGGGTATGGCTAAAGAAGGGAGAGGTACCCCCAGCTGTTTGTGTGTCCGACTTCCGTGCCCCGAGGTCTTGTACTGCATATTATTCGATGACCTAGGTCCTGTAGCCCAAATCCCTGTTCCCAAAGGTCAGACACTCACAGGACAATTTTACGCAGATGTGGTGTTGCCTGAGGTCGAAAAACATTATCTTAAGCGTCGTCCAAAGACTGGAACTCGTGGTCTCAAAATTTTGCACGATAATGCTAGACCGCATAAATCTTTGGCTGTAAGGCAAAAAATTAAAGATATGGATATGCACGAAGTTCCACATCCACATTACTCCCCTGATATAGCCCCATGTGACTTCTGGCTGTTTAGAAAACTCAAAGATAACGTCTCCGGATGCGAATTTGAGGATCGGCTCAGCCTTGGTCGGGCAATTTACAGATTGCCTTGAAGTCATACCCAAGGATGAGTACAGGAAGACGTTTGAAAATTGGATTAAAAGGCTAAATTCAGTTGTAGCGTATAAAGGAGACTACTTTGAACATTCATAGCAAAAATCACCAACTCTACAGAAGTATTTATAGTTTTAGTATGGTATGATTAGTATTTATTGAATTCCCCTGTAGTTTTGGGAACATTATCAAGCAAATCGGACAACCGCACAACACCAATCTGAATGAGCAGGAACGCTTCCCATGGTGTTTGCACTGATGCCTGGAGAAACTTTGATAATGTGAACATGATGCCAACTGCTTTGCGCACTGTTCCCATTTCACTCAGAAATTGTCATCAGTCAAACACTCGCGAACAAAACAACCTTCCAGACTAGTACTAACCTTGTCATTCTCGTCAATGCAGGTAACAATGGCACGATGACTGCGAATAACGGCGCGTATGGCAGGATGTCGAGACAACCACCTAGTGTCGTTCCATGACCCAGGTATTTTAACGCGAGTCAAGACATCGATCAACTTCTCGTACTGATGTCTGCGATCTGAACTACGAGCAAACCAATTATTGACATATTTAACAATGAACTCGATTTTGTCTGCTAATATTTTCACCACATTTGGCGCATCCTCAGACACGAACACATCATTCAGACTTAGATTCAGACGATGTAGAACACAATGAGCCGTAAAGATCCTGTTTTCACCACAATCTCCACCAAGGTCAGGGTTGACCTTGAAGTTGATGATGTAATTGAGACGAACTATGATCTCATTGACGGCACCGCGCATTGTACTGCAACCGTCTGATGAGACACTTGCCAACTTAGTTATGTCTAAATCGTATCTCTTGAGAATAGAGACAACGGCCTCAACAATGTCGACTGACTTACTGCCTTCCATACTGACAAGACCAAGGAACTTTTGCGACGCGTGGTGCTGGGTCTTTAAATAGACTATCAGTTGCTTCTGACCCCACAATCAGTAGTCTCGTCAATTGTAATGCCGAAACAATTGATATCACAAATAGCGTCCTTGATAGTTTGGAACTGCAAATTGGCGGCAGTTACCCACCAGACGAATCCATAATTCCTTGATTGCCCACCAGTGGGGATGTCGACGCCATTGCGACGCAGTAGACGGGCGATTGGGGCGACTTTTAAAGCAGCCAATTCAAGTACAGCAGTCTCCAGTGCAGCATCGATGAGGGGAAGAATGGTCATATTCTCTTTTTGTATCTTTTCTTCACTTTGGAAAGATTCTTTTCGACACCCCAAGCCAGTATCTCAGGCATGGCTATCTGCGTGCCATGGTCCTTTGTTGAGTGTTCATTGCAACGAGAACGTTTGACACCTTCCTTGGGGGGTACCGGGGCATTCACGCCAAATGTGACCACAAGTTCCCCCAGTTACAACTCCGGGACGCTTGGAACAAACTGAACGCCTATACTTGTAATACTTGGTGGCACCGACGATCTTCTGGGTCTCCAACCAATTGAAGAGGCCTGAATTTTTGTGATCTCTAATTGAGGGTATGAGAGGAAGTTCAACTAAAATTCAGTAAATCTACGTATAATGGAAAGGAGGCATGTTTCCAAGTATATAGTGTAGATATGTTATAATAAGTATACTGCTATAAACATAATACACTATCTAGCCAAAAGTACCAGTTTAATAAATGATATAGCCTGATTATTGAGTTGTAGAAATTATGCCGCAGCCTTTAATGTAAAATGATGATGCTTTAATTCGTCTCACAATTGCATTCAGAAAAAGGTAACCATTTCAGTACAGGGCTACTATTACATAGTCGGCACAGTAAAATGAATATATTCATAATCTGAAAGAACACCTTTATTATATGCATAATGCATATGAAATGAATTCGGGCTCATGATTTATAAATTTGTCAAGTAAAATTATTATTGAGAGTTACAAACTTACAATATTCATGAATTCATGAATGGTCAAAATTTCCGGAAATAATGAAATCGGCCTGTTTGCCAGAAAACACGATTCTGTCGGCCGATGCCTTAGAGGGAGCACTGCTAGAATAGCTGGATTGAAGAAAATTTTGGAAATAGGCCAAATATTGGTTCCTGGGTCCCAACATTTAAGAGAGTGAAACGCTGTCATTGCTAATAAATAATAGACAATTTTCTGGAAATATATAGATTGAAGATGAATTTATCGGCCTTTCCGATATATGGTAGCAACCAAAAAATTGGATAGTCACATTATAGTAATGGAACTTGAGCTTTCTTTTCCAATAAACCATTGAAACTACCTTCGGATCCTAGGAAATAGAATTGAGAATTCATAGGTTTTAAATTAATCCTATAGCAATCTAACAGCGTAATTAATCAAACTCTCGACATTTGTAATAGCTGAATGAATATTAGAGATCTGGAACATAGAAATTGAAACTAATTCAATAGAGTATAAACATTTTGGATATGTAAGCTCAACATGGTTATCAAAATTGTCAATTGAACAGGTGTTCATAAGGCCATGGATGAAGCATAATGGAGGCTTGGTGAGGTTCAGCCACCTCAATTTTTATCCTATTTTCCGAAAACTAAGGGGCTTTGAAGAATGATAATCGATATATGGTGATAACAGCCAACAAATCAATATACTAGACTAGTTATCCCTATCGACATATAGATATTTTCTTGAATTTTAAAATAAATTTATCCTAGTATCACATATATTGAAGGATCTCTCATATTGTGCATGTATTTAGTCTTGAAGACTATATTTAAACTATAAATCATCAAATACAGCTTTTCTTAACCTTTTCATACCTCAGCAGCCCCTGTAATCAGTCTTACCAATTCAGCACCCCTTACATGGAACTACAAGTATTACAGTGCCCCTCTGTAACAAGGATGAAATAAGACAAGTAATGCACTGTTTCATAGTTGATTGTATTTACGTAAATTACTCCATTAAAAATCCAATTCAATCAGGAAGAAAATTAACTTTAGATATCACGAGCATACCTCCACGAATATTCAGGAGGGCAGAGAAACCATATTTCACATATTCATCACTCCACTTGCGTATTTTTGACATTTCAGAATTTACTGATACCTGAATCACAAAAATACCCATCTGGAATCCAGTTTCATGGAACTGAACCGGTTTTACTTTACGCACAGTTTTATTTTTCAGCTTATGGGTCCGTTGTAAATACCGATTTCCTTATATGGAGGTTCAGTTCCATGGAACTGGATTCCATACCAGTATAATTATTCCCTATCACAAATGTTTTACAGAAAATAACTCAAGTAAGTAACACAGAAAGGAATATAGGTTAAATACAACTAATTTATAGCCAGACATTACTATATTTAGTAAAGACAGCTGAATGTTTCGATATTTATCCTGAAGCATCTGCCAGCCTGAAATGTTATCTAGAATCTAAACAAAAATATCGTACAGTACATAGTAGAATCCTTATCCAGCACCCTCTAAAATCGATTTCAGCACCCCAGGTTAAGAAACGCTGATCAAGTAAAAGTAATGAATATATGTGAGATATACAACCAAAGTTCTGATGGGGCAGATATACAATTATATAGGCCCTAACACTTGGGAGTGCCAATGGGCTTGGGAATTGCAGTTTATATATCTATTTATGGAAAGGGGCGCGTACCCTAAAGTAATTTTGAAGGAGGATGAAAATTATCCAATATATGAATATTTTAGAAACCCTGGGATTATATCGCAATGCTTTGTAATACTAAAATAGATATTTTCAAAGGACTGATTAACCCAAATTCATGTAAATAAAATTTAAAATCAAGGGATTCGTCTATCTATATTTTCAAATCAAATTTCATTAGAAAATTTTCAAGGTAAATATAAAACAAAAGAAATTTTCAATGGTAGCACTACGATCATTCCCTTCACAAAGTATACTTAGTCAAATAATAATGCTAAAAGAAGTATAGTTTATTCCACACATCCACAGAATATTTCCTAGAATATCAAATAAAGAAATAAATAATCATATATGGTTTAATATCGATAGAATTTAGCAAAACGATTTAGTGAGCTCAAATTACTCCAGGGAGTGCTCAGTACCTTTGGCAATGGGCGCTTTGGTGTATCAACTAATAATTACATAGCCTCCCATACGGTAATTTCACGCGCCACCTATGCACAAGGCTCATAGTAAATCTTTGTAATGCATATCACGACTCTTGTGGAGTTCTTCATTGGGGGAGGAAGTGGAGAATTAGTTCGAATGGGCTCGATTACTCTGTGCTCTTCAGAAAAAAGAGTTATCCATCATATTGGCCTTAGTTCTTCTGTTATGTTGTTCTTAAGTTGCAAAAACAAGTTCTTAGTCCCTATATACCTGGGGTTCTTAACTTTTTTGTCCTTACGCCCCCCTTTTATAACCATTAAATGATTATACCACCTTGACTTTGAAATCTATTTGTTATTACATATGTATTTCACTATAAGGATACTGCTTTGACCAATCGAGTGTCTAATTAACTGATGAGGTAAATTATTCAATGTGATTGTTGAATCTGTTTTTTAGCAACAATGTTTTTAATCCTTGGAGCTGTTTCTGAGAGGGCACAACGTAGGTCAGCTTCTACAAACATCCTGCTTCGATATTTACTCTTAATGAGCACTAATGTTGAAAGTCTTGTATCACAGAGATTGGTTGAGGAAAATTGTACGAGGACACCAATGCTAGCTGGCTGAGATCAAGGTACATTGGCAAATACTTAACCCAGAACTTCTCCAATGATAGATAGTTAAAATCATCCATTGCAGAGGAGTTATACTTCCTGTCTAAAAACTCTTCTTGCAAGACCTCAGGAACATTACTCACATCTGTGAGAAAAGGATTTCTGATATATATACACACTGTAAACGAGGTGGTTATTTGTCCCTTTTAAAATCAGAATCTAAATTCACATCATGGACGATATTCGAGGCACCAAGCTTCAAATTTAAGTACTAGACAAGTAAAAATTTAATGATTTATACACTTGAAAAAATCAAAATGCAAAATTCGAAATCAAATGCCACGCTCCCCTGGTTAAGAACCCCTGCTATATACGATATTGTTGTTAAGAAATCTTCATGTAAAACAGAATATTCTGTAGAATTGAAATATTCTTCTGGATGTCAGATTTATCAGCAATTGTACTATGACTTCTCCATATTTCTTAACATTAGAAAATTATTAACTGTACCCTTCTATATTTGTAGGGAGTTGGAATTAAACTATTGTATCTTTGTAATAGGAAATGGTCCTACCCACTTATCATAAAGTTTTCTCCTTTGCTCTTCTTAGTGGATAAATTTCGCATTAACACTTCATCATTAATATGAAAATCTCTGTATATCAGATTTACTTGTTTATCTATTTGTTTTTTCATCTCCTTTTAGATTTAATGAGGTACTCTCCGGACAGTTAAAAGATACAATTTGTTCATCTATCAGTCCTTGAACTAATTCTCCAAAGTCCTCGCTTCAAAAATAAGTGATTTCACGGATGCGCTATCAATTTGAATAAGGATAGAGGAATGAAATTTTTCTACTTAGTTCGAGAGGGGGTGTTTTGGCTACCATGCATCAATTCGAAAGCCGAATAACCAGAGGTTTCACGCGGTCGAATGTCAAACTTATAGTTACTTGATCTAAATAATGGAACAAATCTTCCTTTATCTGATTGATTGATTAACTTAGAGCTCTTTTGATGGCCTTTGGTCAAGTTACACAATACCACCTGTGTCTATAGATGCAGAAAAGCTTACAATCATGTACTTCTTGTAAAGTTTTAGATAGAATATCTGTGAGTTCGGAACGATTGTCAACTTACTTTTGCAGGATAGCATCTTGTCGGAAATAAATTGAAAACCCTCTTTGCTATTTCTTTAGCATCTTTAGATTATGAGCTCGAGTTTTGATCCATTTTGTGACATGGTCTATAAAAGTGAGAATGTATATGAATCCTTGCGATTGGACGAAGGGGCCTGTTAAGTCCATGCCACCCTAAATAATACTTGGGTTATGATAGGGAGTGGATGCAAAGGTTTTGTAATACTTTTATACATAAAAGACCTTTCTGACATCCAACACCATTATTAATGTAGTTTTGTATTTCAAAGTACAATTTTGGCCAATAGTAGCTATCCTTTGCTATACAATATGACTAACGAAAAAACTGATGAGCATCATTGTAGTGAAATCTCTTAATTCATCAGATAATTTACCAACTTTAATGAAAAGAGGTAAAGAATTCTCTTTAGGTTAGAACAATTTTCCAGATTTAATCTTATAAGAAGAAGCCTAGTACGTATGAGTCTTTTGGCCACTCTGTCTGAACAAACAGGGTTAGATGATAGCCTCAAATAGTTTTGGGTAATATAATACTCATTAGGATCCATTCAAAGTGATTGAAATTTTAATGAATATATGTGAATTTTACTATAAATGGTGACAGGTCAAAATGCAAATATATATATACAAAATAGTATTAATTGAACACTTTGGCTATAGCTATATGTGGATAGTGCTGCCATCGCAAAATAGCAAGTAAGCAACACTTACTACTACAACAAAGACGTGATGCTTAATCAAAATTCATGACAGCAATTATGAATACAGAAATGGGGGAACAATTTTCTGCTAAGGGACCAAAATGAGCGTAAAATGTCAATTTACAGAAAATAGTCCGGGACCAGTTGCGGCCGGGGGGCCAAAATATGCAAACATCATGTGTCCGAATATATTCAACAAAATAACTATTTAAGTCTAGCCGTAGCCTTCTCAACATAAGAAATCCCATCAGATGGACCAGGGATAAATATAGTAATGTAAATATTGTATTTGTTAAAATAGGGTTTCATATAGAACAAAAGAACTATAGTTCCCAAGTAAATGTATATAGATATGTAGAATAACATGTCTCCAAACAAAAAAGCAACAAATTTTCAAAATCCGCAAAATTTCTTCACATTGTAGGCACTAGTTGGAGAAATGGGTATTCTTTGGTGAGATGTAAAACGGTAGATATTGCACCTTAGATTTCAAAGCTAATATACGAAATAATGTAAAGATGCTTTTAACACAACTCGCTCTTGCCGATTTATAGCATATACTCAATTTACCGATTCGTCCCCACTTGATTGCAACGCATTTAAGCGAACTCATTGAAGCTAAGTCATAAATGAACGACCGTTTCTTTTAGCGAACCCACAAAACAGCGAATATAGAAATGCAATGTAGTATAAGGAAAATAATGGATCATTTGGTTAATAGATTACTTATATTAAGAACAAAACCTGAAGAAATATGAAAAACAATTGTCTATTATTATTTTAGAAGTGGGTTAAATACTATATACTCTGTTATAGTGAAATACTTGTGGGTTGAGATACATTATGCGCTATTCTGAGTAGAAACTAATCCACATTCTTTGTGAAATTGTGAATAGTATTGAATTTGCTGAGTTAACACACTTCTATTGTTGATATTTTCACAGTCATGGATAATTCCACTCCTTATTGGCTTTTGTCATATTGTGGATCTGCTAAAAGAAGTGGTCGCTCATTTAGGACTTCGCTCAAATGAGTTCACTCAAACGGGTTTCGCCAAATGTGTTTCACTCAAGTGGGAAAAGTCGATTTACCATCTTTATAAAACATTTTGAGATGACATCTAAAGGACTTTTACACAGTTATCAATAACTCCATATATGATAATAATCAAAATAGCGCCAGTGTCATAGGAGAATCATTTCAAAATGGATGATAATATATGGCAAACCAGGTATATATTCAAATTGACAATTATGAGTTTTGATAGAGCATTAAGAGTTTTTGACATATAAATGAATATTGACAAATAATTGCCATCAATAGTCACTACTGGAATTCAAGGACCTGACAAATTTATCATGACAATAATTATAAATATTTTACAAAAGAATCGTTACATCACTTCGTAAATTACATCTGAATTCAACGATGCGATATTTATTGTTCAATGAATGAGCCATTATTTCCTACTAATGCTTACAAAGGAATGAAATTTGCACAATTTGACATTTTTATTGCTTTTTAGGTTTGGAGACATGATATTCTACATATATGTTATACATTCAATTATGAATATAAGTTCCCACTCATATGAATTACAGATGTTTGTACAATATGAAAACAACCTGAATACAAATGTAATAATTACCGTACACTACTATACCCAGTTTAGATAATGAATAACGTCAATTAAAATATTGAAAAATTATTATTGCACCAGAGTTTAAGAACTTACTTTGTACAATACATGATATTCTTAGCGACTTGTGGGTAGTTGGGATGAGATGGATTCACAGTATTCCAAACTTGATTGCTTTCAAGAGATGGATATGATATGCATCTATAAAGTAGAATGATCTATAATATAGAACAGAAATGTAGAAATTAAGATAAGGTTAACTTCGCTAAATATGTTTCAGGTAATTGAGTCAATTATAGAGGAGTTCCTTATTGACCGAAAAATTCTAGTAATAATACAATATAGTAGAGTTTCTCTGATATTTAGTCGCAGACCTCCAATGTAATATATACACTAAATTATATAGCCATACCCACCCAAAGAACAGGATCTGAAATTGAGGATCGTTTGGTGCCTTTAGCGATATAATGTTTAAAATAACCACAGGTAAATAGGAAAAGAAAGACATTCATGATACAAACTTATTCATAAAGTGATTAATATGTCAGTTGAAATACTAAACTCATTACTTTAGAAAAGAAAATACGATAATTTCAATAAAATACATAGAAAAGGCTCTAGAACGATTATTCTAGGCTGCCTGAACCAGATCATATGCATAATATGAAGGTGAATAACGATAATGAGGGTTGGAATCTCTGGATGAACTATAGGGAAAAATCTTTAGAAGAATGAATGCCTCAATAAAGCTGAAAATAATTTACAAATACTTCTAAATTACTAAATAACCCCAAAGGATCTGATACCCATTAGGGGCTGGAAATAGTGTCGGATTGACAAGATTTAGGGTAACATATCAGGATGCTGTCGGATTGTCATTCATAATACAGTTGTAGGGTTATGCTTGTTCAACTGGATAGAATATTTTCTCATGTAGGATATCATTAGAGTGGAACTTCCATAATCCGACACTCAATGAGAGACGAAAAAAAGATATGATTACCAAATTGTTCGATTATGAAGTAATCTGCGTAATCTGACATTGCCGCAAACGAGCAAAATGTCGGATTATAGAATTAAATAATCTCTATAATCCAACATTAATAGAAAACGAAAAAATTTGTCCGATCATAAAGGCTTAAAATGCAAGTTTTATGGTTGTGAAATATTATACTGACAGCAAATTAGATTCAGTATAGTAAACTATGTATAATATCGGATTAAGGGGTAAAAAACCTCCATGATCCGACATGTTCTGAAAAATATCGAATTATACAGGTCTAATTTACATTAATCGACTAGCATTACATAGAGGGCTCTGGATTGAGTTTGTTTTATATACAAAATGATCAGCCAACAGTAATATGGTCGGTTTAGGGGAATTCCGGATTACGGAGGGGGAAGTTCCACTGTACTTTGAATCTGTAAAATGAGCCATAGACTACTATATCATACAGTTAGGAAAGTAGCCGAGCCACGAATAAAAGAGAGGCCATTTTATAAATCTCATAAAAGCTAAATTAACCCACCAAATTTGTGAAATGATCTTTTGTTAGGGTTAGAAAATGTGAGGAATCAGTTAAGACTACCTAAAAAGTTCAAACGGTCATCTTTCATCTCGTTTAGGCACATTCAAATCACGACCTCAAAATTGACACGAATGCTCATCAAAAATAGATATTTTACTTTTGAAATTCGTATATTTCATGAATTAATGTCCTCAATTTATTCATATGGTATAAATAATTAGAACATTTTCTTTAGAATAAAATTCGGATCACATCTTTATATCATATTTTTGAATATTCATATTTATTTTGAAAAATAGATTATTTTCATGTCAATGGTATAATTCAGAAATTTTTCTTCCGATAGACTATCTTGAAAATATGGTTCAACTTGAGTGTGAAGTACATTTACGAATTCAAACAATATTTGCATAAAATAAAATAAAATAAAATAGATCTTTTACAAAAATATTTGAGAAAATAGTCAAAAAATATAAATGCTAACGCAATTGCATAAATGGTGCCTAAACGAGATGAAGGTTGGCCGTTTGAACTTTTTAGGTAGTCTTGACTGATTCCTTGCATTTTCTAACGCTAAAAAAGATTATTTCACAAATTTTAAAGAGTAAATTTAACTTTTATGAGATATAATTAAATGGCCTCCCTTTGTTTAACCGTTACTCGGCTACTTTCCTATCTGTTTGATATAGTAGTCTAAAAGCTTACATCCAGAAACCATGCATCTATTAGTAAACAGTAAAGCCTTCGGATTGTAGATTAGTTCGGCTTGATATGTACGTATAATGAAAGTGAGATTACATTCAAACCGTGAGTCTAATTTGGATCAGTGAGACTTGGAAACTATGTTTGTAAAGAATGTATTCGTGAAACTGAACTAGCGAGATAGTAAAGTTTCCATTTTGCTAGATATACAATACCATGCTAGACTATCATAGATCCTACCCACCAAACACCAAAAGCTGGTCATCACAAGGTTTAATGATTTATTCGAAAATATATCAAGTAATGATAATAGTCATGAAAAATATGACCCCAACATAACAAAAACTGGAATATTTGAATTATTCACTAGAATAAATTGAATGTTAAAATTTATGTTTGGGGGTTAGGAGATTTCGGAATACACGAGATATTTAGTTCACATAATAGCTTCAGGATATCCTTTGCATAATGCATGCTGGCTTAATCAGGGCAGAGCATGAATCTCTTTTTTGATGAAAATTTCAAGAAGGGGATAAGACCCTATTTACACATGATTTCGCTAAATGTCACCATGTATTGATAGATTCGGAGGAGAAACGAACGATTCCAAAGCCTCTTCTCGCGAAATCGCTAACCATAAGAGAAATTTAGATGCGCAAATAGATTTACGAGTAAAACGAAAGGAATATTCAGGGATTTCATGTGAAGCTTTTGGAAGCATAATAACCCAGGTTGGCATTAACATTGTCATCTTTCAGCCTGAAATAAGAGTCATCATCCATTCAATTTGTGTTGCCCAAGAAAGAAGAAAACTCCTTACGCATAATACATATAGACTTGCCATCAATAGCTTGCTTGGGATTGTAGATTTCTAGTCAGAGGCTCTCTCACACTTGTGACATAAGATCGTTCTCTTTGGCAATCTCACGAATATAAGATTCAAAAATTCGAATTTTCGACCAATTTCTTGGTTCGATACACCTAGTATACGAGCCATTTGACACTTTAGATACTGCTGGGCCCTTTAAGGAATTTTCTCAGAAATAGGCCAGCTTGTGGATTTCTGTCCACATTGCTTCTCTTCGTGACAGTGTAATAAAGTTGTAGATAGTTAATCTTGCAATTCCAAAAGCAAAGAATGATTGATCGTATACCGAATACCATGCCCAAAGTATTAGAGAAAATTGTTCCATAACTCTCGCCGTTGTGTCACTGTCAAACATTATATCTCAAACTTCAAAATTAACAACAAAATATAATTGTTTGACAACGGAATAATACACATATGTGAGTGTAAAAATAGGAACAGGGCTGGGTTGGTTTACCGAATAAAGGGGGCGGCTAAAACATGGCGATTAAATTAACTGAAATCGAATGCTACCTCCGATGAATACTGTTCGTCTGCAAATATTACACAAGAATACTTATGTTCAAGTGATCACATTGCTGGAATTTAGTGCTGAAAACGAATTTGGTTGTTAAGAGTTTATTAGATGTGATTGTAGAGTCTACCGCTTGGGGGTTGGATAGACGAATAAGCTAATAGTCGCTATATAAAAATTGGAAACAAAGCAAATACTCCAAGCTTGAATTTGTTGGTATTTACTTATGGTACAGCGGATACGCACTAAATATATGCAAACCGTGATAGTAACATGCAATTTTGCATAATGGTAATTTAGGACAATAGAATAGATATAAAAACTGATTCGCGGAATTTTTGAGGTGGAATGCATTACATTCCTGCATTTTCAAGGACAATGTTTCAAAACATCTCCATGCGAATGAATGGAAATTTCATACTGACTACTAATATTAGAAGAGAAAATAAATTAGAGACTAAATATTTCCTTACATTATAGCGGTCAAATAACCATGTTTGGAAAAAATTCCCTTTGACAACGCGGGAATGTTTCACATTCACTCTCAAAAGTGGAGCGAATCGGATCATGTGACCCATCAATTTGCTAAGAATACAATACTGTATCGCAATATAATAAGATTAGTCTGCATTTGGGAATGTTATGCATTTCTCTGAAAATACGCACTAATTTCAGACAAAGGGGCATTAAGGTGCCAGAATTATGACTTAGGGAAGGGATCAAGCACAACTTATGCCTAAATATGAATTCAAATGTCCTCAAGTATCTCTCAACAAAATTTCTTGTTAGTATCACGAATTTTCACAGTATACCGATTATATGGAGCTTCTCAACTGGACTATCAAGTATACTCGCCATGTTTACAAAGTTGGGAAATGAAAACTTCATAGTTATCTAAAAATGTTAATGTTTAGCCTTAACACATCGATTCACTAGTAATATATGAGATGTTGGATATGTGTTACAAAATAGCTGGACCATAGTAAATAATAGATAAGGCAAAATCATTGACCCACTTTCCCTCGAGTGGGGATAAATGGAGATAAGGTATACCGAGTGTTCAATAAGTTCGAGCAAAAGTATGCTTACAGTACAGATAGATATAAAAGTACTATTTCTAATGTTCGAAATACTCCCCATTAGCATCAATACACCTTTGACACCGTTCTAACCACATGTCAAATAGTCTTGAGTAGCGACTTTCTGGTATGAGGTCAATTGCATCCAAAAATGCGACGCTCAGCTCTGTTTCCGAATAAAACCGTCTACCTTTTAGATGGCGTTTTATAGTAGGAAACAACCAGAAGTCGCAGGGGGCTAGATCTGGGCTATAGGGTGGATGATCGATCAATTCTAGCCCCGATTGTTTGATATAATCCTTAGTTTTTCGTGCAGTGTGAGCTGGAGCATTGTCATGGTGGAATTTCATTCCGCGAAGACCAGTCTTTGGACAAAACCTCTCGACAGCTTGGAACACTTGCGGAAGACAATTTTCAGTGTACCAAGTTGCAGTATCAGTGTGCTTCTCAGGAAGCATCACATATTCTATTATCCCTCTTGTAGAGAAGAAAACAGCAAACATTTGCTTGTCGACCACCCTGGTTTGCTTAGGAATTGTGTCCGGTTGCTCATCTTCAAAGATCCATTTTGAGCTCTGCTGCTTTGATTGAATGTTGTAATAATAGATCCATGTCTCGTCACCAGTTATGACTTCTGACCAGCGTCGCGAATCTTTTTTGGAATACTTTAGCAGCATAAAACGACAAAATTCTAGTCGACGATTTTTTTGCTCAAAATTTAATAAATAGGGGACCAACTTAGAACAAACCCTCTTTAGCCCAAGGTGTTGGTGTAAGATGGTTTCTATTGTCCCCGATGAGACCGAAACCTCGAAAGCTAACTGTCTGACAGTGATTTGCCTATCCTCAGTTACTAGCTTCGATACTTTGTCGATATTCTCCTCAGTGACCGCCGTAATTGGACGTCCTGAACGTGACTCATCGTCAAGGGATGTGTGGCCCAAACGGAATTGACGATACCACTTGTAGATGTTGGATTGGGTTGGACTTTGATCCCCAAAGATAGAAAACATCTCACAACTGCAATCCGCAACGTTTAATCCACGTTTGAAATTGTAGAAAATGATCGCACGGAAATCTCTCTTATTCAAATTTTCCATAATATTAAAATATTGAAAGTGAAGATTATAAAATTGGCTACAAAAAATCGAGTATAGCACTTATAATCCTGAAATTTGGCTAGGAAGTATGGATTCACTAGGTATGTATGTGGTTACGTTAAATTAGCTCTACTGTAAGTGCTTTGTATAGTTTACTCGAACTTATTGAACACTCGGTATATTAATAGCAATTCTATGATGCCAGATATTAAGAAATAGGTTAAGTTTGACCCAAATATATGTATTATTGATATATACAATTCATCAACACAAAATTACTGAGAATTTTAATATCGAACAAGGATCATAAGTGTATATTGACAACATCCTCATAAATCGATAATCGTTGATATGGCAAAATGAGTTCAACAAGCTTTTTGTATATGTTCAATTTCACACACCCTTCTAAAAGGGGCATTCAATAAATACTAATCATACCATCTAAAACTATAGATACTTGTGTAAAGTTGGTAATTTTTGCTATGAATGTTCAAAGTAGTCTCCTTTATACGCTACAACTGAATTTAGCCTTTTAATCCAATTTTCAAATGTCTTTCTGTACTCATCCTTTGGAATGACTTCAAGGTATCTGTAAATTGCCCGACCAAGGCTGAGCCGATCCTCAAATTCGCATCCGGAGACGTTATCTTTGAGTTTTCTAAACAGCCAGAAGTCACATGGGGCTATATCAGGGGAGTAATGTGGATGTGGAACTTCGTGCATATCCATATCTTTAATTTTTTGCCTTACAGCCAAAGATTTATGCGGTCTAGCATTATCGTGCAAAATTTTGAGACCACGAGTTCCAGTCTTTGGACGACGCTTAAGATAATGTTTTTCGACCTCAGGCAACACCACATCTGCGTAAAATTGTCCTGTGAGTGTCTGACCTTTGGGAACAGGGATTTGGGCTACAGGACCTAGGTCATCGAATAATATGCAGTACAAGACCTCGGGGCACGGAAGTCGGACACACAAACAGCTGGGGGTACCTCTCCCTTCTTTAGCCATACCCTGCCATCTTGCTTTCTGATCAGTGGTTTGAATTGTATCCATGTTTCATCTCCTGTTACTATCTCTATTTACCGTCTGGGGCACTCCCTTCATAGATCTCAAGGTTTTCCTTAGCTATTTGGAGTCTCGCGGCATTTTGTGGAAAAGTTAAGCAATGTCGCATCCATCGCATTTGGACCTTCCTCAGTTCTAAATCCGTGTTCAGAATTGTGTGTGCACTTCCCGTTGAAATGCCAACACAGTTAGCTACCTCCTCAACCGAAGAATGCGGAAAAGACGCGACATATTCCTTTACTTCACTCAATTTGTCATTGTTGGTCGCCAGTTTTGGTGCTCCAGGACGAGGGGCGTCTTGGACAGAGGTCCTACCTTCCCTAAATAGGCTCACCCACCTTCTGACAGTTGAATACCATAAAGTATCTTCTCCACATATCGTTGCCAACTCGTCATGAATAGACTTTGGAGAGATTTCGAGAATGGTGCGAAATTTGATGTACTTTCGTTGTTCAAGTTCGAAAAATTTGGACAAGAAGCCATGAAAAATGTAAAGGAGAAAATGTAGGTTTCTAAAAATAACTGAAACTTAGGAAATAATTAAGTGATCAACTCTCTCTAAGTTTTGTTAGAAAGTTGAAATATGGTTCTATATAATCGCACTGAGAAATACAAGCTTAGAACTGCTATTTCATTAAAAATATACAGTGATTAGTATATATTGAATGCCCCTGTAATTCTTTTTGATATGTTATGTCTGAAAATTAATGTACAATGTTGAAAATGACGATATATGGCCATATTCACGATTACGGCAAATAAGTAAGAGCTATCATAAGGCATAATAAGGGTATGGAAAGTCGAGTGTAAACAATTGATTCGCTATCCTGAATTAACGATACTTGTAACGATAAATTCTGAATTCTAAGAGGATATCACCAAAACATGTACGATCCATGATCTGTGATAACTCAGAAATGTGCGCACTAAATTAGGACATTTTGTATATTTACACAGAAAAGGTTTTAGATCATTTGGTACTTCTACATTTTGAACTCGCTCAATGGATGATGGTCTACATGATTTCAAAGATTGAGCATCATTCAAAACATATTTGCCAATTGAGCCAAAAGATGACGTCATTTAGACCTGAAAACTCTCAGTGATGTGGTTTTGGTGAATTGTTACATCAATAATACTTATATTCGGGTAAAAATATACCATTTTCAGATTATCGAATTGCCCATCAAAATATATCAATTTCTTTTTACTTATTGTCAATAGTAGTGATCAGGCCTTATCTTTGGCAGGTTATAACAGGACAATATCCGAATTTTCTATTGAGGACAACTCCGTGATACTATAAATTTAATTATGCTCTAAGTTATTATGCATATTTCTTCAAAATTTACCAAATTTTATCATGAGGAAAATATTAATTCTGGAACTTATCATCATTTCAATTTTCAGATTTGTTTCCGGTGCGAGTTTCACATTTCGCTATCTTGTACACATCTGTTAAAATTCAAATATTTATTCTGTGATTAACTGTAGGCATATGGTAGTATACCTATGCATATTACATATTTCTGGCTATATATAAAGTATATAACTATCCTTGAAATGTAACTTCAATTTTGTAAAACCTAGTAAACTCGAGGGAGCCACACAGTTCATATTAATTAGAATTCAGAAATGTTAAATATAATTGCATGAAATTCAATGTATATTTGTACAATGGTTGAAATAGTGGGAACATAATCGCTGTCCGTCAAATTTTGACAAAGAGACTGCTGGTCCACAGTATGAAAAAGTTTGAGAACCATTATACTAGACTATTCATATAGTTTGACTTTGTAATTTGGGAAGCCAATGCAATCTAATCCAATCCATTCTAACATATTTTGAGCAATCCATGTATTCCTTAATCCAATCGATTTCCGCTATCGAGAAATTGATCCATTTTTTCATCAATATTCATCTATATTTAATGATATTTATCAAAATTTGATCAATATTCATCTATTTTACCCAAGGTTTCATTGGGGGGGTGGGGAGGGCATTTGCTCCCTCTTGAGATTTGAAAAATACATTGATCATAATTGAAGTTATTAAGATTCACATTCCCAAACTCTACTTTGCCTCCCTTGCCTAAATGTCTGGATGATACACTGTTATCATATCCTACTATTAAGGGATTAGGATCTATCGATCAAAGATATTACGATCCAGAACTAGATCATTTTAGAGGACCGGGGGAGGATCGTCGATCCGATGAAATAGTAGGATAGTGATTGCGATAGGATTGATGATTTTCTGAAAAGATTCCGATCCATCCAAATATACAAGTGATAGTGCTATATTGTCAACTTAAGACTGAATCCCCTGCACATGTAATTATTAACTCAAAACTCTCAATTCAACCTATACTTCTATATTTGTATTAAATTAGCTTAATGATTCACAATCCAAAGGGCGAATAGAATAAAAACACACAGTCGAAACCTGTTTCTCCCACTTATCAATTGTTCTAACTTTTGGATTCTCAAATGATAAATAATGTAAGATGTACATATGTTCCAATCGCAGATATCCATTCGAAAAAGTGGGGCAGGGGGGTATACTATAATTACGAAGATAGTTAAATTCAATATTTAGTAATATTCTTATAAGTATAGGCTGTCTAAAACAATAAATGAATTTCCATACCTCACTTGCGCATTTCAACTCTCTTAGCCTATTCGCTTGTTAAATATTCAATATTTAGTTGTTCGAAGGTTTGAAGGATTATGACTCATAAATTACAATCTGTTATGACTGTCACGCTGAAATTGAACCGAATCAAAAGTGTTCCAGGACCAATTTTGGTCCACAAAACTGTGCCGGCAAAATTCGTGACTTATCTATAGACAACATTCCATGCTCAAATATCTCGTAACAGGTACTTCGACTTGTCTAGACAGATTTTTCATAGATTAGTGTAAAAAGCTAGCCCTGTATACTATATCAGTGTCTCTTCACATTTTTTAGAGAAGTTCGGATAAGTATTTAATGAACAATTTTTCAGGGGCTGGCATCATAGTAAGTACGTATATTAATTAAATTTATAAAAGTGGCACTATATAAGGTGGAAATTAACCCCATGGTGAGTAGATAGATATTTATATCATAACTTATAGTGGAAAGGTCCAGCCATAGTATTCCAACTATTCGACTGTATTTCGAAAATGGATCAATTAGAGGATCGTAAATTGGATCGTTATCATATCATAGATACTTTAGAATTTAGAATCGGAACGGGGAACGCAGATCCTTTAATTTAGAATCGTCTAATGCCATAGATAAAGTTATTTCCAAAAACGAATATCATATTCATGCACTATCCAAATCTTTAGAATATTGATGTATATAAATATACACTTATCGGTCTTCAGATATATTATCTTCTGAATGTGGCATTGTAATTGGAATAAATAGATTTTGGTTATAGCTTCATTTGAATTAGTGGATATGTGGCAAGTATTAGACACTTAAGTATGTAACAATGTTCTTGGAAATAATATAACCTGAATGTAATGAATAATAAACCACAATTAGGTATTAATTTGAATTAGATAGATATAGAATTGTCATTACTGTAACCACTTGTGCAATACGCCTAGCTAGGACATATATTCTCTATTATTAGAGCATAATTAAGAAATTTGTTCTATTGAAATTAAATTTGTAATAATTCTATAAAATTGTAGCCTCATGAAGAACAATCTGGGAGCAAGAATATCCTCAAAATTTGACAAGAATTATAAAAAGGCATCTCGTGAAATCCTTAAATTATTTGATCGGTCAGAATTTGACTTCGTGGTTATGATCATAACTTCCTTGAACTCGCTGGTATGCGCCGGACATTTGTGAAGCGAAATAATCTTATTGTTTGGGAGGGCATGTGGTTCAGGAGAAAGTATATTGAATTTCTAAAAAACTGAAGTCTTATGAATTTGATTATGCTAGTTTCGACGAATCTGTTGAAATCAAAACAAGAAGGCTATATTAGAGCTACTTCTCTTTCAGTAAGATCACGCCTGTCTGTACTATTTGAGCACATATCTTTCCTAGCTAATACGGAAAATACAGGCCAGAAAACAATTGCAGCTAGTGCATTCCAGTTGATTAGTGACGAAGTTTATGGCAGGAACGCAGCGATATTTTGTCGCGAAGTATATGTGGAAATACTTGTAACAAATCCATTGTTGCCTTTAGCAAAAGCAGAATTTATTTTGGATTCACTTGAATTCGGAAAACGAAAATACACAGATTTATATCGTATTTGCAAGCTGAATAGCTAAGGTTTCGAGGTTACGAGAGTGTAGCAGCACGCAAGAATGAAATTTACTCTGCCAACGAGATCAAGGTAATCCATAATGAACTGGGAAAATCAAAGGGCTCAGGCATACCATATTCAAAGTTGGTACCCAAACAGCTGAACGACCCATACAATTGCTTCTTCCCTTGGAAGAATCTCAATTTCTAATTACCATTCAGCTAACCGATAGCCTCGATAGTTCAGGAGTCATAGGGTATACAATCAGATACAGTCTAAATCTTGCAACAAAATTATTTGTGACTTTGCGTTGAAAGTTCAAACACTTGTAGATAAACCAGGAACCGAAATTTTGAAAATTAATCTACAAATTTGCCCTTTGTTATCCACCCAGTTGCATGAATTTCGCATAAGGAAATATGGAGAATGTTAAGTACTGGGGCATTCAAATGTCTTTAGTTTATAGCAGCAAACTCTACTCAATTACAGGAGATGCATACTATATCCTAATAGTCCTATCGATTACCTATTTAATGCTGTTGACGAATTCACTCTAGCAATTATATATCTTGATCTATCCTACTTTTAATTTTACCTATTGGAGAGTCAACTTTTCGTGACTTCAAAACACATATCAAGCAAAACCGAACAACGAGCTTACACAAAGATTCGTACCGTACTCGGCGACAAACCACTCTGGATACATGAGGTTCTCGGTACCGTTTATCATAGGGAAGCTCTAGCGTATCCCCATTATACTGGAATGAGAACGTAAATTAAAGGACGGTAGGGACAGCATTGAGGATGTCCCTTGGACCGGAAGACCAATTTCCGCTACAACCCCTGAAATTGCCTCTCAAATTCTGGAACTATTGGATACTGACCCCCATTTGAGTGTTGAAGAGATTGCCCTAATCCAAGATCTCTCGTCGCGAAGTGTTCATACAATTCTACACGATTACTCGAATATCAAAAGATTTCAGCGCGATGGATACCAAAAATCGTCACAAAGGGGCAGAGGAGAAGAGGGTTTCTTGCGCGAAAAATTGCTTATAAAATAAAGAGATTGTGATTCTCGAAGATTATATGAAATCGTTACTGGTGGCGCAAGTTGGATTAAATTTTATGAACCTCTGCGTAAGGAACAAAGCAAATCTTGGCTCACAAATGGTTATTATCCACCTGAAAAGTCACGTCCGACTGCCGAGGCTATAAAGTTCTCTACAGCATATTTCTTGATGCCTATGGGCCAGTGGTTCAAATACCTGTGTCTAAAGGAGAACAACTCAAAGGAGAATTTTACGCAGATAAATGTCTGGGAGAAGTCGAGAGAGCCTATAAAATGCGAAGTCCGAGTACAAGAACACGAGGAATCAAACTGATCCACGATAATGCCAGATCTCATGTTCCAAACGCGTTCGGAAGTTATTGAGGATATCGGGTTTGAAACGATAGAACATCCTCCCTATACCTCAAATCTATCGCCTTGTGATGTCTGGCTATTTCCTGAACTGAAAAAACATCCCGGAGGACGGCTATTTCATACCCGACAAGTACCAACACTTCAATTCAGTGGACAGAGACAAGTATACAAAAACATTTTCGAAGTGGATTGAAAGGCTCCAACTATGCAAAGATTAGAGGGGAGTATTTCGAAAATTTTATGTAGAAATTTGATTAGTAAGTTGTTGTAGTGTCAAGATATTTAACAAAGATGAGAACTTTTTGAATATCCTAAGTAGTAAACGAAGAAATTGATCAATGCAGAACTAAAATTTCTTGTAGATAATGGAGTAGAGGTTAGTCAAGGAAATGTTTGATAGAAGAATATAAGGCATATTAGGTGGAGCTGGAGGTGCGTCTTGTCAGTTGTGTATAGTAAATCTCAGCAACTTAAAGATGTAGAGTTTATCGAGTATGAACTCCCCTCTCGCAAATTTTCGAATAGTGACAAGGGTCTGAAAAGTATTTAGTGCTACATAGAATTATTTCTCCTGTAAATTGATCAACTACTATAAGTTTGGTAAAATCGCATGGATAAAACAAATTAATTATCATAAAGAGTTTGACGTGTTGACGAAGATCGTAACTTGACCCTTACTTGGGCTTGAAGATTTCAGCGCAGTCTGGCTAACTGAGTCTAGTTTTATACATATCAACCACCGATATGACCTTTCAAAAATATTTATGGGATCGTCACCCCGGCCTAAATATCTTAATTTAGTTTGGCACATAGTTCTTACATATACATGATTAACCGTCTGTTTTGTAATAATCTTTGAATAAATAGCCAAATAGATGTAAATCACTGTATTTACACAAGTGAAATATCTGTATGTAATAAAAATGTGTTAAATTAAAAGGTCTGGTAACTACACACCATGACAAATTCCATATATAACCTCGTTATAATGATGGCTTATCCAATGTTAGTTCACGGGAACTTTTTGCAATCTTTTAAACTGTTGTGAGTCCCTGTCCCAATGAATATACATTAGATAATTCATCAACAGAACGAGGTATATTTCAATAATTAATCATTCTAACAGTGTGAAACAATTAATTCTTTATGGTTTTAACATACAGCTTGGTTAAGTGAAATTATCGCAATAATTTCCAGTAAAACAGAGAATGACATTATGTAGTGAAGAAAGACGTGAAAAACTAATAAAATAATAGGCCACGGCGACGATCATGGAAAATCTTGTATAAAATCATTTAGAGGATAGATAGCTAACCAAACGATGTTAATATCTTCAAAATGTAGCCAAAGGTTGCACATTTAAGATAAATCTAAAAGTACCACAAATATTTTGGGCCATAACTTGTTTCCTCTAAACTACAAGAAAAATTATGATTCACTTTTGTCGCAATTTATCCTAGGTTGACTCCTTATATATGTACGGATCGACAGGACTCTGAAAATACAAGGAATTCAAGCGGAAAATAGGTAGAACTAAATATTCCAAAGTCCAAAGCTAGACTTCGAATAAACGGACTTGCCTTGCCAAACCTGGTCACCCACAGTAGGTCCGTAGGGAACATTCATGGTGCCATATATCGCCACTCTAGGAATGTGATATTATGTCAACTACAAAAATATATACATGTTAAAACCAAATTAGTGTATATAAATTATTTCACATAATTAATGACATACAAAGCTGTAAAATGTAACTTATACTTGATGAAGTAAATGAAATATTTCTGGATACCAAACAGTGCCATCGAAATGCTAAAGTGTATGGCAATAAGGCAAGAAGAAATAGGAGAAAAACTTGGAACCGAGTCAGAATTACCAACATTCTCACAAGGTGTGAAGGACCTCCATTTGAGGTGCACTCGGCTTAGAGAAGGAATGCATCGCGATCTGTCCGAAAATAATCTCGAACAAATAGTTCTTGAGCGTCAGGATTATATTATAAGTACTTAAGCTCCAGCCCCAGCTGCTCTGTCGGTAGTTATTCCGAATATCCCTAACCAGAAATCCCTATAAGATTTGAAAAAATCAGATTCTAAACGTGTACGCCTCGAGAGTACAGGTATTATCTACGCGTTATCTCAATTAGCTTGTTCAGAAGATATCAGCATCATTCAGTATATTGATCTGATATTATATTTTTTTTAGCCAGTGGGTCTAAAATACATGATTTTGTACAACTCTAAAACCTCTATTCCAATTTACCCGTCACTACTATCAATTCCGATTGGAGTAATAGTTAACTAAATTGACCACACAGTAAACCTCTTCATACGTATCATCACACACTCGATACAATCTATTGAAGAGTTCCTGATATACTCGCTCAATTTTATGGTTAAACATGGAGTAGATGGGTCGGAAAGTCACAGTGTGTCTAATCTTAGATCTCAAACAGCTCGTTATCGTTCACATTTCTGTTGTTGTTGGTTTCTCCTCTTGAATTGAAAGTTGTCAAGGAAATATTATCTGGTCAAATCAATACCCAAATTCTAGATTCTCAAGCAAGTCAATCGCATTGCTCTTGAAAAGAGAACATTGAAAGTGTCACTACCCTAATGAATTTCTTGAATCCACAAATTGACGAACTCGTGTTAACTGGCTTTGAGAATGAAAGTGGACTCGTGAATAATAGATGAGTCTAGCATAGATCAACATAGAAACATATTAACTTGACATACCATAGTAACCACAAGAAGAATGGAATGTTGGTAATATTTTGGTTTCGCTGAACTTCGGTGAACAAATATTTATAGAATAGTTTTATTAGATAGTCTGTCATGCGTGTAATATCCTGAATGATACGAGAAATTGCGAGAAACTTTGTTCACATCAAAATACATTCGCATTATTCATTTTAGCTCATCTGATAGCTCAGCGAGTTGGCAGTAATTTTCGAATAAAATTTGATTTACATTAACGTCAATGTCTCCTAAATATAGGATAGGAAATTCAGAGTCAAATTCAGAATTTTAGCAGTAATTTCGAATTAAGTTGTATACATACCTAATATGAACAAAAAACAGTGAGTAAAAGGTAAATAATTATATATCTATTGCCTAAAACTTCCAACACTCCTCTATCGATTGATACTTGAGAGGTACACAGCAACTAAAAATACATAAACTCGTAACACTACACAAATCAAGACTATGCAAGGATATATAATCAAAAAATTTGATTATTCACTTCTACCAACATTTCAAAGATTGATCATATTTGATCTACTTTGAAACTAAATGCTATGACATGATTGAAATTACTCGTTCATTCTATAACTCATTGAGTAATTTATATAATGAGTCTACTGAGAGCAAAAAGCTAAAATTGCAGTAATCTATAAGCGTTTATAGTTAGAATGGATTAGACAGTTTCAGTAATTTTGTATACTTAGTAAAATCTAATAAGAATCAATTCAAACAAACCAGTTTCAAACCTAAATTTCTCAAAATTGCTAAATATTTTAACATAATATTTGAAACACACAAACGCCAATATAGCAGGAATAGATGCCCATGATTTAAGGAAAAATTAATTTGTCTAAGTTTACTAAATTCATATGTGAATTATTGCTGGTTAGGTGCACCAATTTCGATTAGAAAATATATGATAATAAAATTTAATTCTTTTCAGGAACGTCTGTATCTCTTCTTTCGAATGGTCCAAAAATATTTACATTCTGACCATGGTAAGTTAGTAAAATTAATGTTTGAAGTACTGCTGGCCGAATATACAGCTACCTTCACACTTGTCCTCATGCCTGGACATTATGAGAATATTAAGCGCTCCTCATTTTTTGGAGCGCATCTCGCTTGCGCTTCCACCTCAGCTCCTTACTCAGAAAATTAGACTCCGGGACTCGCTCCAGAAAAAATGGAGCTCGCTTCGTTTGCTCGCGCAACACGGTTGCGAACACTTCGTATCCACACTCGGGCCATACGACACTTGAGTACATAAACTCATAATCTTAACCGTAGCAAACATGATCTGCCATAATCTTTAAATCTGCCTACTTAATGTCTCCCAAAGTATTTGATTACCCCATTATAGCTGTGGGAAGTGTGAATCTATTACGAATTTGAAATTTGTTAACTTAATCTTAATAAATCAAAGTGTTATAATCGGATTGAGCATATTCGATATAGTTTAATGAATTATACTTACTTCCTTGATGAACCGGATAAATACATAGTTTCGCGACAATTTCAAAATTGCATAGCGTAAATCCTTTCCTGGAGAGAGGAAAACGAATACCAGTTGAGATTAATACATAGATTTGTATCCTAAGTAATTAGGATAAATTTAAATATTGTACATTCAGGAAAAATTGCTAAAATTGCAACATCAATCATTTAAATGAATTATGATTATTACAAAGTGTCCCAGCATACACTTTTATGGCAAGAATACTAAATTATATGCAGAATAACGATGAAATTTTTCAATTGTTAGTGTGCGCTTCTCAAAAATGGAGCACTGCTCCACCATCAGTTCCTGAATCATAAGAGAAGCACGCTCCTTTAATGCTCAGGATATAATGCTATGGGTAGTAGTTTTATTTGGAGTAAATAATTAGTATTAAGCTTCTATACAGTACTTTAACTATAAATCTACTATAAAATAAATACTGCCATAAAAGAAACACCAAAATGCAGAGTATGGTGCTAATTACAGGTAACTGATAACTATCAAAACAACAATTAGACAACTGGATATTGCTTCTAAATTTCCATGATTAGGTTGGAGAAACTAACTCATCCGTATGATTTCAGCCAACAAACTTCAAAATAAGTATCTAAAAGTATAGGATTAGTAGCAATAAATTCCTCAGCCGTTTCTCCGCTCCACCCCATGTACTCTCAACTCTTTGGGTATGTACACCTGTAGTAAGGTCATTAAATCGAGGCTATGGTTGACGGTGAGATGTTGAAAACTTGCAGATGTACAGCATGATAAGCCGATTCTTCTAGCCACAGAGTCGTTTGAGAGTTGGACACGGACAGTTACCTTTCCAAAATTTCTTGGCATACATCTCCAATAAATGCTACAAAAAGTATTCGCCAATTATGAAAGGTTTCTATGCTTTTGAAATACAAAGAGATACCTTGTATGAAGCTCATAATGCAGAAAATTAGAGTGAGATAAAACATACATTTGTTTATGGCGGCCTTGGAGTTTGTCGCTTTTTCTTTCGAAAAACTCTACCGGAATTGAGATCAGATTTTTTGTTTCGTTTGTAGATGTCTCCTGACTTTTGAATGTTGCAATGCCTCATTAAACAAACCTCACAAAAACTGAGGCTTTTGAAATCCATCACTACATATCGAAATATAACCGAATAGGATATAAGAAGAGTCTTATTTACTGGTGAATCCCAGGAAAGACTTTTGCTTGATGCTTTTGAATTACATCATCCTCATCAAATTCCGATATGTCACGATCATTTGTAAAAGGAGGATCACTCATCCTATACTTGGATAGAAATGTACCGAAATGTTCTCGTATTAGTTTGGCCATAAGAAATTTACACGAATCCAAAAATAGATAATATCCAAGAAATAATCTACTATATATTTATAACATTATGCAATTGAAACACTAGCGAATGTTGCTAGTAAATCAGTGTTTGCCTTTGTCACTCATTGGATATTGTTCGTCAGATTGATAAAATTATACATAGAATTATAGAAATAGAATAAGTGCTTCTAGTTAATTTATGGCTGAATGCAGGGAAATTCTCAAGTATCGTAGAAATTATGGTCCATGTTAACTGTACTAATTAAGTTTCACGAAGACTAAGGCTAAGGATTTTAATTATAACATGTCAAATATGAAAATTTCTCGTGGACAGGTTGCAATTTGCTCTCAGAAAAGTACTGGACCACGGACCACAGTTTGAGTACCACTGGTCTAGCATACAACAAAAGATGTGTAATTATGCTCATGTTCATTGGATAATTAGCAAATACTTACTTATCAGCAAAGTGTCTTGAATGAGTAGCGATAGATAAATCTGTATTACCAATAGAACCTTGAGAATATTCCTTATTGTGATTTGGCATAGCAGCAATTGAATGGCGGATAGAACAATCATCACAAGTAGGAAGGTTTACAGTTGAAAAAGTTGGTTGAACAAGCGGAAATGCAATGGAATTCGGACGCAAATTATGCCTGAAACAAAAATCATTTTGCATCTTCTGAATAACGACAGAGGAATTACAAGAATTTCGTCTGAATTTTCCAAATGAAGTCGAACAGTCAATGCATGCAGTATCAAAATTTGAAGAACAAGTAGAATACATAAACTGACTTGAATTTGAATTAAAACTAGAGTTCGAGCTTCCACTTGAATCATTTGTAGAAACTGAACGTTGATTAGGAGAGGAAGAAATGTTCATGTCCATATGACCGCACATTTTTGTAGCTGGCGAAGGCGCTGGGAGATCTGAATTCTAAATGGAAAGGAAAAATGAGTCTATGCCAAATATAAGCATATTCACAATAATTACAAAGTTCAAATACACTAACAAGAGCAGATATAAGTAATAACATAAAGTTACTGAGAACTGTGCTGATTAGTCCGTATAAAAAAATTCTAAGTTGCCAAATACAAATTTCAGAAGAGATCTAATAGCATCTCCATACCAGGGGTTTATCTAGGTTCTGGCGGGAAATTAAATTGCCAGTTCAGTAGAAAAGTAGAACCCAAAGTGCTGACGTGAGAATCAAATTGGTACAGGATAAATGTTCTACCATGTAAAAAAGTCCCACTTTAGGAGATTCCTGAAATAAAAAATACACCACTATACATTCCTGGATAAACCCATGCTCCATACAACCTTTCGCGTCAATAGAAATTGATTCACGAGACTCACTCAACTCATTCAAAAGAATGTAATAATAGAAACTATGTGATTAATATACAATTTACATAAAGAGATGAACTTAATCGTGACGAAAAGACTTGAACAGTACACTTTCTATAATAATTCAAATGTGGTCATACAACAATCTCCTTATACCACTATGTGGATTTGCATCAGCGTAGTGGAGTAGAGGAAGCTCAGAAAAACGTGTTAGATAAGAATTTAGAGGGTTGATGCGTAACTAAAAACAACTAGATATGATGAACAAGATATAGTGTCAATCAATCGATAGAGATAAGAAAAATCCCAAAGGTGCTGGACAGAAGCGTAGCCAAGGCGATGCGGGGTGGTGTACAGCACCACAGAGAAAGTCCTACGCACCACCTTGTATGGTGTGGATCATTTCCACTTTTTTAGACTAATGTAGGGAGAAAACAGCAAAATGGTACCGCATATACAATAAATTTAATCTTTAATGGTTTCAGATTTGAAACAATCTACGGTAAAATAAATGAATTTGTAGAGCTCGGTGACAAATAATTACTTAGTTGTCCAATTCAATTCACCACTACTCCCACTGCAGTGCACCACCGTAAAATACCAGGCTACGCCACTGGTGCCGGAATATTGACAAATTCGTTAGAGTTTTACTAAGAAATCTACCCAAATTAAATATCTCGGCTCTTATGGTCATGTAGTATCAGAAGAGCGCTTTATACCATTCGACAACCTTTCAAATGATAAAGAGCTCAAATTACCCGAATAATAACATTTTTGGGATCTTTTCAAAAGTGAAATATACAAAATTAAATTGATATACTATAGAGTTAATATGGAAGCCTGAACCTTGAAAATCAATTCGAAAAATCGAATTTTCGAAGTAATAGATGCGATAAGTATTAGGAGTACAACTAAGGGAAGTGAACATTCGTTCAGGAAACGAATGTTTGAGTTACCGGATGTTGATTGTATTATTGCCCTATAGTTACCCATGTCATTTCCAACAAAATATTAGTGAATGTAGTTTTCTGGCATTCAAATAATAAAAAATAGTCTAGATATTGGGTCGATACTGAAACGGTTCTACGCTACTGCTTAGTAGTAACACAGCCGAGAATTGAAACACAAATTAATGAAAACAACATCAAAAATTACACAGGGTAATTCTTGTATGATCATGTGACTTTACAGTAGATTCCGAATATAATAAAACCAGTTATATGAACCTTAAATTGATTGACTGAAACTTTGGATTTAATCCATGGAATTTTACAGGATATATGAACATTCCATTCCGGTTATAAGAACATGGCGCATATAAAAACATGTTAATGGAAAAATGATTGCAAAAATTATTCCGGGTATAAGAACAAACTTAAAGTGATAGTCTAATTGGTTCATATTACTAGTAAGTTTGTAGAATTGACATAAACAGCAGTAAACATGTGAACAGAATTCCATTATATTGTTCCGACATCCAAATCAGTATAAATGAAGTATTTATAATAGGTAGTCTTATCACCGGCATCCACTGTAGTAAGATAGATGTAGTACACTCACAAAGTATTATATTATCAGTGAGTACATATAAATTTTAAACAAGTTTACCTTCATGGGGTGTAATAGTTGGAAAGTTGGGTCATGGTTTGGAAAAAATTCAATCCCTGATATAGGGGGAAAAATAGTCGAGAGTTCTCCAAAGATGAAATGGGTGCAAAATGCATAATAAGCAGAAATGGAAACTGCAATGTTATTCAAAAACACAGAGCAGGAAATGTTTGTTGCTAACAGCAAAATAAAAATTCTTAACTAGGGTGGAGAATTTACCGAAGAATAGATAAGACATCGACATTGAAAATAGTTGAGTTCGAGCAGTGTTGGGAACAGGAATCAAGGAATTCTAGGATTATCGTGCAGGATACTACTTAATACTTACAATATCACAATAGAAGTCGAATATTAACTGTCAATATTAGAGGATATATAGGTGTTCGAGATAATGAGAGTATTGACTGTACGTACTTAGAAAGCAGAAATATATACAACTAAAATTCAGTGAACAGGATCCCTTTTACTAATTACTAGGGTATGTATAAAATAAATACAGTAGGCATCGACAATCCTTGTTCTTCTTCACTGAAATTTTCTCTATTAGAATGGATTGTTGTTGCATTTGTCCAACAATTTGAAATTTAGATAATTTTTAATGAAGAAATTCCAATCAAACTAGCGATAAGATGGATGAATGACCATGGGGATTTTTGATTCCCAATCCCACGGCAATCCGGAAATATAATTTGCATGAGGTAGATTGGATAGATAGACCTCAATATGTCAATTGCCCAACGTCATAATTTTACAAAATTCATACTTATCATTGAATGTCATTTTGTCATTTTGCCAGTACAAAATTATAATTCAGACAAGTTTGAGAAGTATTTAATACTCAAGGAATGAAGTGCAATTTGACTAGTCAAATTATAGTTTGTTACTTGTTCTGTTATTACACTTAACTTAGTAATTTTTGTTCTCCTTATACAACATGGTACAATTCGATGAAAGTGTATACAGTCGAACCTCCGAGATCCGGACCTTCAATACGGGTACCTCCCTCAAGGGCACCCTTATTTTAAATCGGTCCAAAAGAATTTCAGCATTTTATATAATTCTCCTCATACTAACGTTGACTTCAGTTACCATATTTCATATTGGATTACGTTTGTATACCGTATGTAAATTAATAACAGAATTCGAATATCTAAGGGAACTCATATGTATATTATGGGTTGTAACTACCATAGAGTTAATGATATTTCCGAGATCCGGGCACCCTCCGGTCCCACACTGCCCGGATCTCGGAGGTTCTACTGTACTAAGAATTTCACCTTCGCAACATGATTGTTTAGTCGACTTATTACGGGTTATGTTTCCGATCGGTTCTTTCAGCGTATTTTCGTACATTTTGGGATCAAAGACGACTTCGATTGGTATTAACAATTCCATATAGTTAAAATTAATAAGTATTTTGCTGAAATTCAAGGGACCATTTGTACCAAATTATAGTATATTTCAGTACAAACGACCACCCACCTTAGATTACAGATCATTATTTAAATAACTAAATATATACGGATTCACGATCTTGTGACTTTTGAAACCCAGTTAAATTGTAAATACTACTCGTGGCGGATCAAGTTAAGCATGCCCTACAAAATTAACGACCGTGGATGTCACCAAGAAGACCGATTAAGTTTGTAAATTTTTAGACAAGCTAACGCTCTTACTGTTTGCAAACTATACTTAATAGAAGTTTCCGCATATGAAGAATTTATTACAATGGATTTGATCAAATTTAGCCAATAATTATAGACATTTGCAAATGCACCTAGCTTCTTAGAATTTCCAAAATCAAGAGTAATTTTAGTTACTAATTGTCACTGAATTGCAAGAGTTTGTCCCGATACACCGAAAACATGTACTATTGTCTTGAATGGAGATGATTCCGTTGCTAGAAATTTGTCAAAATTAAGCGGAGTTGACTCTAATCGTTTACCAAATTATTATTAGAAATATTTAATTCGTTTAGTTTGTTACAATAATTGCTTCAGTTCAAAATAGCGGATAAATATTCAGGATATACTTTCTTAAATTCTAAAACACAAATTTCTCAGGATTTTCAAATGATAAAAAATATAATTTTTCCATAAACTATTTTGAACTTCTTGAACATTTGAGCATAAAGAAAATTAACCATTCCATGCATTACTACATAAAATATTATTAAATATTAATATTTATAAAACTGTCTATACATTGGAACAAGGTTTTTAAATTCCTGACGTAATCTCTTAAATGAGCCTAAACCATATGTAGGATGGTTGTAAGAACTTGCTAAGTAGTCTCAATTAATTCCTCATTTGCTGAAACCCCTAGGACAGTGGTTCCTTACTTCATTCAGCCGTTGACGCCCTATCCGACTTTAACATATCCTGTGGAACCTCTAACATAGACTGTAACAGATACCGTTGGATCCCCTGCTATCGTCCGTGGACTACCAAGGGCTCCATGGACCCTGGGTTGGGAATCGCTGCCCGAGGAAGGATAATTGGCAAATGATAAGAGCGTTAGTTTGTCTAAAATTCAACACTATATAAGCCTCTATGTTTTTGATATTCTCGGTGACATCCACTTCTATGTATGAAGTAGGCTAGGGATGGGAAAACTACGGCCCCTCGGACCGGATCCGACCCGCATGGCATAAGATATTTGAGTGCTCTAATTATTTGATCACTGTCTTACTCTTCCTTACGTATTCGGAAATTTCATTAAACAATATTATGCTCTCATTTAACAATAATAGTTCATTAATATGTATAATTATTGTTTATTTACAAATAGCTTGTAGAGTTTCTCGAATAAACTAGAACATGGAACGTAGTCGTAGGTCAATCCGGCCCGAGGAGAAAAGTTTGGCCACACCTGAAGTAGGCCATGAGTGAAGCAAAAACTCTTCATAATATTTAAAACTTTATTTGTGCAACTTAAAACGTAATCTACAATTCTATAAGAAAGAGATTCAATTAAAGGAAAGTTCTCACTATCAAAAGACATATCAATACTACGAGAAATGATGCTATTCTTGGATATATGTAAATGGTAAACAAGTGTGAAGTTAGCCTAGAATTCAGACTAGTTCACATTGATCACAATTTTCACTTAATTCCACAGATCCGCTGTAAACGAAACTAGTATGATTCGAAAGAGTAGTGTTGGAGGTATATGAAAAGGAATACATGTGTTTTCAATTTGTTACATTTATGTAGTTATTTTGTTGAAATGAGTAGGTTTCATTTTTCTTTAAATTGCACGACTAAAAATGTAAACATTTCTCAAATGTGTATGTAAAAACATCAAATATCGAGGTTTGTAAGAAATTGATTTTAAAAACATTGCCTCCTCGGAGCTGAAATCATTCAAAGTTGTAATTGGGATAAGAGTGACGAGGTATGGATTTTAGTAACAAGTTCAGTTCAAACCAGGCTTGGACCGGGCGGGTCACTATTTTCAATAAATTTCGGGCTGAACCGGATCACTGATTTTAACTTGACTCGGTTTCCTTATAGATAATTCAATTATATCGGTTTGTAAAATCATAAAGATTCAGTCAATATTAATTAGACGTTTCATTTTCATGAATTTTAATACAATGTTTTAAAACACTGTACCTTGTTCAGACCTACCAACCCCTTCTACAAATCTCCCTAGATTTTCATTGCCAAATCCCTGGATATTCAAACTCAGTAAAATCTGATCATTATGAAATCGCATGAATATAGAAAATTAATGTTTTGAAAAACCGGGTCACTGGGTCAGGAAATCATGACCCGGTCCACGACTGGTTCAAACTACTGCTGTTTCATGCCCAAAGTCAATTTAATTAAATTATTGATTTTGATAACAATCTATAGATATATAGATGAGATGTGGATGTTTATTGTGATGTTGGCACAATCACGAAATAGTTGAAAATAATCGAAATAGGTATTGTGAATCCAGAAATTATATCTTTTGTGTGTGATTCTGTAACCCATGAATAAAGAAATTTAATATTCCTTAATCAGAGTCAGAGTTGTCTTACATTTTCCTGAATTTTGAATCTATTTTCGAAGAACTAATTGATCCTCTGAAAAATATTGGTACGTTTGTTCTCTCCATTACTTTTGGGTAAAAAGTGCTACGTATTAGAAAAATTATGTCCGTTATTGGGGCCTATTTACTTTTTGTTTTTCCAGACTTGTAAATAGATATATTAGTAACTGTGAGTTGCGTCAACCGGGCAAATGATTCGAATATACCATTTTATCTAGAACCAATATGCATATTGAGATGGATTATGTCTTCATTCTTCATTATTCGTTGCTTCTTGTGCTATTGCTCTCTTTATTAAGATTACTTTTCGTATTTCTCACAGTTGTATGTGATTCTCATCTAAACATCTTTGATATTATTTATTCGTCCTTATCTTTTGGTAACTTCAATTTCATCATGATTACCCTCGATATGTGGCGTATCGGCCAACACTCACTCCGCTAATCCTCTAATCTCTCTATAACATCTGAATCATATAAATCTAGCTATCTATTTCATGCTACTAATATATATTCTTCTGGTTTGTGCCATCTATTCCCTCCCCCTTGGAGGTATTGAGATTAACCTGGACACATCAGGAACAAGGCAATAAATAACATTTTTCAATATACGTTAACGTGACCTTCGAAATAAGGCCTTACTACTACAGTGAATGCCGGGTATAAGAACATCGTCGGGAACTGGACTTAATGTTCTTATATCCGGGATGTTCTTATAACCGGTATGTAGTATATAGTAGAAGCCGGTTATGAAAACACTTGTTTAAACAGATTTCGATGTAGAAGTCATAATAAAGAAAATTACTCTCATATCTACTATATAAATTCTGCCGATTCTAAGAACATACAAGTAATGAGAACCAATTTTAGTACTACACTAAGAGTCTTCTTATAACCGGCATAAAATGTCCTTATAACCGGTAAAATTAAATAGAGTAGTATACAAGATTCCGTTCAAGTTGTGGTTCTTATAACCGGTGGTCTTATATCCGGTATCTACTAATTCGAAACCATGGATAACTTGAAGTCCATACAATTTGATAGGTAAAAATTTTATTACAATTATACAAACTTGGAGTATTCTGGCCCGAATAAATTATTGGTAGTTATTAATTAACACAAGCTCAATCATCCGACGAGTCCCATGTCGAAATAACGTCATCTGATTGGTTAAAACGGGAATATGTCGTGAAAAATGCCGCATTCTCAAACTCTGTCAAATTATCAATATATCGCTTAGTCGACTCTAGAATTAACATCAATCAATACAATGATGTTTTCATGCAAAATATCGAACAATTGCAATATAATACATTTTGATAGGATGTGTCCAAGGATACTGGACAGTCATCAATAATACAATATATGGTCATTTTCAAGATTGAATCATAATTGTCAGAGATATCATATCAAAATGTGTTATCAGGGTATGGGAAGTCGAAATACACTACTATATGTTTGGAAGATGATTTGCCATAACATAAAAGGTTGTCAAGTTTTATGTGAATACGAGCCTTCGGCTCGTTGCTTCACGATGAACTCGGCGCATTGCGCCTTGAGGTAGTCAACGGACAAACAACAATTGAGATTTAATAATATTGATGAAGTGTACAATATTCAGACTCAGCATACACGATTACCCAGTATAGTCGTTGAAAATATGATTCCACCTCAATTTTGAAATTTGTTTACTTTATGTACACCTAAAAGTTAACAAAAGAAAAGTTTTGTTTTCAAAACATGGTGATGTGAACCCTAAATGAAAGGAAATTCAAGATGATATCGAATATCTGAATAGAGAATCGATTCGACTTAAAATAGTATTGATTTGATTATAATTTACATATATTTAAGTAATTTATTCATTTGGAGCTCTAAACCGTTAATGTTAAATTAATCTCATATTTAAAGTCGAATAGATCTTCGATGCAGATATCTGTAACCAACCAAAATTCGTATTGATGATTTCGTCGACATTTAATCTGGTAAAGTATTATTGCGAAAAATACAATAAAATTGAGTGATAAAGATACATACCTTTTTTAAGAATGGGAAGAAAAAAAATTTAGCTCCATGTGATTTAGATTGTCGACGTTTTAAGGAGTCACCAGAATTGAGATCAATTCCCTGAATCTGATGATTTGTAGCATCATTTCTTCGAGTGCAAGGATTACAAGGTGAAACTGATGACGCACTGGAATTAAACATTAATCCATCATGATTTGGGAATGAATGCATTTTGTTTTTCAAAGAATGATGTTGCTTTACACCAGGAAAAGGCTGTCTAGACCCATCATCAAAAAATTCAGCTAAATCTGTACGAAAAAAGAGATAAGTGAAAATAAAGGTTGATATTGTGTTTTTCAATGGATTTCTTGGAAATTCAGAATACTCTACAGTGATCACGGGGAGGTTTGGCATGCATGCAATTTATTTGGTTGGCCAAAGATATTCAGTCAACGGAAAATGTTTGAACACAACCGAATTATTTGCCAATAGAATGAATGGCGGGGATCGTCGTATGGACAATTCGAAGCAAGAACAATATGCCATGTATTTTATGTGTCAAATGTAAATGCCTGAGTGTGGTTGTGATAAATAACATATTCACCCATCTAGAAGTTGGGCATCCTCACCTGATTGATGTATTTCTACTAAAAGAAATTATGACAAAAATAGATATATTATTTAAAATGTTGAGTAAATAATACAATCATAATATCAAGAACCTATGGCTACTCCCTAGACTTCATTTTCGATTGAGAAGATTAAAAGTGAAAGGATAAAAGATAAAGCAAGCATAAAAGATGTATTTATACTTTGATTAGAAATCTCAAGATGTTAAATACTGGGTATGTGAAAACCGCGGAACATCCAAATTACATTCAATGGCCTTCTGTGGTGTCAAGTATTTACTTAGTTTCGAAAAGAAAACTAAATATTTACTTCCTTTGTAAATACCAACTTAGTTTTATGCTAGGTATCAGCCATGTAGTGTTTCAGTTTCTTCAATCACTTATGGACATACAAACTTCAATTATAGATAAAGACATAGCCACGATACTTAAGCCTAACATTCACTTGTGGATTTTTGACTAGGGATACGTTAGACGATAAAACAAAGTCTACGTGAGCTGTTTCAACGGATTCGTAATATCAATATTACTGAAAACAGAGTTTGTATTTTAGATTCTTCTGTAATATTTGAATTACAGTAAATATTGAAGATAACCCCAATCATTTGGGTACCGTACACTGGAGCGACTTTGGTCCACTGGGTTTGCTTTAGCCCAAATATCAAAGTTTCAAAGCAACTAGATTAGGTTCAGTATTATACTTGAATATGACTTGCCAAATATTTAACGAATTTTCAAATATCGGTAGACAATTTCGAATACAAATACAATATCTATTCGATACGTAAGCAAATTTCAATATTTGGGCTAAAGCAAACCCAGTGGGCCAAAGTAGCCCCGATTACGGTATGTAAAAATGGTCGTTATCCTATTTATCACTAATTCCGAAGTAGTTTCATATATTGCTGCGGATTACTGGCCAAGAAAAAATAGTCGTTATAAGAGATTTACCGTCAAACCTGATATCGCGAAATACAATGTTTACTGTATGTTGGGATGTATAGATACCCATTTCAGATTATTATAATTACATGAACATTTGATTCCCCTATTATTAATATTTGCACATGGAAAACATTGAATACCAAAATATTTCCAACTTCCTCGTTGACAAAACCCTCCTCCTGAGTTGACCATAAATTCATCAAAGAAAAAGAATATATTCGGAAAATGCAATGTGTACAGATTGAGGGAAGAAAGCAAACTCTTAGTATTAGATCATTATTAATTTATCTATAATTCTAAGTGTACAGTATACTTTGCTAGACAAGAAAAGTCTTTCGTACAAACGTTAGAAAGAAAAGGTTTAGATTCTATATTATATTGATCATGCACTGGGCGACACAAGGTATCAAATCAATAAGTTGTACCACAAGGCAGTAAAATCGAATTTAATATTTTATAATCATATGTTAATAAATATTAGCTATCGATATACATATTATTATTGAAGTGAATTTTGGTGTACAGTGACTCAACTACAATCCAAATAGTTTTCTACTTTGACTCAGACGAGACTATCATTTTTTGCTTAGCGAGATTCTCTTAATGTTTCCAGTGGTTGTATTGACCTCATTCAATATACAGTATTTACTTTACCTCCATAGAGAATTTGTGGTCGTGATAGGAGTGAGAAATTCGTCAAGTAAAGTCAAACAATGTTATTATTATAATGATGTTAGCCATTCGTTCCAGCTACAAATTGGTCGGATTGTATAAAGATGTTGAAGATGATGTCAGTAATATATTGTGAAACTCCCTATAGCTGGGAAAATTTAACACAGTATTTCATTGAGTAAGGGAAAGGGCCAGAAAAAGGCTGCAAGACTTGTGAACAAAATTTATCACCACCCTCCATTAATTGGCTTCACTAAAACTTGACTCAAATATCCATAAATAAACTCACAGGTGTAGAACTAGATCACTCCTCCATAATGTCTGGCCAATTACAGGTAAACTTCCCTAAGCGGCACCTCCTAGAAGCGGCAACACTCCGAGATACGGCACCATCCCATTCCACAGATTGATTTTCCTATACAAATAGTAGTTCTTGAAACTTTGAGAAATGACAACCTCCGAAAAGGCAATTCAATGAACTCCCGATTGAAAATGTTAATGCAAAATTACCTTCGAGATACGGCAACAATGTTCACCTTCCTCTGGAGTCCAAATATCCTTATAAAATGGAAAGCTCTTACAAACGATTTGATTTCTAACATCGCCAACTCAACAGCAGGTAAACTAGTAGCCATAGCTAAATTGTTGTAGCAATAATTATTTTTCAAATTATTAGACTCAGAGATGATGCTTTATTCATGAATCATGAATCAGCATACTTGTCAACTCTCTCGTTTTATGGGACGTCTCGCTTTTCGGACATGTGTTGAGGATAATGTCCTTCCAAAACTTGCCTAAATCCCTAATTGTCCCGCGTTTTGTAGTCTATTCAAATACAATATACAACATCCCGCGATTTCCAGCTAAATTAGTATCTTTCCGTGATATTCTTATACATAGTACAGTCGAAATCGGGTTATCATGTCCAACTGGGTGTTTTTGTCGTTAAACCAGTGTAAACATTGTTTATCTGAAATTCCCATACACATAAGCGCAATATTTTGGCTATAGACATCGGGTTAGCTTGTCTTATCGGAAGTTTTTTTCAATCAGAGGGTGTAAACAATTGAATATATGTTTGACATATTTTGCCTTATAGTATATTTCTAGTGATTTTTCAAAATACTGGATTAGTACATGCTCTAATTACTGGGAAAATATTTGCAACCTAAGTGGTTATTGTCAAGCGTTGTAAATAAGCTATCTACAATGGTCCTGTCTATCAGTATTTAGCATAATGGATTATTTTTCTTTTTGGCAGTGCAATCAAATGCCTCAATAATATCCCGAATTCGACTGAATATAACCATTAATATAGAATTGTGCCTAATAGATTACTAAGTTATTAAAAGTGAAATAATATCTATCATATCATTTCTTGATATTGGCTTGAATATTCAATTATACTTCGTCTTACTTGATGACAGCAATAATTTCTCTATTAAATGGCATCAACTTCAACTAAAAAGAGGAATAGGAGCTATTTAACACTAAAGATGCAAGTAGATGTAATCAAGACACAAGCAAACAATCCTGGAAATAAAATAGCACCTTTAGAGAAGATTTTTTGATATGGAAGACATAAATATCCAGAATACTGAAGGGTAAGGAGTCTATCATATCTTTGTATCTCAAAAAGGTTCCAGACATCCGAGTGTACACTGGGAAGAATGAGCGCATATCAAAATATAATGAAATTAATGGATTGATAAACGAATGAAACTGGTATTTCTGGCAGGATTTGTCTGCTTGTGGATTCATAGAGAAAGGAAATCGAAATACAGGAAGTAAAATGCATGCAGAGACTAACATGGCTCTTATCGTCACGGCAGCTGGAGAAAAGAAACACCTGTGGTCATTTGAAAATCTAAAATCCAAGATGCTTTGGGAAGATGGATAAAGTATGTTGTCAGTTATATATTATGATCAGAAGAAATCGCTTTTTGCTTTCTACCAGCTAATACTACATCCAAGCTTCAGCCTCTAGATCTGGGGGATAATCCAAAATTTAAACTTTATTATCGACGCATGTTTCTGAGGTATGTTCTTACAAGATAGATGAATGTGACACAGCATCTGAAGTGTTTAAATCAGTCAACATACTTCAAGCAATCAAATGGGTATCCAATGAGATGGTTAAACCTGAAACCATCTCTAAATGTTTTAGAGTGCTGGTATTTTGAATGATTCAATGGGTGTTATTACTCATGGACTAGACGAAAATGATGACAGTGGTGATGATCCATTATTAGAATCATATCAGTGTCTAATAGTACTGCAAACTATTATTGACACGACCGTTTATGAAGGAGGTAACGTAGATCAATATGTACACTGCGATAGGGATCTACCAGTGTGTACAAACCTAGATTATAATTGGGAAGACAAATATTGGGAAAAATTATTCAACCTGCCCAAGATGATAAAGAGACAGATCTAGAAAGTGATCACATTGAAGATGTTTAGGATACCTCTCCATTATCCTGAATACCGATATAGAGGCTGTAGTGGCACTAGAAAATTTTCAAAAGTTCTTCAAAGTTGGTGCCATGGAAAAGAGGCATCTACAATTGCAATCACAATTGATTCTTGTGTTGACTTGAAGCTCAAGAGGTTGAGCCAGTCAAGACAAAAAGACTCGTATCAGTAACAAGTATACTTACCATAGGCGTCGACCGTGACGGGGCCGGCAGGACCGGCCCCCTCAGCATTTGGAACTGATGGGGCCAAACCCACCTGGGCCCGTCAGGTTTTGGGCTATCAGACTTCGGAAGTTTTAATTATGTTTGTCAGGGTTAATTCATTTAACAAGGAAGCCATTAATTAATAATACAGTTTTCACGCTTTTCTATAACACCGAAGGATTTGTAATCAGAATCCTGACCCATGTTCACTAACTAGAGGTGTTCACTATTTGGAGGTTCAACTGTACTTACATTTTCCACGGAAACCATTAATTATTTATTCTTTCATTTAGCAAGGAAGCCACTAGTCCTAGTCAAAGTAATTACACTCCCTGGCCAAAAGTACTTGAACGCTTTTGAGCCATTTGTGCTACAAGAGGCACATAGTAAATGCTTGGAACACTTCCCATGGTCCTTGAATAATAGAGAGTATATTGTTAGAACTACTAATGGATCATTTAGAGTTACAATTTCATAGTTGCGTCTTCTTATAGTTTATGCTTTTGTTCAGTTTTGTTGGCTAAATTTAAATGTTTAAGACTTATTATACTAGACGCACTATGTATGATTATGAATTTCGACATAATGAACCTCGAAGCCTCTTGGGCCTGGTCCCGTTAGCTTTATTCCGAAATCTGAAAAGTTCGACGCCTATGATACTTACAGTAGTAATCTGTCATAAGAACCTCATCAAGAGTATAGAAAAATGTTCTTAAAACAAATATGTTCAGTAAATGTATCAATTCTTGATACATTCACTGATCCAAATGATCCACTTGATATATAGCATAAATTGTACTAGCAAGTCAAAAATAAACGTTCCATATCGTAAAAGGCGAACAAAGTATAGAAAGAGGCCAGAATGGCTAGAGCAGTGATTCTCAACCTATTATGTCTTGCGAAGCCATTTTACAATGTTTACTCCCGAGCGACCCTACCAAAAAGAGAATATGAATCGATACACCTGTTACTGAGGGCTTTATAAATTATAGTATGTTTGGCATTTATGGGTGAAAAATAACATAAATATGGCAATAGTAGGAGGTTCAGTTAACAGAATCGAGCTTCAAATAAAGATTCGGATAAAGTGCCATTATGTCAGTGAAATAAAATACCTCAAAAACATTTCGGCAACCCTAAAAACATGAATCGCGACCCAAGATGGGGTCGCCAACCCGAAGTTGAGAACAACTGCCCTATACTAAAATAAATTAATAAGAATACACAAACAGTGCATCTTGGAAATCACTACATACGTGGATTGCAAAATATAGAAGATAAATTTCAAAATCCGCCAAAAAAGTCATACTCAGGTAGTAAGGATAGGTTGAATCAATTCTACACTGCTATAACTGCACATATTTGCCAGAATAAATGTATAGCATATTTTAGATCAGCAAATTATCAACCACTATTATATAACCTCTCAGGAATGTGGCAAATTATGTGTCTGGTAAGCATTACTTGGTTAAATGTCATTTTTGGTTATGTGGTAGAAAGTAAAATAGCGTCTTTACATAAATAAATGAAATCCTTAAATCTTTATCTACAAAATATAAAAGAATGGAATATAGAAGTTAGCTCATTCTTGAGTCACAGTAGATAACTTGGATAACCCATATTTATGAATATCCAATATAACCCAATAATTGTTAAAAAATAATTATTAAATCAGGATAGTATTCAGAAGTTCATAAAATCTCCATAAAATAGTACTAATCTCGTCTATTCTCAAGGGGCAATTAAAATAAAACAGTAAGATTTTGAGTATAACCCATGTCAAATTTGCATTCTGCGTATTTGCAAACTTCAGCATACAGACTTCCTATTTTGATACTACTATGGGCGTTCAATAAGTAGTCGTTATCACATTGTAATTCTAAATTCTTCTAGCATAATTGTCTAGTCAGTGATAGAGTTTCTCAAATGATTCCCCTTTGTGCTGTAAAACCAATGTCAGCCTTTTCATCCAATCGAAAAATACTTTTTTGTAGTCTTCGGTTGGTAGACCTTTCATATACTGGAAATCGCCGATCCCATTTGATCTCGACTCTCGAATTTCCTGCCTGATAGATGTTTCTTTAACTTTGAAAACAACCAAAAGTCACAGGGAGCTAGATCTGGCGAGTAGGGAGGGTGATCTAGCTCCTCAATCTTCATAGCCTCCAACTTTTCTCTAACCAGCTTTGTCTTGTACGTCGGGCGTTATCATGCAATATTCGCAATCCACGAGTTCCAGTCTTTGGCCGTCGATTTTGGTAGAATTTTTCAACCTCTGTTAGACACTCATTGGTATAGAAGGAGCCTGTTATTGTTTGATATTTGGGGACACAAATCTGGCACACTGGATCATTAGAATCAAAAAATATACAGTACATAACCTTCGGGTCCCGAAAGTCATGTCAGGGATCATTGGTGGGTCCTGTCCTTTTGCCACTCATACTTTGTTTGCTTCTTTTGATAAAGGCTCAGAATAACGTACTCAAGTCTCGTCACCTGTTACTATCTCAAATAACCTTCCGCAGTCAGCTCGATCAAACTCAGAGAGCAATTTAGTAGCGCATTGGATCCTCTTTTGCTTTCTGGGCATGAGCTAGTAAATGCAACCCATCGAGCACATATTCTTCAGAATATCATATTATCATGTACAATAGCTTGAGCAGTTCCCGTCGAGATCCCAACCCCATCAGCTATCTCCACAAGCGTGATATGAGGGTCTTCTTCAAGTAACGCGGATACCTCAAGGATGTTTTTGTCACTGGCGCTGGATACTGGTCTCCCTATTCTTGCCTCATCTTCAATAGACACTCTACCTTCACGAAAGCGTCTAGCCCAATCAACAACAGTGGAATATGGAAGTGCTGTATCCTTATAAAATTCCTCTAAATCTTTGTGGACATCTGTGGGTGAAATTTTGAGCAGTGTTCTGATCTTCACATATGCTCTCTGCTCAATTTTGAAATCGGTACTTGTTGAAGCCATTAAAAATGTTACTATAATATACTGTCAAAAATAAGTATGTACAATATAAGAACGAGACATCAAAATCAAAAAAACTTTGCATTATTAAATTAACAATGGATGGATGTATTAGAAAATTCAGTTTGATCTGGATCGAATTATTCCGACTTACAAAATTTGGAATAACGACTACTTATTGAACGCCCGTAGTAAATGCGAATGCCGAATAGTTTCAGCTCATTACGCATTGTACCAATATATACAATATACAGCAACTATACATATGGTTATAGGTTTCACTGAGTGAAACAAGGTGGGAATTTCAAAAAGTATTTGTCAGAATTTCATAAAGATCTCAGAAACAGTTTCATCAGAATAAATAGATTAGGAATTTGGAACTAGACATACTCTGATCAAAATATTTATTGTATTAACTATCAAGAATAGACTCACTTAGTAATATTCGCATAGAAATTTTAGATTGGCAGGGTATACAGGTAAACCCCATAGATACGGTAGCATGCGAATTTGTATTTTGTGCAGTATCTCAGTGGTTATCATTATACATCGTTAACCAATTACGGCCGTTCGTAACCAAAAGGAACAAGTTAATTTTACAAATTCGTTTTAACCCATTCCAGCACTCAAATTGAGATTTAAGCACTTTATTGACGTTTAAAAGCACAAATTTCCAGGCTGAATTCCATTAATAGAGAAAGCAGAGACGAAGTCTCTACTTGTTTCCAAAGAAATTGAAAATGAAATTTGCCGAGGCCAATTTTTCTCTATTAACGGGCTAATTGGGACCATTTTGGTGGATTTGGCTGGAAATTTGCCAAATTGTTGTTTTCATTGTGTAAATTTTATTAGTAATTTATTGTTGATATTTGCCACTGGAACTGTGCTCATTGATTGAACTTTCCAAATCTTAGAACAATACCGGTGTACTGCCGACATTTTACCAGTTTAGACACTAGAACACTGTCTGTATATAATTTGAAGTCAATTGATCAAATTTTGGGACCCTACTAAAGTGTTTACGTCAAAAATCAAAAATCTAACTTTTAGTTTTAAATTGCAAATGGGTGAATTTCAATGAACATTTTTTTCGAATTTTACCCAACCAGGATTATTTCGAATAAATAAGCGATAAGTAGGAGATCAAATTCCCGCACTCAATTCGGGATTTCAGCACCTAGTGACGTTAAAAATCACACATTTTCGGCCGTATTCGGTTAATATACTATTATAAAAGATTTTACATAGCCTAGCCAATGTCATGACTCGACACTATTGAGATCTTGTTTGGATGGCATAAGCAATAGATAATAGATGACATTTAAAGATATTACACCTCTGAAAGAAGAAACTGTTGACAGTTAGGATAGTATCAATTCAGAATTATTGGCTACATATTGAAAGTCAAATGTATCGAATGGTCAATTGTTAATAATGATCACATGATTAAATATTGAAAATGAACCTATTAGGTCATTTCTTAGTTAATTAGAATATCTTGTGTAGTAACAGTAGTTGAATTATTGCCATTTAAACGATTCTAAATAATTATGAGACTGACAATATATAGATAGATTTTCATGAATAAGTATATTAAGTGGAATTTCGGGTTCAGCAAAAATGTTATAGAAGAAAACATTTAAGATAATCGAAATAACTATACATTTCTAAACAGAATCTATGGAACGTCAGTTTTTGACTGGACAATGCCAGTTGGAATGGATACGCTATGGTTTATCATCAGTCATAGCTCCAAAACATCAAGGATGGCCAAGGACGCATATAACTACTAAATGCTGATGCTAAATATTTTCAACTCATAACACATTGTACCACTTTATACCAATTCCAGCCATTACACATATGGTCATAGTTTTCACTAAGAAACAGATTTATCAGAATATTTTGATTGCGAATTACCAGATTTCCTCTGAATAATTTTGTTTTTTAATGTATTTTGACAATCAAAAATAGACCCACTAGAGTATTATTTGTATGAAAAATTGGGATATGGCCGAAGACTGTTGTCAGAGAAGGGTATATAACAGAATTGCTTCGAATAATAGACGCATTCGGTACATGCCTATATGCTTACATTTAGTGTCTTTAATCCTAATAAACAGTACAGTAACTCCGCATATTTGTCATAACATTGTTTCACGGAAGGCACAAAAGCTCTGAAAAATTCAAAGTTTGTAATTTGGATGGGTATAGCTCCACCATATACTGGTTAACTTGCTTTAGGTGACTCTGCGACTGAAAAAATAGAAAAATGATAATTAGTATCATTATTAGAAATTCTCCGTTTGATTGGGAACTCAGCTTAATTAATCAGAGCAAAAATGCTGCAACAGATGTATCCCGATTAAGCGGAGTTGACTGTAGATAAATCAAAAATATGAGGGAATTGAGGAATCGCTGTAAGCATCTATTTGTTATAGGAGCATTAGGGGGAGGGCGATTATTAAGGTAATACGGTATATACCCTGGCATGACAACAGGCTTCAGCAATATCTGAAATTTCCATACAAATAATACTATAGTCGGTCCATTCTTGATGGTAAATACTGTAAAACATGATAATTCAGACGAAATCTGGTATCAAATTCGCAATCAACGTATTCTGATAAATCAGATCTATAATTTCTGTGAAATGCTCACTAATAAGCCTATCACCACATGTGTAATGGCTGGAAATTGTACAAGGCGGTACAATGTGTCATGAGTTGAAAATATTCAGATTAGCATTTAGTATCAAATATGGAGTCTGGATACTGAGGTTGGCAAATACACAGGATGCAAATTTGACATTGGATATATTCTAAATCGTATAGTTTTATGTATTAGGCCCCTCAAGAATAGATTAGTACTATATGTATGAACTTTTAGCAGTGACTGATAACTTTTGTTCAGGCAGTGTAGAGACATATTAACTCAACCATTTTAGTACTGAATCAAAATGTGATATCGGATAGCCGGCAAATAATATGATTTACTCTATTCGATCCAAAGTAGAAATGATAAATAAATAAATAGGCCTACCATCAACAGAATTGGAAAGATTAGAGCGTTTTCCGGCCTTCTTTGAAGAATCTCTCCTTTTCTTAAGAAAATGCTTCTTTTCTTCTTTGTTGGGCATAAAATATTCTAATAAGATAAAAATTTATCGAAATGTGAACAGTATAGAGAGGCGTATTTCGAAGGGTTCCAATAGAGCCAGAGCCACATTTAGGTTATGTGGACCACGGACTGCAGCCTCTTAAGATTTTGGGGCATATATAACCAAATCTAGGCATAATTTTCGATAGTGTACACCCGAAATTGAGATACTCTACAAATCCTGAGCAATGCTAGATATTTTCACAAAATAAGTCCAATATAATCAAGTGAAAAAAATTTACGATTAATATCATGGCAATAGGAAACGGTTTGGTCGGTCAGGTTGCAACCGGACCAACATTTGGTGACTCAACCTATTCGTGTATAGGCAAACCTGAACATATAAAACTGCCAGCTACGGCCAAGAATATATAATCTCAATTCCAGGAATAAACAAAATAGCCATATCATGTCATACTATATACTCCGGCTCGCTAAGCAAAGAATTGCCAAAATAACATCCTGGACATCAGAATTCTCAAAACTTAAACTTATAGTGCGCACATTTATCAGTAAAAAAACAAATTTAGTGGGCAAACCAATCGCACAGGGTAAAGGTCGCAAGTTAGACCTAGGTTCATTTGGGTCCGGACCTAGTTTGAAATTCGGGCTTCGGGTCTATACTGCCTGGATTTCGGGCCAAACTGGGCATTTAATTTTGAAATAATTTGGCATTTAGGCCAAAGTTAGTTAGACACATGTTAAAGTTCGACCGCCCGCATCTGATTTGGCTACCGCATGAATATGCAAATTATTGTAACTTCTGTCACTATTTCACCAGTTAATTAACGTATTTCAGTATATAAACTAGCTAATCATCGCGCCGATAGATATAGGATGACCAGATGGATTTTGACCTGTACAATTTCAATCTTCAATCAAAGGTTAACATTCTGGGACACAGGAAATCCAAAACTTGGATAAAAAACTTTATCAAGAAAAAATTCGTGATAAATCATATTTAATAATGGTTAGAGACTAAAATGGGACAATGTATAATCGTAGTCGGTACGCTAATTCCGAGTACGGTATTGTCAACAACATGTGAGAGATACTTGAGGTTCTCGACAAATGGAAAATTTTTCAACATACTCAAAGAAAGGTGGTGTAAAATTTCGTATTTGATGCAGGAGCTTTTGTATTACCTCCTATTGAGAAAAATTAACGTGAGCTCATTCTTTATCACTAGAAGCCAAATTAGCTTATCGAGAATAGTTGGCAATTCCTCAACATAGTGCAATATTCCTGCAATTTGGTCGGAATTCGGATTCAAAATGTAATTTTCTACTGCCATAGACTTACAACGGATGCTCAAAAAGTTCCCTACCTTGGTCATAGAATTCTAAGAGATAAAAAATTATATTACGTATCTGTATTCATAATGAACCTTATTCTATTATCTATTCAGAACTACTTTAACTTTCACCATATCGTCAATAGTTTTTAGTTACGATTATTTCAAATTTCTCAGTGTTGACTATCCTTGTATTTTTCAGTATTTATGGCTTCAAATTTGAAATTTGAGCAAAGATCCTATATCAAAATTAGCACTCTTCTTGGCATTGGCCCGAAGGATATTCTCACTGACTTGGAAGTCGTTTAACGAGATGTGAGCCCTTCATATACTACTGTGAAGGAGTGGGCCTAGCGGTTTCGTGAAGGACGAGACTCACTGGAAGATGAGGAACGAAACGGGCGTCCCAGATCTGCCATCACTAGCACACCTCTGAAATTCGCAGGAGAGTGGAAGAAGATCCTCATATCACTGTTGAGGAGTTAACTATGAATGTAGGGATCTCAACGGGAGCTGTTCATTCCATACTTATCGATGAGCTGAAAGTTAGCAAAATTTGTTCGAGGTGGATCGCGCACTCCCTTCAAAGGAGCAAAAGGACTTCGGGTAACTTGTGCAAGAAAAAGCTCTCCGAGTATAAAGACTCAGATCCAAGAAGGCTGCCAGAAATCACTACTGGTGACGAGACTTGGATAAGATACGGCGATTCACTATCCAAAGAAAGAAAAAAGGTATGGGCGTAAAAGGTGAGGCTCCTCCTCTCAATCTTAGGCCAGAGTTCAGAGATCAGAAAGTCCTGTACTCAATTTTCTTTGATGCACATGGCCCAGTTGCCCAGATTATAATACCAAAAGGGGAGACAATTACCGGGGACTTTTATTCCAACAGTTGCGAGTCAGGAGTAGAAAAAAATTACTTGGAGCAGAGGCCAAAGTCTAGACCGTGGGGGCATGCGATTATTGCACGATAATGCACGGCCACATAAAACTAAGCTCGTAAAATCAGAGTTGGATAGAATGAAAGTTGTTGAGCTAGATCACCCACCCTACTCACCTGACCTCACTCCTTGTGATTTCTGGCTCTTTGCAAAGTTGAAAAAGGACCTTGCAGGCAAGCATTTTGATACTAGAATCGACCTAGAGAGCGCAATTAAGAGATCCCTAAAAGACATCCCGCCCGAAGACTATAAAAATGTTTTTTTTTAATGGCTCGGTCGTCTACAACGAGTCATAGACGTTAATGGTGATTATTTCGAGAAAGTACAATAATTGTACATATGTATTCTGTATAGTAACAAAAATATGAGGTAGGGTCGGGAACATTTTGAACGCCCGTTGTAGATAATATCCTACAAATTCAAAGTTTGAAGAACTTTATATGAATACAAAATTAAGTTAATTGTAGGTATGTTGGAATATTCAATAAGCAGAGAAAGTACCAACTAAGACTAATATCAAGTTATGATGAGATATTGATGTATTTTTCAGAGATTGTATTCCTGCCACCGTTCATTACAAGTGCTAACTATCTAAAATATTCGAATGTATATATGCTCCTCGACTTACATTTTGAATCCCCGATCTTACAATGCAAATAATTGCGAGTTGAATAGTTGACAATTTCGCATAGTATATCTTTCTAAATTTCATTCTCAATAATTTCTAGACCCGCCCAAAGGAGCCCACTTATACTTTCTTGACATCAAGCGTATGGGGCACACCCATTCGGATGAAATGTAATTTTAGAAAAATTTTTATTTTCGTTATACCATTGTATAATTACTGTATTTCTAATTAGTATCATTGTGTGAAGTATCAATGCATAAATGAATACAGTATACGCATTGTTATTCAATTTTATCAATAAATAGGGCTGGCTGGTATAGAACACTCACAAATTTAGAACTTAATTATTTTTGAACCATAACTATTAATTAAATCAAAATACCAAATACGTCATAGTCCCGTTTCCAGAAGCTACAGCAGTGCAACTGAAAATCTCGTGTCATTTTGAAATCTACCGAGTCGATTTACTATATATGAAAACATATATCTTCAGTTTAAGCACCTATACACCATAATCGCCATTTTGCCACACTGTGCCGGCTTTTCATTATTATTTTGGTATAAGTTTTCTTCTACACACTATTGAGGGTTGGTGGATTATGTGTTTAAATTTTCTTTTAAAATATTTCTTTCTTTTTGAATTGTTTTATTTTAAAATTATACGAAGAAGTTAGCTGACTATTTGACTAGGGTGACTTCAGTCTCTAATTTGACTCACTAATTTTCATCAGATTTAAACAAATTACTATCATTGGAAAGAGGAGAGTTGAACGTTTTAAGCAATATGCTTTGATTTAAATTTTTTACCTTTAGTCACTTTTTGGGTAATTTTTTATGGTCACGACTCCCTTGAATTTACCCACCCAAACTCAGGATTCCATTCAGAATTTTCTAGCTACTTTGGTGATATGGAGGTTAATGAAAATTAAATTAATTTTTTGCCAAGCTATATTGATCTTTACTCTCTTTGATTATTTTCTTTGTTTTAAATTAAGAAAATTTTATGGAATTGACTTTCTCAATTTTAATCAGTTGCTTCACTATGATAGTTGAGATTTAATAGTATTGTAAGATAGTGCTAGCTTCTACACCTTGTTGTTAATCCACCATAGTTATTCCATTAGTTTCGTTCGACGATTATTACTTACTATATAATTATCAATTTTAGATTTCTCTCTTACTCGATTTGAGTTCTTCACATTAAAATCTCATATTGTACTTCCTTACATTGGATCTACTAATGGTTATACAGGGCTCTATTGGGATTGTAACATAAAACTAACAATTGTTCAGCTGTTGACTAATTGTGAAATCGGATGGCTACTTCTTCACCAGCGATTCCTCCTCTTTAAAAGGGCGATCGTATAGAAGACTGGAGACATGTATTTGGTGGGGCAGCTACCCAGTTTATATACGCAGGAGAAAATGACGTAAAGAGAGCGGTTCTGTAATTACCAGCATACATTAACAATGACTTGGCAGATCGGGGAGCTATCCGAGATGTTCTAAAGAAAGCTGATACTCTCAAAGAAGCTTAAGATGGTTTAAATTTTGTGTTAGGCGTGCCTATCCACGGGTTTACGACCATGCAAGAGGTTAGCCACCTCCACTGGCAACCCAGACAAGATGTTGGCGAATATTTCTCCGCCATTAAAGCGAAAGGCAATTTATGCTAAATTTTGCTAAAATTAACCCTAATTCCAGTTTTGGCTGCGGGGCTTTCATAGAGAAAAATAATAATAATAATATAGGCAACCATTTCAATACTGGGTCACTATCCTATGGTATTGTAGGCACAGTAAATACCAGCTACAATAAATGACCTTTTACATCTTATTGCCCCTTACAATGCACAACCTGTGAAACAGAAGGCAATCCCAGCAGCACCGGCTGTAGATATAATATGCCAGTTTAATGAGATGCTCCTGAATGCCATATGTAGGGTTTCCAATTCTCCATGGTTAAGTAGAGTATTGCTTGTAACAAAAGGACTGGAGCAAGCGATTTTGCGTTGATTTCCGTTAATTCAATAAGGTTACGCCATAGCATTCTAATAGACTAAGGCACGGGTGCTCAAACGGTGGCCTGCGAGACCATTCGCTTTCCCCCGCGGATAATTCGCTTGTTTTCATTATTCATATAGATACAGTAGATTGACGTACTTCAATAGTTAGATAATAATTGTGTTTTCTAAATACCATATAGAAATAATTATAAATACTCTACAAATGCATGAATTTTCCAAGTATTAATAAACTATTTGGTAACTATAGTTGTATTTACGAATTCTATCGATTATTAGAGCTTCACAAGAATAACGCAGGAGGCAGAACATAAACTAAAATGGGGATTACCTAAAATTTCGAATTTGGGTGGATTTTTCTGCAATGTTGTTCTACTATGAACAGTACATAGTATACCCCAAATCGAAGTTTAGTACTAGTGTCCACTTGCTAGAAAACAAGTGAGTTAAAAAGAGACATCAAATGATTCGAATCCATTTAAAAGATCATAATATAAGTCAATAACCTGAATTTAAAAGAAGAACCCATTGTTAATGCAATTTGAGGTAAAATAGTATAGCTTGAAAATTGATTAAACTAAAGCCAGAGGCAATCTATGATTTGTGGGCCATAAGGCGGAGCCTAATTTTTAAAGTGACCCATATATTTATAAGTTTGAGCACCCGTGCACTAAGGCAATGGCACCAACTTTTGTTCTTGGACGAGGCATTGGTTAAACAAGTTAGGTATTATTTAGAAACTATGTACTTTATGGTGAATGAATGAATTACATACTTCTAGAAATACATGTCATCAATCCATAAAAGCAAAATTTTGCCAAATTATGTCACTTTATCATAACAAAATTTTTATATATTGTGTAGAAGCGATTTTAGAACATTTCGTTTTTCAACATTGTGATCTAATATCAATATTTAACGTTCTAAATGGTTTTAATGATGGAGTATTTCGATAATTCGCTGAATTATTCAATATAGACAATATAATTTGGTAATATGACAAAATTTTGCTTTTATGGAATGATGTATTTCTACAAGTATGTAATACATTCATTAGGCCAAAGTGTATTTGTTTCTGAGATACAACTCCAGGATAATAATCCCAAACTCATTGAACCGATGTCTTGTCCAAGAAAAAAAGTTGGTGCTATTGCCCTAGTGTATTAGAATGCTATTGTTACGCGTATTGATTCATATCCAATGCCCCACCCAAAGGACATACTCGACCGGATGCACGGTGATGAGTTTTACTCTTTCTTAGTTGGGGCATCAGGTTATTGGAGTATACAGATAGAAGAGGTTGACAAATACAAAACAGCCTTCTCTACCACAAAAGGATAGTAAGAGTTCAACCGCATGCCCTTTCGATTGGCCAACAGTAGCCCAACCTTCAACTATGGTACTCAAGTATGGTACTTTTTTGTTGCATTTCTAATTTTACATAACTATTCTTCAACTTCTTTAATAAATTAACAACCATCGACAAATTGGGCGTAATTGTATAGTGTTAATTAATTAATCCAATAGAATTATCTTATGCGAGTAGAAATCATATTTTAGCTTCAACTATCTAGAATCGCAAGCTCCATTGTTCATTATTGAAAATCTGAAGTTGTAAATGCTACGAAACATATTCAATTTTTCCATATCTTTTGATACTGAAGATTAGCAATTCATAAATCACGAAACTTTAGGACTTGTGTCATCGAGTTGCTCATGCCTCGTTTAATTATTCTTGCCAGAGTCATCTGACTCGTTTATGAATCCTGATGACTCGAGTCGCCTAGTCATCCGACTCCTTTCCTGACTCGGTGACTCATGAATCATTAATTGAATCATCGAGGGATCTGACTCGTGTGACATTTCGAGTGAGCTGACTTGTCCAAAATTTTAATGACTCAAGTCATCGAGTCAGGCTATCCATAGAATCAGGGTTCGCAACACTCACGATTTCAGGTCTACAAATACTCCAGAAACCCCGCTCGTTTTATAGAGAACTATTAGCAAATTCCACATCTCATGATAGAATCTTGGGATTTTGACGAATCTCACGATTTGAATGTGTTCAGGTTGAAAGCCCTGCAGAATGTGTCCTAAATTGACACTTTTAAGAGGATTAGAAATAAATCTACAAGGGTGACAAAGATGTCAACCGGCTGTTTCTGACTCAGATATTATCAGAGATGATGAATCAGCCAAAAACATTCTATATACCCCATTTCCCACTTCATATAAAACTACCCATTTAGCGGCCGGACTGATATATTTTCGGCAAGATATCCTTTCGGTAAAACGTTCAATTCACTTTTCAAATAGACAATATTCACCATTCTCTATCCTTTAAAATTCACTATACTTATTAGGCGTCGGGTCGTAATCAACCCTTCACAAGGGAATGCCAAGAACTTTCCCTGACTTATCTTGATCTACATATCGGAGATGGAGGTATTGAATATTTGTCCTATTTTAATTATTCTCACCGAAAATATGTTCGATTTCGAACTCTTAACGCTCAAGATACTATTTTTGCTGTTAGGCTAATTTAGTTATTAATTCAATTGCTTGCTGGAGTTTTACTCCAAACATTATAATTAGATCTGTATACATTATAATTATCATTATGGGTTTATTAACTATTCTGAAAAAAATGAAGCAGAAGGAGAAGGAAATCCGATTACTAATGCTGGGTCTTGACAATGCAGGGAAAACTACCATATTGAAGAAGTTCAATGGGGAGGATATACATGATATTTCACCTACACTAGGTTTTAATATACAAACATTAGAACATCGCGATTACAAATTGAATATATGGGATGTTGGGGGCCAAAAGTCGTTGCGTTCTTATTGGCGTAATTATTTTGATCAAACGGACGGTTTAATTTGGGTAGTGGACAGCGGAGATGCTATGCGGCTTAAAGATTGTAGGGAAGAATTGAAATCTCTGCTATTAGAGGAAAGGTTAGCTGGTGCTACTTTACTTGTTTTCGCGAATAAACAGGATTTAGATGGTGCGCTCAGGGTTGAGGAGATCAGACTCGCTCTAGGGCTTGATGAAATACAATCACATCATTGGGCAATTCATGGTTGCTCTGCAGTGACTGGAAAGAATCTACTACAAGGCATGGACTGGATGATAGCAGATATAGCTTCAAGGATTTTCACTGTAGATTGATGTATGTTTAATATTTGAATAGTAGGAATTTGAAATTTGAATTGAATATCTAATAAGTAGATGATTATTTTAAATGAAGAAAAACAGCAGATTTACTCTCTGTGATATGACATTAGTTTAAATTCAACATTTTGTTGTTCAATATAGTCTTCTCACTTCGCAAGTGATCATGATCGCTATTCTTTCCCTACAATTGGAGAGGGATCGCCAGAACTGCGATCTTATATTACAGGTGGATAGAATTTGAGATTTTGATTGTTTTTGGTCCTAGCTGGTTGATGATTGTGATTTGAGGTCTTAAATCCATAAATAAGGAGATTCTAAGCATGAACCTTATTGTGGCGAGAACATTTTAAGAATTTTTCTAGCTTATGACAAGAACTTGATGGACACCTCATCTGGCAACACTGAACACAGATAACGCAGTCTTATTAAAATGTAATATAAGAAATATACTAAAGCATTTATATATAAGAACTTGGCAATCCTAATGAGCAAGTCTCTACATATATTTGAGATTCGGCTAATGTGTTTACTTTATATTCATAAAAACAACAAATACATGTATATCATTAAAATCGGATTCAGCATAATTGATATATTTAGTTAAGTTTTATTGAATTTTTATATACTTTCTTGGTAAACATGATAAATACATAGTTATGCTTCATCTCAGAATTGAGAAATTCGAATTCAATTATAGCATTCCATAAATCCTTCCATTGACAATGAAAACCAGACAAACTATTTGCCAAATTAACAGAATTACAAGCTGTTGTTCTAGCTGCTACACTTGCTGGAATAAATCAACAGCAGACTACTCTGAACTACGGAAGAGGATCTAATTGCAGCCATCTACTCGAGCATTCTAACTTAGAGATGTTTAATTTTGAGGATGAGGAAGAACTAAACAATCTACAGAGTGCAAAATTCTATCGATGAAGATGATGATGATTCTTTTTCTCCAGAACTTGAATATTATGATGGTTGGATAGAGTCTGATGGGAGCACGTTCAGAATCCAAATTACAGACCCAAGATAATATCCACAAGGAACAACAAATACCAAAATACCAATTCGATTATAAGGTTAAAAAGAGCATGTAATCAATCATATAGCTTAAATCATCAATAACAAATTACTTAACTCATTGTCCCAGTACGACATAAAGCAAGGAAATCAGATACTCTTTGGAACAATCAAAAAGCAAAAAAACTGGAACCAATATAAAGACAAATACATTGGCGCCCATGACATTGGCTAAAGTGACAGACAGTCCTGCGCTGGTTCTCAAGGAAGGACAATACTTTCCGCGATCAGAAGCCAAATTGACTAAATGCAATTGTACGCATCTCCCTACAGATATGGAAATTAAATATTCAAGGTATAGATAGTATATTGATATATCATTGCCAAAGCATTTACTTTATCAAATTCCTTATATATAGCTCAACTATAGTATAGTACAGTTTTTTGTAATACAAAAACTCCATACCCTCATTCCAAAAAGGTGACTTTCATTAGGCCTAACTAATGACCCTTCCTCGAACATAGAAAGCTAATAAATAAAAACTGTACTATAGTATAGTTGAGCTATATACAAGTTATTTGTTACTTTATTACGTTTCATTTGTTTATGACGAAGTAACTATGCTTCCCGGTCATTGGAAATTTTGCATCTCAAAGGAATCAATCCCAACGAACTGGAAAATTTCAAGGTATTCATTCGCTTTCATTGTTGTTTACATTGTCTAATATCCAATTTACTTTCTCAATCTCCTCTTATTTTCTGATTTATCTACACATATCCACTATTCTTTTAGTTGGCATTTACCGATCACAAGAGCCGTGGAGTATATCTCTCGAAATTTCACGAGAAATTGGAGAAATTATGTGGTGTAAAAGGCATCTGCATCCTTGATGTGATAGTGTATCAACATCTAGAGTCGAAATCCATCATTACCCCCATTACGACAGAGTTGCAGAAAGAGAGGTGCAACATGTTAGAAATCCAGTTCCAACAATCAACTGACTAGCATCTACTATGGACATAAAATACGAGCTTATGAGCCGTAGAAGTGCGACAGTATCGAACGTGATGGCAACTGTCTCTTTAAATGTCTGTCTAAACTCATTTCCGGAAGTCAGGAATATCACACCAAGTTCTGGGGTGAGATCTACCGCTACTTGGTGAGTGATAGGAAGGAAGTTATCAGTTAGTACTTCGCTTAGGTTCTGACTACCACTCCCTCTCACCATATTAACAGTAGAAACATGTTTTGCAATGCCAGTTAGGCCACTGATGCTGAATTGATTGCAGCCTCTGCACTACACGAGACTGATATCTATGTTGCCAACAAAATGTATCGAACTGAGGGAGCTTAGATACTGAAATCCGGTGGTTACGTTTAAGAGCATCTAACAACTACACCAACAACCCAGCTCAATATATTCCTCATTATGAGCGATCCTACAGAATGTTTAATTACAAAAGTCCATATCATGATGAGCCCAGTTATTTGAAACGCGACCTGCAACGGCGCATCTCCAGTGGCGAAAAACGAATACAATTTAAATCCAACAATCTCAGCTAACTCAAGTGTAGATTGCGAGAAAGGCAACACACTGAAGAGTCCAGCAGGGCAAAACACTTGTTCTCTTGTCTGTCTTGTGTTGCTGCTGATGGAAATCCCAATTATTTTTAAGATAATAAAACAAGAAAGTCCTAAAAGTCTTTTGGAATCATATAGTGATCATACTGGATTTCTAACCGAAATCCTATGCATGAGGAGAAGTGAATGGTAATGTCACGCTATATTTGGTAAATGCTACAGCCGGACTATATATGACCACTGCGCAAGGTCCCTGTTTTAAGTGTGCTTCCTATATACTAATCACAGACTCCTTAAATAGAAGGACTGGTATCTGGCAATCTCGGGTCCTGGAACTTGGGTCCATTTAAGGAGTCTATAATACTAATACTCGTATTGGAATGCACAAAACTGAAATGAGCATGTCGTAACCGCTGTCCTGAGTTCAGCTTAAGAGATATTGATTTGAAATTTTACATTAGGTCCGGATAGGTAAATAGATGTGTACCTACTATAAACTACCAGTTTGAAATTTCATGGAATTTTTTAAATGATTGAAAAGGGACTGTATTTGTGAAACTACCACAGCATTAAACTATAAATAAGATTTAAATTGATAATATAAATTTTTTTTAAAGTTTTTCAAATTGTCCATATATTACAAATTGTCTATAAATTACAAAATGTCCGAAAATCATGTTTCATCGTTATTCTGCACTAATAAAAGATCATTAGAGAAATAAAATAGTGTGAACGTTTAGATCGAACGGTAATGTATGGACATATAATCAGAGCAGCGCTTTTGTACATTCGGAAAATTACTAAATGTGCAACGTCAAACTATTTCAATAAATTGTGAAACATTCAAAAAAAGTGTCCAGCATCCATTTTTGGTAGCAAGAATACTGAATTTCATGTGTTAAATGTTCTTGATTGCCGTATTATACAACTATAATTATCACACACACACACACACACACACACACACACACACACACACACACACACACACACACCACATATACACAAATATTGTACGATAATTCTGTAAACATAATCTGGACTTTGATCATTTCTTGAATTTCTTCAGATTCCTTTAACTATACATTTGGTACTCTACTTCTTGTTTTATTCAATCAATAATTAATTAGTTAATTAATTGTTGTTGATTTTGCCTATCGCTCATATTAATTTAGTTTCCCCTCCCAACTGCCGATAGTATTTTTCAGCAGTATTTTGCTTAGTGCTGCATGTAGTCAGCGACGACTTGGGTATCTCATGGGTGGAAACTGGCAATATAGATGGACGGTGCAATACCAGGCCTAGTAGTTTTATTTTATTTTATTTTTCAGCCCAGCCATTTCAAAATATTTATCAAGAATATTTGTATTGCCATGTGTGTTATAGATTTCCCTGTTTCAGATATAAAAAACTGATCATTGATATCGGTTTTATCTACCAATGGCAAGATATTTTCAAGAAAATTTTTGAATGCTTTAGTCACAAATTTTCTGTGAAAACAATTGCCGGATTTAATTTCCCTGTTTTGTGCACCACCATTTTTAAGTGACCATCCTTGATCTGAGCACTGCTAACTACACAATTTTTAACCGCAGACTACGCCTATCCTTTCACCACTGCGAAACACAATTTCCCCTATCAATGCGGCCCTATAGTCATAATAGTCGCGCTTCCCAAGTTTCGTTCCTTCATTCAAATCCGTAATTAAAGTTATTTGTCTCATGTGTTCACGTGTGAAATTCGAATAAATTCGTAACCAAAATATTTCTCTTATTAGTTATTACCATGTCACCCACAAATACTTAATACGTAGATACGAATGAGCAATATTATGATATGATAATATAATGTTTGCCTACCATTGGTTCCACTGTTCGATATTACTATTGACGTTGAAAGGAAAGCTTTCTGGATATGTCTGGTTAAGTAATTAGAAATGCCGAAAATTATCTTAAATACAAGTTTGCATTCGAGGCTGTCAATTTTTTATTCATATCTTAGTTGTAAAATATTGTTATTTGGTTTCCAGATCTCCTCCATTGACATTTTTTCCAATATGTTATTTACAACCAGCATTGCTTTCGGGCTATTTCCCATACACACTGTAATTTCAAAACAATATCATTGTTGCTAGAGATTGAGTTTACGAGAAACCAATATTTAAATACGAATAATTATTAGTGTAGGTGCTATTCTATAACAATTGAGTGAAACTATAAATACTTCAGTAAAGCTCATCATAAATCAACATCATAATCAAATCAACACATATCGATGTCTGGGATCTGCAACATATGTAATCGATTTTGTTCAAAACTGGAACGACACATCGTGAAGATACATACTGATATAGATGCTGAAGAATGCAAGGAGATAAATCTTGCAAATATAATTGCTGCAGGTAATTGAAATCGTAAAAATTACGACAGGTGTCTTCATGAGGGTAAACGTCTATACAGAAAGGAATATATTATCTATAGACTAATATCAATAAGTGAAGACAAAGACGACCCCCTTGGACCAAGCCAGAAAGAGAAAAACAAATAGAAGAACTGATGATGGAAAGTATGGAGAGAGTAGAACAAGAACAAACAGATTACAGAAGTAAGATAGCATGCACAGAAATTCCACTGGCTGTAAAAAGTGGAGATAGCCAAAGTGCAATGAAAGATTTGTGGTTAAAGAAAATAAAGAAAATCAAATGCAAGTCAGCGCAAACAAATACAGAAGGGCTATCAAAAATAAAAAGAGAGGTAGGAGACAACGTGGGAATGTTTTTAGAGAAATCAAAACTAGAACAGAGTAGGACAGTAAAGTATTATAATGAATTTTATAAAAAAAGAAACGGAGAAGGCTATTGAACAGAAGTTTAGTTGTAAGAAAGACATTAATAAACAATTAGAGCAATGTTTTGTAATACTGAACACAGGGGCGGCGCTAGCCAGCTGCTTTTGTAGGGCACAATTACGTCACAGGTGGGGGAGGTTGTTTAAATGGGGCATATTAAGAGGTAGAGCACGCTCAATTTCAGGTGAGGCACAGGCTCTACCGACTGCACGAAAATATTGCTAAGAGCAATAGCGTATATAGGATTTTCGAGGGATTGTGAAACAAAGAAAAAATCGTGGGACAAAAAAATAACACAAATATTTCGTGATAAATTACCAAATGTCCATAAATTACACACAGTGGGCCAAAGTAGCCTCATTGTACGCTATTTCACACCTTTCTATGTAAACTTAACAAATCAAGCTAGAGATTAGTTTTCAACATGTGGGGTAATTGGGTGTGTAGCGTCCGATTTTAGTATTTTGGGAATCTGGAAGTTACAAATTCACAGATTTATCATATAATTACTCGTATTTCACACATTTTTGCATATTATCCAAAATGATGCTAGAAAATTTCGTTTCAACTGCTAGTCAGGGTTTTCGAGTATGTACTGGGCTGTGAGAAAAGTTCGCTGAATTGCAATTATTTCTAAAACAAGAATAATTTATCCTCAATGGATTTACCAGCTACACTCTACATTCATTTCAACTAGTTTAGGAGCTATTCTATACCATTTTATACAAAATATTATCTCATTGCATGACTTTTAAGCTACCAGAGGAACAATATGATGTCCCTTTTAGTTTCCGTAGACTTTTGAGATTTTGAAAAAATACAATTTACAAAACATCGACATGTAAGAAATGAGAATTATTCTCTTAAATGTAATACTATAAGTGAAAAGTTGAAATATTAAGTAATCTGTTAATATGGTTAAAAAACATATTTCATACTAGGGAGTCGCCTGATTCTGTACAACGATATCCGGAATCTGTCCTACGACCAAACTCTTCGGTATCTGTCCTACGAATTCAGAGTTCGGAATTTGTGCTAAATTTCTTAATAATATACTAGATAAAAATTTAGTAATTAGGATAAAATCCACATTCACGTCCCTAGGTAGCTTAATAACGAATACAAATGAAATCTCCCTGACCCAAAAGGTAGCGAACTAAATCACTAATCCCCTCCTAATGGTACCCGTTTATAATTAATAAAATAAAAGTGTTATCACGTGCTAGTTTCTATAAATCCCTTTTTCTATAATTATCTCCTTAATTTCTATAAATATCTTTTTTAACGCCATTTCTTATTTCTAAACTTTGAATACTTCCTTCAATTTCTTAAACTTAAACCTACACCATCTTTCAAAAACCAAACAAATCCAACTATCGGCCACAACTCACAATATAGACATTTCAATGAATCCAATTTACCGTAGGAAAGATTCCGAACTCAGAATAATCCTAGGAAAGATTCCGAACTTCGGCGTAGGACAGATTCAGCTTCTCATACTAGAGACTAAATTCCGTGAACTTTTCGAATAGACTTGTTTATTTCAAATTTCATATTTTCTATATCTACATGATTTATCATCTGATTAGTAATATTATCACACCTTATTTACATAGTTTTGAAGAATTAATGTATATAGAGAGTACAGTTTAATCCATATTAGTGGTAAGTATATTGCAATATACTATATGAGGGTCTGGTAATTTGGTTTTGGTTCTTGTCGATGGGAATTTGTTTCGATTTGTTGATTATGCTTTCTAATTGTGGTTATGTATTTTCAAGCTATTTTTATGTGAACCTGAGCTTTTATATCGCATTCAGTATTAGTTGACCGTTGTGTTTCATTAGCATTGTTGTTAAGATCATTGTCTAATACTGTCCAACAAATTTTCATAATTTTTTGCTTCTGGAATACACGGTAATGTTTCTTATGTATTCAAGTACCCTGATTCCAAATATCCAATCAGTTTTCTCTATCAGGCAGAGATTTTGTAAAATTCAGAAATTTCCAAAATCATTTTCCATAGATCTCTATAGAATGTATAATTGTATATGTATTAATACCTTCCGCATATATTGTCTAACAATTCAAATTTTCTTAAAATATATAGAATATTACTTGCTCTTTCAAGAGGAGATTATCTGATTGTATTTTTATTTATTTCTTTTCAATAATGTCTCGTCGATGTTCAAACTCAACCGATTCTTTCTGTTATATTTGTTGAGAATATACTACAAAATTTCAGCGGAGAGACATGTCTCCCCTTGTACACAAAGGATATGAGCAATATTTCGGTTGCAAGATTGGTGATCAAGATAAGCCTTGGGCACCTCATTTTTGTTGCTCAAAATGTGCAATAGGACTTAGTAAATGGCTAAATGGCTCACGTATTTCAATGCAATTTGCTATTCCCATGATATGGAGGGAACCAAGAGATCATTATACTGATTGTTATTTCTGTTTGACTGATATAAAAGGAATCACTTCTAAGACCAAAAAGAATATATGTTATCCCAATCTTCAATCTGCGATTCGTCCTGTTGAGCATTCTACAGAATTCGAAGTACCTAAGCCTAAGAAAGTTTCCTTTGATGACGATACTGTTGAATATGCTATGTTAGATCAAGATGATGAGGAATTTATACCTCCGCCTATGCCACCTGATAAAACAAGACTTCCCCACATCATTAATCAAAGTGAGCTGAATGATTTGGTTAGGGACTTGAATTTGACAAAAGATCAAAGTGAATTGCTTGGGTCAAGATTGAAAGGTTGGAACTTATTGGATGAGGAAACTAAAGTTTCATTTTTCAGGACACGTCAAAGTGATTTCTCTGTACATTTTGAAATGCAGGGGTCTCTATGTTATTGTAACAATGTGGATCGTGTGATGGAGTTATTAGGTGTTCAACACGAACCATCAGAGTGGCGTCTCTTCATTGATTCTTCTAAGTACAGCCTCATGGCAGTCTTACTTCACAAAGGTAATGTAATACCATCCATACCGATAGGCCATTCAGTACACATGAAGGAGTCTCATGAGAATATGGATATCTTATTGAAACTGATCAGATATAACTCTTACAATTGGCACATCTGTGGTGATCTGAAGGTAATTGGACTTTTGTGGGTATGCAACCTGGATACACGAAATATTGTTGCTTCCTCTGTGAGTGGGATAGTAGAGCAAGGCAATCCCATTATATAGTTAAGGAGTGGCCACTACGACATCAATTAACTGCTGGTACAAAGAGTGTAAGTTGTCAGTCCTTAGTAAATCCTGAGAAAATTCTATTACCACCTCTACACATAAAACTGGGTTTGATGAAACCTTTGTAAAGGCGATAGTAAAATACAATGAAGAAGGAGAAGGTTTCAAATACCTCAAGGACAAATTTCCAAAGGTCAGCGATGTTAAAATCAAGGAAGGGATATTTATAGGTCCCCAAATTAGAGAACTATTCAAGGATCTAAACTTCGAAGCATGTCTAAATTCCGTCGAGCAAGCAGCATGGAATTCATTCAAATTTTTAAATGAGAACTTTTTAGGAACTAAGAAATCACCAATTTATGAAGAAATAGTTGTGACACTACTTGATGCATTCAGAACAATGGGATGTAATAAGTCTCTAAAAATACACTTTCTTCACTCACATTTGCAATTCTTTCCGGAAAATCTAGGTGCTGTGAGTGATCAACATGGTGAAAAATTTCATCAAGATATAAGCACAATGGAAAGTCGTTACAATGGAAAATTCTCTCCAAACATGATGGCTGATTATTGTTGGTCACTAAAAAGAGATATTCCTGATGCCACATACAAAAGAAAATCATATTCCAAGCATTTCTAAATTAGTATAATAAATGCTAACCAATTGACAATTTTCATTGTAATTAAATCATAAGTATGCATTTGATTAGCCAAACTAAAGAGATATATTTATAGGAATACACTGGGACAATGATAAAACCAAAATATTGAATTTTCAAAATCGTTGCCTGATAGAGAAAAACTGATTGGATATTTGGAATCAGGGTGCTTGAATACATGAGAAACACTACAGTGCATGCCAGAAGCAAAAAATGCTAAAAATTTGTTGGACAGTGTAACCTGCTGCCCCTGCCTTTACTTTTTGACTGTAGTTAACCTGAAATCGAATATCTTAACGTGATTCCTAACATTTTTCGTGATTTCAATATACATAACACTAACAAGGGCACAAACTGTGCTCTAGTAGAGATGAGCTCAATACTTATTATCTCTTTCGAAATCATGCTTGAATTTTCATTTCAACTGCTAGTCAGGGGTAATTGAGTCAGTTTAGGCGAAATGCTCAGTAAAATATTTTGGGTCTCCGTAAAATTTACGGTGTATCCCCAGGATAGCTATGAACTAACTTGGCAGCACAGATTGATGTTGATAATTGAATTTTAATCATAAAATAGTAGGGAAAAGTCACTAATGAAGGATTAAATGATTATCATTACAACTATAGTGAAATATATAAATACATGAAGATTAGTTACTCAAATTTAGTGATCCCAGCTGCCCAAGTGCCCCGATCCAAGCCTGAACGGGTAATAACACGGAGTTTAGCGAATATTGTGACCCGAATGCATACTTTGCAAAAGTTTGTCACATCCATCTCTGGAGCCTTGACTTAGGGTAAAAAATTTGTAGATACGAATCACCTTCTTTCCTTGCTTCCTATAATATCACTGCCCAAATATATCTTATCAATAGCCACTGAATCGCAAAAAAATTAGTTTGTTTTAGCAACAAAGAAGACAAAGCATCAAACATATTTCATTGGGGAAAATATTTAGATTCAATTATAAAAACTAACAATCGACATAAACAAATATTGACATTTAGCTACCAACAATTTAGCACCATTTGGTCTTTTTGGTGGATTATTATATTAAAAAATAATCATCAAAATAGAAGACCTAAAATACAACTCATCCAAAAAATTAGGCTAAATTTTTGATGACATTAACTCTAAACTCGATCTATAAAGTATAAAGCAGAGGTCCCCAACCTACGGCCCGCGTTCCCAAAAGTTCTGGCCCGCCAAACCCTAGCTCCAATTTGCATACTCTTATGTATTCGCTTACTACTAACAAATTAGTACCACTTTGCCAACTCAATGAAGCGTATTAATTAGCCATTTTTTGATTACTGCAACAGTGAATATACAATTTTGGCTCGCCTATATGTATTCTCTAATACTATTCATATATTGTGTAATCTATTGTTTACTGTCTAGTTTGTTCAACGAATGCCTACATATATACGTATATTATCTATTCTTGCAAGTCTAGTATTAGAATAATTACGTATCTAAACAAGTCTGGTCCGAATTTAAGTTTGATTCATGAAGTAAACTATGCTCCCAGTTAAGAAAAGGAAGGTAGATTCCGAAATGAGGACTTTCAAGGAGTGTTGGACAGAAAAATATTTCTTTATTTGCCGCAATGGGCAGCCTCTCTGTCTTATCTGCCAAGAGATGATTGCAGTCAAAAAGAATTCAACATAAAGAGACATTATGAGGCAAAACACTCAAAGTATTCAGAGTACACTGGTTTGATCCGGATCGATAAAATAGAAGCTTTGAAGAAAAGTATCTCCAAGCAGCAAATGACTTTTACAAAATAAACGAAAACTCAGAGAAGGCCACCAAAGTGAGTTTAGCAATCAGCCACCCAATAGCAAGAATATGAAACCTTTTTCAGATGGCCAATTTGTCAAGGAATGCATTATGACAGCTGTTGATTTGCTTTTGCCAATGTAAGTCTTTCATCATCAACTGTGACTCGTAGAATTGAAGATATCGCAGAAAATTTCAAGTTGTCATTGAAAGATGTTGCTGGACAGTTTCAATACTACTCTATAGCTCTCGATGAAAGCAAAGATTTATGTGGCACAGCACAACTTGCGGTGTTTGTGCGTGGTGTTGCACCTGACTTTCGCATTTTTTGAAGAATTTGTGCAATTGCTGCCTATGAAAGGTAGAACTACAGGTGTTGATATATTTAATGTTGTTAAAGATGTACTCGAGGAGTTTAACCTAAATCTTGATAATATTTTGGTGTTACAACTGATGGTGCTCCTGCAATGGTTGGTAAAGAAATGGTACTGCAGCACTGCTTGAGAAATATTGCAAAGAAAATGGAAGTCAACGAGATCTCATTAAAGTACATTGCTTAATACATCAGGAGGCCTTGTGTGCCAAATCTATAAAATTGAAAAATGTCATGGAAATAGTTGTGAAGTCTGTGAACTTCGTAAAAAGTCGATGTCTCAATGACCGTCAGTTCCAAGAGTTGCTCAAAGAAATGAAATCAGAATATAGCGACTTATTATACTATTGTGAGGTACGTTGGCTCAGTAGAGGCGCTATGTTGAAACGAGTGTATTATTTGAAAGAAGAGCTTGACACCTTCATGAGAAGCAAGGGGATGGTCATTCCTCAGTTCACTGATTCCTCATGGCTATCAGACTTTGCATTTTTAGTAGACATTACTGATCATCTGAATTCACTCAATTTGCATTTGCAAGGTAAAAGACAGCTAATAAATGTATATGTTCCTTTGAAATAAAACTTCGGCTTTGGAAAATCAGCTACAAGAAAAGAATTTTGTACATTTTCCAACTTTAAAAGCAAATAACCCAGATGACAGGCACCTACGTAAACTTTATTTCTGACTTAAGAGCTCAGTTTTCTGCCAGATTTGTGGATGTACAGAAGTACTAGTCTGATTTCAGGTTACTTGCAGCACCTTTTGATGTTTCTGTTGATGAAGCTGCTGAACTAGTACAAATGGAATTGGTAGATCTTCAGTATAATGATCTTTTGAAGTCTAAATTTCGTGATTGTGAGGATGATATTAGTACTTTTTACCAGAAGTATCTTACAGAACAGCAATTTCCAGAACTTCGGAAACATGCTAAGAAATTCTGCTGCTTATTTGGCAGTACTTTCACATGCGAACAACTATTCTCAAAAATGAAGTTTACCAAAAGTATTACACGTACGAGACTCACAGATGACCATTTAAAAGATGTTTTAAGAATCACAACAATTGTTAGCATATCAAATTTTGAAACATTATTAAAATAAAGAAAACAGCATCAAGTTTCTCATTAACATGTTAGTAAAGTGTAGTATTAGTTCAATGTTAGTTACTAAGAAATGTGTGAAGTACAGGGTGGAAAGAAATTGATGCCCTACTGACCTAATTTATATTATGAACCCAAAATTCTTGAAGTTTGATAATTACCATATTTTCATCAGTTATTTATTTCTTACGTTTTGTTCTTTGATTTTGACATATTGTTCTTGCTTAGGAAGCGTATTTTATTTATATTATTTATCAGATTTGTTCATCCAAATTTCAGCTGATAATAATGGTTAGGGAGACCAGTTCATGTGCAAGAAGCAGGGCTGTAGGAATCGTATTAGGAGGAATGACCCAAAAATGTGCTTCAGAAAAGTTAGGTGTGAATATTCGTACAATTCGACGATGGCTATCCCGATATCAGAATGAAGGTTCCCTAGAAAATATGCATGGACGTGGACGTAAATCAAAACTTACAAAAGTTGCAAAAATCGTCATAGCCAAATCTATTTCCAAGAGACATCAATCAACACAGAAATTAGCTAAACGTTTACGCTCAAAGGGTTGTGCAGTTTCTCATACTACTGTGCGTAAGTATTTAAGGAGTACACTCAAAGTAATTCCTTTCAAACCTCAAAAACAGCCGAAAATTACTGAAAAACAGCGGACCGCTCGCCTAAAGTTTTGTCGAGATCGAAAAACTTGGAAAATAGAAGACTGGTGTCGAGTATTGTTTGCAGACGAATCACCCTTTGAGATATATCCACATCCTAATAGTCAAAATGATCGTGTCTGGGCTTATGACCGATCTCAGCTTTTACCCTCTGAAAGAATAAAATATCCCTCAAAAATCCTTGTATGGGGTGTAATGTTGTTTAGAGCTGTATCAGAACTTCATTTCATCCCAAAAGGCCAAACAATCACAGCTGAATATTATGTGAACGAGATATTAAATGGGTCATTGATGTCTAGTTTGCTTCGCCAACCAGGACAGGGCAGTATTTTAACTAGGAAGTTGTTGCCAGACATGTCACGGTACATTTTCCAACAGGATGGTGCGCCGGCACATACAGCCAAAAGAGCACAAGAATGGTGCAATACCAACTTAGTTGAGTTTTGGCATAAGAGTCAATGGCCAGGCAGCTCTCCTGATCTCAACCCGATAGAAAATTTATGGTCTATCGTAAAGCAAGAGATTGAACTGATGGACACTCCAACCAATATTTAAATGCTCGAAAAACACATCAAGCAGGCGTGGTCTCAAATTTCACCAGAAACTTTGGAGAATTTAATATCCGATGCCAAAAAGGATGAAATTATGCATAAAACAAAAGGGTGGATATATTGGAAAATAACTAGTGTATTGTATTGTTGTATTATCACATTATGATAAAAATAATATTAGGGCATCAATTTCTTTCCACCCTGTAGTCCTAATTGCTTACTCTTAGGACATAGGGTATAAAAGAGAAGTTTGGCCCGCCTGACTCACATATTACTAGGAACTGGCACTTGGTTCTAAAAGGTTGGGGACCGCTGGTATAAAGGTTACTAGCACGCTTCGCTTGCTCGCGATGTGCGGTTTGCGAACACGTGGGATTCAGTGTACATGATTACCCCTATATATCTGTTGAGAGCAATTTTATTAGATTTCAATTATTTGTTTACTGAATATTTGTAAAACAACAATAAATTTACATATGAAAACTTAAAATTGCGAAAGTCGAATTTAGCGTACTTGATTACCCTTATATATCTGTTGAGTGCAAGTCTCTAAGTATATTTCAACTAAATATGTTGAGAGCAAGTTTATAGGTAGATTTCAATTATTGGTTTACTTTATATTTATAGAAAGAACAATTAATTTACATATTAGAACTTGAAAATGCGAAATTCGGATTCAGCATACTTAGTTACCCCTGTGTAGCCGTTTAGACAAGGATGTGTGTATATTTGAGATTTGGCCAATTTGTTTACTTTATAATCATAAAAACAACAATTAATTTACATATAATTAATACAAAAGTGTGAAAATCTGATTCAGCATGTTCAATATATTTGAAGAAGTTTTATTGAATTCTATTTACTGCCTTGATAAACACGATAATACATAATTATGTGACAATTTCAATATTGCATACCGTAAATCCTTACTTGAGAACGGACAAACAAACACAACAATTGAGATTTAATAATCTAGATTTTTGAAACAAACTAAATGTACTGTTGTAGGGTATGAAAGTATAATTCAATATAGGCGGATTTAGTCGGGGATTACATTATGGAGTGTCAACTTAATGAATTATGACAGATAAGACGAATGAACAACTATTTATGTATTTCCAATAATTGCCTACTATACAAATCCACTTTGATAAATTAAAAGGGCATAGGGAGATGCGATACAGAAAGCTGTTTTCTATATTTTTGTTGGTTATACATAACAAGTGGTGGCTAGGCATTATTTCTTAGGGGTCTAGACTCTAGAAGTACTGCTTGGGGGTTAATTGATTCATTCACTATGTCGCCCTCCAGAACTGAGTGCAAAGTTGAGCCTATGCTACCCAAGCAATTTTCATTGATTAAACAAATTAATAACTAATTCAAATGTTACAATCATTATTGCACAAGCAGGACCAATTTTGGCACATCTTGGTATTAATCCTTTAAAGAATCCTCCAATCCCAAACTCTGAATGAATGTCTAGGATAGTTTTGTATATAGTCCTATTCATTATTTTCTGGTCTTGTAATGAAACCTCAATGTTAGTTTTCAGTACATCGCAGGGTGTTGTAAGTGCAGCCGCAACTGAACCACATACCCAACCTGAAATAAAAGTTATGTATAGATCTCCAATTGTCCTGGGTTGAGGTGCAAATAACAACTGTAATTGAACCTTCATTAGTTCAAATCCACTCCAATAAATTGCAGTGAAAGGCATATCTCGAACTAGCATTGGAGAAAAGCCACGCCATAACGAGAAATAGCCATTCACTTTTATAGAACTGTAGATATTCCGAAAGGAAAATGTTGGAGAAGATTGTAGATTCGTTCGAAACAGTTCTAATGGTGCGACCATAAAGCATGTAATAGTTCTGGAACCTACTCCTGCAATAGCTGGTACTAAAGAACTTGATATATTAGAATTGTAGGTGAAATAGTGCTTAAATTTTTGATATAATGTATAGTATGTTGTAACTTGAGGTATTGATTGGATTAACGTAGGGGTTAATCCTCTCCAAAATCCTTTAGGTCCAGTCTCCTTCAAAATTATCTTGAACATTGAATAAGTGCTAGAAAACTGATTTTTCCCAAATACAGGACGGTAGATATCACAGGTATCCACACATACACAAAGACTTTGAACATATCTATTACAAAAATTTTGTGAACTTGTATTTATGTCTATAGAATAAGATTGCAGCCTAACTTTAAGAACATCGAAAGGTAGTGTAATAAATCCTGAACAAATACCCCCAAATGATGAAGCGATGAGTAAGTGATGAAGCTTTGGTTCTGGATAAGCATTTGCAATTACAGCCATGATGCTATGATAAAATATAAAACTTCAATAAACAGGAATTAGATGACGGCGAATCCAGGGACGTGGCCACGTGATGGAATAGGGATAAAGTAGGATCGTGATCGGGATTGGATAATTTTCTCAAAAGATCCCATCCTTTGCAAATTTTTTAAAGTACGTAGTTCTATATTCTTAATTGAAACCGACTAAAGTGCACAGATTATTTCTAACTCGACAATCCAAACTTATGAACAATTAGAACTTGGATAAAAACGTATTCCCTAGAGAAACAAAAATTAGTAAGTACTAACCGAAGTACGTCTTATCCGATAATTTTCCTTTCTAATTAGTGCCAATATGAAAATAATTGATGGAGAAGAGTAGGTAGGCATTGTTAGTTTATTTTACGATTTGGTTGAGGGCCTTGCAAATAATTAGAGTTCCCTCATCCCAAAATGTGATGATATGGGTACTTAGCACGTTACATATTAAATGTGCATTTGTACCAACTAATTATGCTTAAGAAAACACTGTCCAGGAGTATATAGATAATCATATCATCTCATATTATATAATCAAAACTTCCAGCAATAGTATTCGAGTATTCAACTGTATTTCGAAAATCCGTCTTCACTAAGGCGATCATAAATTGGATCGTGATCGGATCGAAAATGCTTTAGAATTTAAGAGTGTCGGCCATAAATTAAGACAGGATCGGGATCTAGATCCTTTAATTGAGGATCGCCTAATACCATAGGTTTGGGTAACCAAACATTATCAAAATATCGGTTAGGGTTTATGATTACTTAATTCCATTCGAGTGATTAAAACCTTGCTTGTAGATATAGATACTTTTGCACGTAGCAATCACCTGAAACAATGTTATGATATATATCATGAATATTAAGTAATCTCTCATCATAACAAAGAGTTTATACCATGATTTCATACCTTTATAAGCGGTATTTGTTGTAAGCGGAGTAAATCAATTATTTCACCTTATAGGGAGTAAAGGATCATTTTGTTATAACGGGAGTTTCTTATATCCAACTTGGCAATAACGTGAACTATATTTCTAATTAGACATACAGTAATTTAACCTTTATACTTAGTAAATGAGAAAAACTGTTCCATTAAAATTTATTACTGATGTCTTAATCCGGGATTGAAATCGGGATCACGATTAAGGTAATCAATCCCTGCCAATGGTCGTCATTAAAATATTGGACCATGGATTGAATGAATACCTCGATATTCACACAAAGGGATTTCATAGCTTACTGAAACAAAAGCCATTTCAGTATTTTGGACCAGGGGTAAGAGTATTTTTAGATTTTCAACTGCATAATTAAAGTAGAACCGTATTAATAAGTACACGAGAGTACTTTCGAAAAGTGTATTTCTTAACCGGAGTAATGTCAATTAAAAACCATCGTAAGACCTGATTTTATGTGAATAATTATTCGTATTAACCGTGATTGTACTAATGAGCTTCTTTTATATGCTCAATTATTTTTTAAATCCTAAATTCCAAGGAATGGAATAAAAAATGTGAATGAATGTTATATTATTTAAATTTACCTGAAAAGATGCTTTTGAAATTTACTGGGTGAGTAGAATTGCAAATATTTTGAATCTTGGGAGAAAAGAATGTATAGTCACAATCATTTTGATTGACCCAATTTTTCCTAATTGACTTTGAACACTCAGCGGTACAAATGTACTTTACAGCTTTGAAACAATAATATATAGAATGGCTTTAATGAATTGAAATAAAACAACTAACTTTGTAACCAAAGCAATATTTCAAAATAATTTCATCTATAAGAATCTTTTCGCTTACTCGCCTTGTGCGGCTTGCAAACGCTATTTTCGCATGTAACTCGCCACTTCGTGCCTCGGAATTTTCATAGGAACAACTTGTATTTACACATGATTAATTTGAATGTGTGAAATTCTTATTCAACGTACTTTATTATTTCATTCCCATTGTGGCAACTAAGTGCAAGTCTTTAACTATATTTTAAGACTGGGAAAATTTGTTCAGTCTATATTAATAAAAAACAACGGTAGATTACATATGAGAAACTTGAGAATGCGAAATTCGCATTCAGCATACTTTATTACCCTAGTATAGCTGTTAAGAGCAAGTCTCTGATTATATTTTGAGAATTCAACTATTTGTTTAATATATATTCATAAAAACAAAACATTTTACTTGTGATCAATTCCGTAGATGTTGTTGCTCACCTTCAGGGAGGTTATAAATTTTGGACTAAATATATCCATCAAAAATTTGCATGTACGATTCACCTTCCTCTACTTGAAATAATAACAACAATTTCAAAAAATATTGAATCTATAGTCACGAAGATAACCACACGATTTAGCTTGATTTAACGAACCATCAACCAATAAGTATCAAATTTATTAGAATGGGAAAATTATTTCGATTCGTTTAAATAAATCGCTCAACAGACAGAAGAAAAAATTCAAATTTGGCCGCCGACATTGAGGACTACTTTGGATTATGGGTTTAACCAATTACGACCGAAGTGTTAAGTTTGTAATGAAAGAACAGTACAATTTTACCACTTCGTTTTAACCAATTCCCGCACTAAATACGAGATCTTAGCATCTAATAAAATTTATTTCGAATATTTCATAATTGAACTTTAAAATCAAAGATCAATACTTTGCGTCTATAGTTTCTCAAATTTGGAGTAGTTTTTCGAACATATCAGCAAATTAGGCAAGCACATGCACATGACGTCTTTTCGACCTGAAAATATTTTCTAGATGTGGATTGTGTGATTCATCACATCATAAATGTGAAACTTATGAAAGCTTCAGTCTTAGATTACTAAACATAAGGCAAAACAGTAACTCCTAAATTTGGTACCAGGGATGCAGTATTAGCTGAAAAAGATTTCTGTACTTGGTTTCTATATTACAGTGAATTTCCCTCAATAAATGTATGTATATATGTTCTGCGCCAATGCGCAAGAAAATTCCTACTTGGCGCAACCAAGTTTAAATAAATTTTCTATTGAGTTATATTCCTGCTTGGAGAAACGCGAAGTAGGATTTCCTATTTGGAGCGATAACTTTGAACAAGTTGACACTCCTTTTAAACAGCTTCAAATATTTCCTGTGGCTGGCGACGTGGAAAATGCATGCAAGGACTTCTAGACGTTTATATTATTTGCTTCAGTAACTGTTCGATAAAAAGCAGGTACGATCAAATTCAAACGCTGCGCAACATAATGGAAGTTTAGTTTAGCAGCTACACATTCGTGACACCCGCACATAACAGATGCGCAGTCTGCTCCAAGGGCCAATAGCGTGGCGGAAGAACGCAGTTTTTCAGTGGTTGGTAAAACTCCTTCGACCAATGTCTAGGCATCAGTTTCCTTTAGACTTGTGAGGTCATAAAATCTCTCTCGATTTGTCCTTCCTTTACAGATCTAAAACAGGTGAACAGCTCTTCATGACCCTCATACTTCCCTACGCTTTTAATTGTTTCTTAATTTGATGACGAACCTCAGGGACTAACGCTTTTCAAATCGAATGAGCATGCTTTGACGTGTAATCATAGGCTTTATATTGTTGTATCATCTTCCCGTGCAGTTGTTTAATTGTTGGGTAGTGCATAATATAGCCTTGAAAAATTCTTTCCACTTTCCCGCATTAAGAGATTTATCAGTTTCATCGTGTCCTCTATATGCTATCTCCTCAGAATACAAGTACCGATGATACTCCAACAGTGTTTACATGTATTCTCGATTATTTTCCACTATAGATGGCCTCTCACGGTCTAACATATCTCAAATGCCGGTTGCTGGATTCTTTATCTGAGTGTTGTAACTTTCCCAGAGAGTCATGGAAAGCAGGTGATCAGAGCTTGCGTCATGGGACTTAAAACCGCGATTGGTTTCCATCGCCTTTGACAAGGTAGAAACAACTTTAGTAAATGGTGTATCGCTTTCTTGATGTTCATGGCTAAAGTTTCTACACGCAAAAAAACTCCTTGTCTTTTGAGATGCTGTATTCAAGCCATGGGAAGCTAGTATGCCAGATTGCTGGAAAAGAATGATCTTCTGGTCTCTCGGATAGGACAGTAATTTTGACTGAGATGGTCCTTCAATCAAAGTTCCAAGGCCACTCACTGATACGTCTTGATCAACTGAAATTGTAGGAGTCAATTAAGTAACTGTCGCAGAATGCGCGGGTGTAGATAGGATTAGGGTTTCTGTACTGGTTAGAGAGCTATTCTAAGTAACGTTTTCGGCGTCTATTTCCACCCTTTAGCGAAGCATGACGTTATTGGTAAAATTTTGCGCGACCTTTTCATAACCACTTTCTATTATACAATACAAAAAACACATGTAAACCACAATTCAACCGCTGAGAATATGAAGTTATTTAGGGTACTGGCTAAGAAAACCGGAAGTATGATGAGTCCCAACTAATCCCCCCCCAATATTTCGTCAAGTGTCCGCCACTGTTCTATAGAGATATATTCACACTTAACGCAGGGGAAAGTAGGGGTTAATGCATTGTGAAATATTAATGCGTATATTTCATAACAGATTTCGGCAATGATAATTAACGAATTACTCCCTAATGGGAGTTAAATTTGGCACTATTCCAAGGGAATTCTTCACTGCAATCAAAATAGGGACATAACCAACCAATACGACAGTAAACCTATTTTAATTAACTAGTCGATAAAAATCCTTCTACACATGCCACTATCGCTTCATATGCACACACCAAGAACGAGGGAGAAGCCGACTCCCTAGAGGCATGTCTAACATTAAACAGAGGGAAATATCGCTTCTACCTATACAAAATATCCCAACTTGGTTGCGCCAAGCAGGAATTCCCACTTTCCGCAAATCACAACATGCCGCGGAACATATGCCGACATCCCATACCTTAGTGATACATTTGATATGGTATCTCGCATCAAGTGACGGCATTTATTCAGGCAAAATGCAGTTTCTGTATTTTAGGAACCATGTGTATTAATGCTTTTAGTTAAAACTGCATCTCTGGTACTTTACAATTAGGCCATATTTTAAGTTGGCTATGCTTCAGTATACAGTGGAGTCTCCGAATAACGGACACGTTGGGGACATGGTATCTGTTGTTTTAGAGAAATGTGCGCTCCTCGGAGACTGCTTTAGTAGTAATTACATGCTTGGCAAATTCAAACCGTGCTACGAGGTTTGTCCGTTGTAGCGTGTTATCCGTTTCTAGGAATGTCTGTTTTGGGAGACTCCACTGTATTTGTTAATAACATGAGTTATTTGCAGTTCGAATCAATACACATCTTATCTTCCCTGGTCAAGAAATTAATTTTAGTTTCTAGTCCTTATATTACGTATTTCACGATGCTACATATCGACGAACTGGCGAAAGCTACATACTTGAAATTATGAATGTAGGCAGATATTCCATTGGTTAAAGTCGTGTAGTAATTCGGATTCACTCATAACGAATCTCTCAAAATGAAAATACATTGTTAGGGGCAATACATGATTACTTCAATCCTCACAACTTCATAGTTGTCAAGTCTAGTCAAGTTGTTTCTATATGAATATACTTGGTGAGACACAAAAGTAATGAGACTCGATTTCTACGTGATTATTTAGGAGAGTTTAATAAGTTATCATATTGGATTTATGAAACGTAATCCCCATACATTCAATCACAGACTTACAATGCCTATAAAATCTTTGAATTTCTGTCGGAAACGTTCTGGTGGTAGCTGTCTCATGAATTGCAGCGTTTTCTCTTGGATTTCTTCTGCACTAGAATATTCATCTTGCCGTAGATGCTTTTTAAGGTCCTTGAAACCCACATATCGCACTGATTCAAGTCTGGGCTGTATGGCGATTGTTTAATTAACATCATATCCCTCCTTTTAAGGTATTCCATTGTCGCTCTAGCAGTATGGGGTCTAACTTTGTCATGTTGCCACCATAAATCAGAATTTTTGTTGTATTTAAGTGAGGTTTACGCCATCGTTCTCCTGTGGATTGAATAAAGTCAATATATACCTCTGCATTTATTGGCCCTTTGGTGGGTGGGAGAGCAACGCTGAATTTACTATCACCAGTAAATGCCAAAATGGTTAATGCCTTACGATTTGTCATTTGAGGTTGGACAACTCGAAGACGCTTCTGATCAGGGGCCTGCCATGCTTTGTTCTCTGCCTTTGTTAGATGAGGATCAAAGAACACCAAACTCTCGTCCTCAGTAGCCCAACACCTTAGAAGTTCGGCCATTGAGTATTTATCAATCATCTCTCGACGATTTCTTGAGCACAGACCACCCTAGAGTCCATGTTAGCCTTGGAAAGCAAGTGTGGGACCCAGACAGAGCAGACCTTTCTCAACCCCAGTACCTCAACTAAGATGCATCTAACCGATTCTCTACTAATCTCAGTTGCATCAGCTAGGATTCGAACTGACTGTTTAGCTTCAGCTTCAATTAATTGACGAATTTGATGAATATGGACGTCATCTGTCGAGGAAGGAGGACGGCCCACAGTGTGGCAAAATGGCCATAATGGGGAAATAGGTAAATGAATCTGTATTATCGCCACAATTATACTTACATATACTAAATCGACACTGTAGATTTCAAAAATACCAATGATTATTTAGTAGCACGACTATAAACCTAGTTATGACGTAATTACTGACATTTTCTAATTTTTAACACTTGTGGTTCATTAGTGAGGATATTATGAAAGTTGATAATACATGCATGTCATGGTCTCTATTCTGCTATTTGATAACGTACAATTTAAAGACCCTTAATTATGTATGACTATTGGGTATACTTATTATCATAAATCATCTGATAGTATACTATTATATAATATCTCTTGGAGGCTATTTGCAACGTCTCTTTTCTTCTTTGCGTGCATCAAACGATTCTGTACTAAGATGGGGTCACTACAACATAACAACCTGACTAAAATATCTCTAACATTATCAGTGAAAGAAGTTTTTCTTGCAAGATTCTCCCGATACCGCCTTACAAATTTATTGCAGGATTCTAAACATTCCTCAGAGAGATTCTGTAATCCCTTACCATTATTATAAGCACCTATTAACTGAAACGAATGGGCAAGTAACTTGTGCAAAGATGGAGTGATGCTTGCCCATGGGTACTCAATTAGAATAAATTCGTACGTTTCTTTGCACAATTCTTGCATTTTGTCACAGTTAATCAAGTCACCACTGTTGAGGAGTCTTAACAAAACAGATAGATTTGTCTGGATCTTCTCTAATGATATTTTATCTGAAGGATTAATGGAAGAAGTGGCCCACGTCAAAAAGTCTCTCTTATTTAAAAAGCAGTCTCGCGCAATGTTACCAGTGGTTGAAGTGCCGCCCTGGCTTGAAGGGATATCGACACTGAAATTACATCTTTCCTGGAGTATAGCTCGAACCCGTTTCATGGAAAAATTTACTTTCGAGTTTGATGGCGCCCATACCTTGTGTCCTGCATCAAGATGGTATATCAACAGCATGAACCACCTGAATACACAAAGGTAAGCATGCAAAGGAGATGCAGCTATAATATCGATGTTAGAAGTTGGTTGATGCGTAATACCAACACGTTGATTTGATGGGAGTTTCAAGTAATCTTCTTCATCAACCTCTTCAAAAAGTTGCCGAGCGTCGCTAATTAGTCTGTTAATAGGGAAACCAGAATGGGCCCATTCTAAACTTTTAATTTGGCTATCCGTTGCAGTACACAGATGACAAGAAGCCCCACCAGCTCCATCCAGCAATCCTGCCATCTTGGTATCAAAAAGGGAACGGACTATCTCGACCTGTGCATGGCCTCCAATAAGAGATAACCCATCCTGTATGATATGGTCTGTTTGAGGATTGACTATTGTATTCATGATAAGCTTTACACTAGAATAATCTTCTTTCAGAGCTATCAGTGCTACTGGCCTAAAGCAGAACGGAGAGTTGGGTGAGCTGTTATAGAACACGTCATTTCCAAGTGTGTCTGTAATTGATATTACTTTGAATCCGAACAAAATGAAAGTTTTTGTGCTTAATGCAGAATTGTTGCTTTGTTGGTTATAGGTTTGATGACAACCGGAGCCATCCAATCCATCAGATATCTTAATTTTGAGTGGGTAGTGTGAATCAGGAACTGGGTCTAATGTTGAAAGCAAGCGTTGAATGGTCAGACTAAGGATGGAATGATAAGAGACGCAAGTCCCAATTGACAATGCTTCGGGGTCTCTGACTATTTCCATTTCATTTATTAGGCTTATTTCCCTACGATATTGCGAGACAAGTTTATAGGAAGGAAGCTTAACATCACCTTTGAGAATTCTTTTCAGATTCGTGTATTTACTCGCCCCAATTTCTAATCTGTCCAATATATAAGCACATTTAGAGATTTGTACTTTGTTCAATACACCGCTAAAAGATCCCTTATCAATTATTTCTCTGCACATGTCTGAAGTATCACGGTCATAGGATTTATTTGAGACTAATTCTAAAGCTAGAGCGAGTAGTTGTTTAGGCTCAATCTTTTCTCTCTCTGCTAAAAAGTCCACATGCTCTAAAAGAACACCAAGTCTCGATCTGGAAGTCTTCATGTGACATTCGAGAATATGCTTCCGGGATTCAGTTACAATCTGTTCTGAAAAGTTTCGATTTTCAGAATCAGTGACTAAAGAAAATTCAGGATCAAGCGATATTCTCTTTCTTGGATTGGATATTGTTAGATGAGTAGAGTGGAAAATCATATTATCCCATGTTTCAAGATCCTTCCTGCGGTAAGCCTCTCTGGATGTTAGAAGTGATTTAAATTTTAAATGAAGAGTAGCAGTTTCTTCTTCGGATAAATGGTTGTTCTCAATAAGTTTCCTAACAGAGACTGTAACACTTCTTCCATTCGAAATATACAAACTATATGCCTCATTGTTGGTGATTAGTACAGACATGATCCGCAAAAGGGCTACTTTAACATAGAAACATTATGATATATGATTGTAGAGTATTGGAATAACTAATAACCAGCAAAATATAGAATTTTACTGAAAAAATTTAAAACGTATGAAAAATATATTTTTCGGATTTTTGTCCGGTCCGGACAATGAATGAGGTGATAAATTTTTGGGCAGCTTTTGGCAAGCCTGGAAAGTGATTAAATAGTTGACTAAATATAGTAACATTACTTATATATTAATAACGTTTTGTCAAATTTTGTCAAACAAGAGATGCTACACTTCAATCAATGAGAAAAAATTCCAAATTATAACTTTGGGAGGGCCAAACTAGACACCCGGAAAAAAGTACAAATGAATATCTAGACTAACCTATCAATGATTAAATTGTTGTTACAATATAGATTTATTATCAGAAGATGTTTTTCACTCTTATATTTAGTATTTACATCAAATATGATTACATACATTAGGGCATAGGAATTTGAGGTTTGAAAATATATATTTCTATTATTAGAAACACATAACAAAGTTGTGCGTAGTTAGGATTCCTAACTGCTTCTAATGCTGCCAATGATATTTTCGTACTAATTGAACTATGGAGAATTCGAAAAATGCATTGAAATATGTTTTTTAAAATATGCCTATTTCCCCATATTGCCACACTGCGCGGCCCACCCTGGGATCGTCCTTCAACGAAAGTCTCTCCTCATTAAACCTTTGATACCATCTAAACACAGTCGCTCTTGACGGGATTCGTCGAGTTTTGCTTCCAGAAGTTGATCGTGAATTTTTGACGGGATTTTACCCCTCCTAAACTCGATAAATATGTAAGCCCTGAAATGTTCTTTGTCTAAATTCATCAACGCTGCAAGAGTATATTCTCTATTAACAATATAGTGAATTACGAGAAAAGAAATGATAAGAATTGTGTATAAACCGAATTTTGTACAATATATGATGTAGTATTAACAGTTATGTGGAGATAACATATAAAATTTGTGATTATGCTCAAGTTACACACCTAATCTCACTACTTTTGCGTCTCACCAAGTATGTTAGAATTTGTAGAAGAGCTCAGTTATTTGAAGTTCAAAACGTTCATCAAATACTTCACCTTCTCTTTTCCTTACTGCAATCCATAGTTTCACCAATGCTGGTCCAAGTGCCTCGCGGAAAATATCACCTTCTCCTTTTTCCAACATCTTCACAGCTTCTCCAATCGTTTGGGGAAGCATTATAATTCCTTTCTTGTTCCTCTCCTCCTCCTTTATCCCGGCTGGATCTATACATACGGGATCTGGTAGTGATAGCTGACTTCTAAGCCCATCCATACCGGAAGTTAATAGAGCAGCCATAGCAACGTATGGGTTCGCACTAGCATCCATTAGTTTCAGCTCAAAGTTGGTTGGTTGTCCATTCTCTCCAGTACTTGTCAGTCTGACAGGTGCCTCTCTGTTATCCAGGCCCCAACACACGAATGCTCCACTCCAACAGCTTGGTTTCAATCGTGAAAAGCTGTTAGGAGATGGCACTGTAAAATTGGTGAGGACTTGTAAATGTTTGAGGATACCTGCCATGAAAAACTGACCTAACTTCGATATACCATACTTTTCATTGGTATCAGGGAATACATTCTCGGGAAATCCAATCTTTCTAAAGCTCACGTGTACATGATTACCGTTACCAGCTGCTGTGACTGAAGCCTTTGGAATAAAACTGACCTTAAGTTTGTGTCGTAATGCTATAGCAGTTATAACCTCTCTAGCTAACAATAACTTATCACATAAAGACAATACAGGCCCATAGTGTAGAACTATCTCGTATTGTCCAGGAGCAGATTCTTTGTGTAGCTGATCAACCTCAATTCCCATTTCTAGAAGAGAATGATAGATCTCTTCTATCACGACAGAGGCTTCTTCATAGGCAGTAGATGAGCCGTATAAATAATTGTTTAGCGGAGTACCATCTTGGTTGATTAGTAAGAATTCTATTTCATATCCTACATCTAGTTCTAGTTGGAATTCCTTCTTAAATTGTTCAATGGATTGCATCAGTACACCCCTTGGACATAGCTCCCATATATTCTTATCATGTGTGTACATGTTACATAGTGCAAAATAACTAAACTGACTCCAGGGTAACCTTACAAGGGTGTTAGGATCACCAATCAGTCGAACTTCTCCTACTGCATCAACCCCACCATTTTTCACAACCACATCTTCAAAAGATGGTAATCCCATCACTGCTTTCGTAATTCCAATTCCTTGAGAAGTCATATATGTTTCTTTAGGAATTACCCGACATCTTCTTCCACCTGATGCATCACAGAATAACAATCGTACAAGTTCAGTCTGTTTTGTAGCCATCAAGCAATTTTTCTGAATGTTAATATGAGGTTTCTAATTCTAATACGTATAATAAAGTCCTAAGTTGCAACATATATTTCTAGTACAAGAAAATAATGACTGAAAAGGAACTTTCAGCCTTAATTGGCAGAAAAATAAGGACTTCAGGTTGAATTGTGAGTTAAAGTTCCTTATACAAAACGTGTAAATGATGTAGTAAGCTAAAAAAATTACTAAACTTTAGTAATTTTTAATTTCGGTATCTTCGTTTTAGAAAACCATAGTACAAGTACAAGTATAGTACTCATAAAAATATACTGGAACCCAACCCTGCCAGCCGTAGACAGTAAGCATTTTGCTGTTGACCAAACCATACCAGTACTATCAAAAAGCTAAATTGTTTCTAGATCAGTTTGTGGCGCCAGTGCGAAATTCAACAGTCCGATTAACATAAAAGTTTACATTTGGGTGTGAGGTATCCACCTTTGGTTTAAGTACTTTGCTAAAGTACTTAAAGTTAAGTATTTTCATGTCTATTTGTCATGAAAAGTAAATGGCATATTATTGTCAAATAATGACAAGTCAAGTAATGAACCTATTATAATACCAATAGGTCTCTTCTCTATACTCATAACAAACAATACAGTAGAGTCTCCTTAATACGAACATAGTAAGGCGTAACTCAGGATAAGGAGTACAATTTGTACACTTTATCAGCCCCTTCGATGCATTTCCAATGTAAATTAATTCGGATAATACGTAGTCCAGATAAGGAGTACGAATTTTGGGAGTCCCCTGGTGTACTTATTAACGAGAGTCTACTGTATATACTTTTTACTTGCACTTAGATACAAAAACATGTTATCTGTACTTTTACTTGTACTTAAGTTACTTGCAAAAATACTTTAGCCCAACCCTGACAGCGGGTCCCAAACTTCATTGACACCCCCCCCCCCCAGACACTTGGGTGACATGGACAAACTATCAATCCCAGATGTATAAAAATTTGTATAATATAATACTAGTTTCATGAGTTTCAATACAGGCCCTGGGAGTAGGCTAAATTATGACACTTTGTGCAAAAATGTTGGGTCATCCTCACTTTTCAGATTTTCATGGATGCAACAATACACCCCCGACTAAATATCCAGGGGAGATAAGATTATTAGACATATGCAAAGTATCTTTTGGCTCTGAGGCCCCACGATCAGGAAGCAACTATCATTTTTCTGCTTACGTCATCTCTGATGTATTTCTGAACTTTAGGCGCCCGTGGCTCCAAAACTAGAAATTTATATGCAAAATGAAAAGTGAACCTCCGACAGGGTTGGGGTCAATTACATTTGTTCAATTACAATTACGAATCAATTACAAGACAAGTAAAATGTTCAATTACAATTAATTACAATTATAGAACTACGAAAAAGTTCCAATTACAATTACATTTCAATTTTTTCCCTCCAATTACAATTAATTACAATTACACTGTAGATATTTATAGGAACTTTGTGTTTACGAACACACAGAATTTATAATTCATTGGAACATTTCACACCCATGAAAAACCAAAAATGTAATTGAAAAATAATTGAACTATTACACCAAATTGGAAATCAATTACGATTAATTACGATTATAAGACTCCTGAAATTATCAATTACAATTAAATTACAATTACACAATTATAATTGTAATTGACCCAAACCCTGACCTCCACCAACTTTTTACCTTGATTTCGCAAAGACTGCATTTAATATAATCTTAACTTTTAGCCTTGAGGGCTACACTAGAATTTGAATATAACTTTGATAAAATTTAGAAAACTGGCTTCTCTTAATTATTTGCTGCTCGGCCATTATTCTATTTGTAGTATTTATTAGTCTACGAAATGAGCGACAAAGCTGTCGCACAGCGACCTAGCAGGGGAAGCTCGCTAGCATAAAATATTTAATTAGATTATATTGGTGAATCCTTAATCCGAAAACTTTTAGTGACTACATCGCCTTAGTGTATATAAATGCTATGACTATCCCCTTTTCTTTACAGTGTATATATACAGATATAATGATACCCACTCCCATATATACTACATCATTATGCAATCTTGTGATGAATTAAAACAAGTCTGATAATTTAGAAAAAAACAAAAAATACTCTCTATTCATAATTTACAATCAATATAATACCTCTATCTACTTCACCAGTATTATAATTTGGACCCACAATATATAAAATATCCATACATTATCCAATGTTATTCATTAATTCTTGAAATTAGGAATCATCTTGAGTTTAATATCTTGATATCTATACTTGTAGCAACTGAGGAAGAGAGCTATCAGAATACCTACTGTCTGTATCAAGGCTAAAATCACACCAATTATTCCAACACCGAACACTACACCATGTGCAACCGCATTTATTTTAGTCTGACATCCAGGAATATTCATGGCCAAAAGTGTTGTATCGTTACAGTATTCATCTCCATCAAATGAGAAGAAATTTTCATCGCAGCAACTCCTAGGGTATGATATGAAGTTTTGTCCGGAAAAAGTATTATTGATATAACTTGAGGTGTCCCAATCTCTGTAACCATAGTAGCCGCAACAGTCGAATGCATCTTGGATTGCAATAATGCTACTAACATATAGCTGGTTACCATTGCCAAATTCTACCGAAATTCCCACTTGAAACTCTTCTCGGAGATCTAAAAAGTAAATTTTAACAAAATTTTTAGTATATATATATAGGGATATTGAAATTTATTAAATAGAGGAGAATTGGTTGAGGGTTAAAGCTGGTTGAAAGTGACCAAACTGAATATTCCCTCGCTACAAATTTTCATAATTTAAACGTATATTAGGACTTAAAGTTTTTTAGTAGCCTAGACTGTTGATCGACAGGTTAACTTTTACCAATAGATATTCAACATTTTATCTCGCCAAATGAGTAAAACTTTTCGATCCAGGAATAATTAAAATTGATAACAGATACTAATAAAAACCGAAAGCAGAATTAGTAAAAAGTAAATATTTGAAGCTGTGTAATGTTTTAGGAAATAAAAAATATGTGGCTAAAGTCAAAAGATAACGTTCACCCAAATTAGGACTCACTTACTGTAAACTATGTCATCTCTAACAACGAATCCCCATACACCAATTCCGATCTCAACAGCAAACACCAAGAACATTAGTAGAGCGTAGATCCAAATTAAGATATGGAATGGCAAAATAGCTGCAATGAAACCCAATATACTGAGACCGAGCACAACGACACCAACTATAATTACGATGATGCTCCCTGACAAAAAATTGGTTCCAGAAAATGAAATGTCATCACCCGACACAAGCAGGTAAATACCAGTAATCAGGATTATGACGCTCAATATTAAGAATACGATATTGTACACCATCATGGAAACACGAAGTAAGTTGATTTTTCTCATATTCGAAAGCTGTTCGCGTTGTTCCTTCTCTTCTGAAGAGCCTTCAGTGATTTCAAAATTTTCTTTCTGCTTCTCCACTGGTGACGGGTCTCTATCTTTCGTTTCAGGTAGAGTAGGGTACATGCCTTTCTCCTCATCTGAAGATATCTCTTTTAGCTCGTCCCCAGAACTCATTTAAACAAGTATTCTAAGGTATTTGGATAACTGGTGTGGTGTTTGATTGGATTATAGAGAAAAAAACAACTTGTGTTTAATAGTAGAAATTATAAAGATAAATTTACATTAGTAAATATAAGACCCTGGAATGAATATGTAGGCTAGAACCTTAGGGTCTTGAGATTTTCTATCAAGACACTAGGGTTCTGAGAAAAACTCCTCTATATAGATAATAGTAGGATTATATCCGAGAGGATAAATCTGGTAATATATTACAAGGGTATGTGAAGTTGGTATATAGTATAAACAGGCTTACTGATTTGAGAATAATTTTAAAGATTATTGGTTGATATTTGGAAATTTATAAAAATGTGTCATACACACCCATAGTCTCTACTGTAACTCAAGAATGACTGACTTTATAATGAAAGTTTTTATATTTCAAACAAAAATTTATCTGAAATCATTCCATACATTAACTCGAAAATGAAATATCTCAATAGTTAACGCTATATAGGCCACTACAAGCTATCATTCCTGAAATTTTAGAATGCACTTGTTGATATTTGTTGTTCTACACATGCGCAATAAATTTTTCGTGCAAAAATGCCCTGTTTCTACAAAACAGAAACTCATATAAATACCTCGACCGCTAACAATAATACATTTTGTAGTATAACTTTAGCGGAGTAGGTGATTAAGAAAACAATGGACCCAAGTTCCAGGACACGAGCTGGCAGCCTACAGTCAGGGCTGTAGCCATGAAAATACAAGTGGTCCGGTTGAATACAGCACAAACAAGACAAAGTGGTCAGGCTAACTTGTACAACTGACCAGTTGGTGAATTATTGGAAAATTTGGTAGCAAAATCGGTAAGATTGAAACCTGACAAACCGGACCGATGGCGACTGCCCTGATATATTATATAAAAGTGTGACTCTAGCCAGGGCTATAATTCTAAGTCAATGATATTTTTAAATATTCGTCCAGAGGTGGGTTAAAAGTATATCCAGAACGCAAGAAGGATCTAAATCAATCTCAGATAGAAGTTACGTGTCGAGATCTGGTCAATAGTAGGTCGAAATATGATCATACGCATGCCGCAAAGAAAACAAGAATAAGCTAGTTAACTAAGAGCTTACTACATTACTATGCTCGGGACTGGTTAAATACCGTTAATTAACAATTTGATGAAACCCGACCATAACCTGACCAACCTGACCAACCTGACTGAGTAGTCAGGTTAACTTGACCAACCTGACCAGGGGCTACGGCCCTGTATTCAAGTAGTCTATGGCATATACCCAGACTAATCACGTTTTATAGTATATTAAAATTGGATAATGCATGTCATGAAGTAATCATTTTAGTTCCATTTAGGTCGCTTAATTGGTTTGTTGCCATAGTTTTAGCTCCTGCTAGGCCGTCCTCTCTTTCGAACTGAGAGCTCTGGTCTCTGAGTTTTCAGTTTTGTGGGAAATTACTTCCCAAATCAATTACAAAAGTAACTCCTACCATAGCATTCTATACACTAGGGCAAAGGTGGTCACTAAAAATTCTGGACCAGGGATTGATTGAGTACCTCAATATTCACATAGGGAAAGTCTATCATTGTTACTATCAAATAAACTGGCATTTTTACCAGAATAAATGTATTATTGATATTTGACAATGCACACATTGTATATCCACAAAGTATTCCAGGCCGAAATGACATCATCTACTTGCTTACTTAGCAATTATGTCTAAGAAGAGTTTTGCGCAGTCATCAATATGGTCATTTTCAAGAATACGTCATAATCATCATAGATTTCATATTAAAATGTATTATCAGGGTATCGGAAGTGGGATATATAATATATGTTTATAACATGCTTTGGTCAAATAAACATTGAAAATTGTCAAGTTGTATGGGAGAATATTGGCAAAAATATGTCATCTATGTTACTCCTATAACTCTGAAACCTGAGAATTTTATCATGACAAATTTTAGAGATTTTGTGCGCCAACATTCCTCCGATCCCATGGTAGTAATTTGAGACGATAAGTGATTAATTTTCTTATTACAGAGTTTTATCATTAGAGCATTTATTTGACATAATTGCTAAGTAAGCGAGCAGATGACATCATTTCTGCCAGTATTGTATAAATAATATTTTTTCAGGCAAAATGTACCAGTTGTATTTATCGTGACTAATAGGATATCCCTATGTGAATATTGAGGTATTCAATCAATCCTGGTAGAGACATTCTAGTGTCAACATTTGCCTTAGTCTATATAATGCAATACTCTTTCTTACAAGGGTTGTTCAATAAATAACAAGACTTTTTTCATAATTTATGTATTAAACCTATACTTATCATAATTGATTATCAAATGTTTCGATAAATTCTTCCTTTAACTTTCTACATCATTTTCATCGTTCTGGTAACTTTTCCAGCCCAGTGGTATAGAATTCTTTAGGGATCCCATTTTCCCACCCATTTGAAATCCTCAAATCTCTTCCCTCGAAAGGGTCTCTTCATCTCTCCAAACAGCCAGTAGTCACTGGGAGCCAAGTCTGGACTATACGAGGGATGGGGGAGGCATTCGAACCCTAAGTCGTCAATTGCAGCCATTGTCTTGGAGCTTACATGGGGCCTTGCGTTGTCATATTGCAGCAATACGCCGTGTCAACTAGCCTCGCCTCTCAAGTTTAATCGCTTGACGTAATTCTTTCAATTCGTCAAGGTAATAATCACTGTTTATGGTGGTCATCTCAGGCAACCAGTCCAGGTGTATAATTCCTTCTGTATCCCAAAATACTGTTGCCATTCTCTTCCCTGCTGATTTTGCGGCCTTTACCTTGATGGGTACAGGTTCATCACGTCTCTTCCACTGCTTCGATTGAGTTTTGCTCTCTGGTTCATAATAATAAACAAAGTTTCATCCCCCGTTACTATACGATCCAAAAAGTCTTCCCCTGCCTTGTATCTTGAAGGTAATTCTTTGTTAACTCTGGCCCTTTCGCGTTTTTGTACTTTTGAAAGAAGTTTTTGGGATCCAACGCGCAGTTACCTTCGACATTTCCACATCTTCAGTGATAATCGAGTGTAGTGTGGCTTTTGATATACCTACCCTCTCTTCTAACTCTCGCAGGGTTATTCGTCTGTCATCCAGAATTGTTTGGACCCTCTCGATATTACTGCGGGTTTTTGAGGAAGTCGGACGACCTGAACGGGGGTCATCGTGGAGGTCCTCATCGCCATTATCAAAACGTTCGATCCATCTATATATGGTGGCTTTCGAAGGACATTCATGACCGAAAATATCCTGCATTTCACGAAGAATGTATGAGCTAGTCTTCCCCTTTTTCCCCAGGTACTAAATTAATGAATTCACTGTAGTCTGTAAACAAATACAACTTCTTTTCATTACAATGTGGTAAACTGGTAATAGAGTTTTTTATTAATACCCTTTGACATGATATCTCTTAAGCTAATTGCGTAATCATAAAAATGACCAAATATGGGTATATTCATGATTACGTGACATTGGTAAGATATATCACATCAAAATGTATTAAAATATAAAAGGTATGGGAAGTACGTATAGTATAAATAGGTTCTACTGATTGACAATAATTTAACGATTATCGGGTTGTATTGTTATATTGGCATATTCATAATATGTTTCATCCATGATCCCTACTCTAACTCAAGAATGAACCAATAATCATGACGGTGTTTATATTTTACAAAATTTATATATATTATTTCATATATTAATTCGAAAATGAAAGATGCATTGTTAATTGTCTAAAATGAAGTCTAGTGAGAACAAAAAGGATGGCATAACAAAGATAAATGATAAATGCAATCAATTTCTTAATAAATACTAGATCCATTTAATTCTTTAATGGTATTATTCTTTCTTTTGCAACAAGCGCTTCAATCATCTCATTTGAATCCAAATTCTGAGTTATATATCTGTTATCTGTTATAGGCTAAGATCACTTAGAAGACAATCAGATAGATTCCCTCTCTTGAAAGTTTATTCTATTCATACATTAAAATGTATGCTCAACAGACTCTGTAGACACCAGCAAATAATTTTTTACATTGATCTATTTCATAACATTAGGATAAAATTAGGGTTCATGTGTGGTATTTCAATATCTCACTTTTTAGAGAAATTTCGTTAATATTTAAAACCTCAGAATAATGTTCAAGTAATTGTTTCAGAATACTAAAATTCCATAAATACTTATTTTGAGAATTTAGCCTATCCAGACCCTTCAAAATGTATCTAACGCACCTGAAATGAAATTTCGTACTTGATTTGTTATATCGCAATTATTTATGTAATTTAGATATTTGTATGTAGATGAATTTAAGAATTGATAATGAAAGATAGTCCAATGAATCAAGTTTAGTTTAAGATTACTAATAGTGATGTATGAATTTGGAGATCATATACAAGAGATAATTGCTAATGATGCTCGATCATTTAAAATGAGAAGTGTAACTTATAAAAGTGTAGGAAATCCGAAAATTGTAGCTGGTGTGCTCAGACAAAGTTCCCCTTCAAAACCTGCTGAGTTTAATTATCCAGAATCTATTGCCATTGATTACCAAACAAATGATGTTTATGTTTGTGACAAGGAAAAGAGTCGAGTTCAAGTCTTTAGTGAAAATTTACAATTCTTATTCCAGTTCAATGAGGGGATGGATGGACCATCTAGCATATGCATTGGTGTTAATAGAATTTATATTACACATTCAAATACTGATTCTGTCACTGTATACTCTACTGACGGGAGACTAATGGGATTTGTCGGAGGAAGGGGATATGGTGAATTGAAATTTCGTTATCCAACCGGAATTGCTGTATCGAAAGAACAGAATATTATATACATTTGTGATTACTGGAACAATCGTATACAATGTTTAAATTTCAATCTTTCATTTCATTCGTATATTGAAAAAGTTAGTTGTCCCTCAGACATTAAGCTGACGTTACATAGTATCGTGGTGTTGGTGAAGGATGACCCTCATATTCGATTCTATGATTACTCTCATCAACTAATTCGACAGTTTTATACTCGTGGAGAAGGGAATCAGTTGATTGATTCCTGGCATTTCTTTCTTGACAGGGAATTTAACATTTTAATGACAGATCGTGGGGCCGATTGTGTACTCATTTATTCCAATACAGGAGATTTGATACACAGAATATTTGACAACGAAGAGAGAAAGGCTCATTTTAATTTACCTGAAGGAATCGCAGTTGACTCACATTGTAGAATAATTGTTATCTCTCGTAATGTCCATCATTGTATTCAAGTATTTTAATGAGACTCTTCGTTTCCAGGCAGAATTATTTGTTCTCTTTGATGTGTCTTTTCTCCTCATATTTATTATTTATACATTTGGACATTTTCTTGTGTGCCGATTATTCTTTAGTATAAGAGTATTCATCTTTGTGCAGTGGGAAGTTATTTAACTCAGTATCCGCTCTGCAACCCACACCGTTTATGATTAAGAGCTGAAAGTGGGTGTCAAGGGTTCATTGCGGCCTGTAGAATTGAACCTTGGTATACAATTTTTGATCAGACACAATTTGGCATTTTGTGCCATTTCTCCCACCACCAATTATATCCAACATATTCCGAAATATTTTCCAGATTAAGGCAGTTCCAGAACTTTTCTATCACTCTTTATTTTTACCAAATAATTAAGAACACCCTCTAGTATCGACCTATAACATTTATTTCGATATTTTCTAATTATTCATGTGATTGACATATTCCAATTTTTAATAATTATTCGTAAACACAATTTTGTTGAAATGGAAGATAATTTGAATATTTTTATTTTATTTTTTCAATTTTTTTTAATAATTTAACTGTGGTATATAGAAATATTCATATACGAATTCGAATTTTATACAAAATTTTATATATATAATTGTGAACTAATTAATATAAGGACTGAAAAACTGACAATCATTTCCTGGATCAGGGATAACTACGAAGTGCATTGTAGTTGATTCTAAGTTAATGGCTCATGATATTAGCAAATATACTGAAGCTATCATTATGTTTCATAAACATGATGTGATGAATCACACATTCTACAGGTCGAAAAGACGTCATGTGCTCGCCTAATTGCCGAGTTGTTGGAAAAATGCTCCAAATTTGAGAAATTATAGAACGCAAAATAGTGATCTTTGATTACAAAGATCAATTTTGAAATATTCGAAATATATTATTAAACAAAATATCAAAAAATAATCAGAATAAGTTGGCTAGTTCCTGAGATATAGCTGAGACTTTGGAATGCACTTTTAAGCAGTGTTTCCCCCCAAAGCACGTCAATTAACGCGCTTTTCCCGCTGAATGACGTGCTTAGGTTATCTAGCTGCGTTTATAAACTCTTTTGCTAACGATTTGTTTCTACATTTAGTATAAATATTTTGGCCAGGGACCGACATTTTTGAATGTTTGTAAAATTTATCTTTCTTTATTATAATGGATATTTAGTAGAATAATATGGTTTCAATAATCCACTAACAACTGGAACGATCCAGGGCTCACACATCCTATTATCTCTATTAGAGTGTAACCAATTGAGGGAAGCTCAAGCCCCAATCCCCTACCCCGTGGGTTCGGCGCTTTTTTCTCGTATATAACAACACCTCTTAAGTCCGATTTCTACTGTATTCATACTTATATGGAATTGTTTGATTGTTTCATAGATACGACCTTTCTAGGTATTTCAAATGGCAGTACTAGACGCTGTAGATTATACAATGGTTGCATTGTATTTCCTTATTATTATACTCATCGCAATAATATCAACTTTCATAAAACACAGTCGCAAAACTACAGAAGGTTATTTCTTAGCAGGTAAGAGCGTGACATGGTGGGGAGTAGGTGCTAGTCTATTCGCTAGCAATATAGGCTCGTTTCATTTCATTGGGTTAGCAGGTTCGGGTGCGGCAGTGGGTATAGCTGTTATTTCCTATGAATGGTCTGCTGTGTGGATACTCCTGCTATTGGGCTGGTACTTTGTTCCAGTATACCTCAAAGCAAACGTGTTTACTCTACCAGAATATATTGAGAAGAGATTCGACAGCAAATTACTGAGGATATATTTTTCAGTACTATCTCTCTTCTTGTACTGTTTCACTAAGATATCAGTGGACTTGTATAGCGGAGCTATTGTATTGGAGAATACGCTAGAACTCAATTTCTATATATCCACACTCATTCTGTTAGTTATTACTGGTGCGTATACTATATTCGGCGGTTTAACTGCAGTTATTTACACTGAAGTTACACAAACTATGCTGATGCTAGCAGGGGCTCTTGTCTTGAGTGTAATTTCCTTGGTTAAGATCGGTGGGGTGTCAGCTCTCTACCAAAAGTTCCCTACTACTTTCAACGGTTCATTTCCCAATGGTAGTTTCAATACCTGTTTTGATGCCAGTCAATCATTTCACATTTTTCGCCCACTTTCTGATCCTCAGTTCCCCTGGGCTGGCTTGTTGTTCGGTCTGCCAATTTCTGGCATATGGTATTGGTGCACTGATCAAGTTGAGGTACAGCGTGTATTGAGTGCTAGGGACAAACAGCATGCACAGGGTGGTACAATACTAGCCGGATTCCTAAAACTATCAATCATATTGCTCATTGTATTCCCCGGTATGATAGCTAGGGTTCTGTTCACTGATGAAGTTGCTTGTAAAGATTGTTCTAATAAAGCTTACATCCTTTTGATCCTTAGACTGCTGCCTAGCCCCCTACGTGGTCTGATGTTAGCTGTGGTGCTCGCGGCCCTCATGTCTTCTCTCGCCTCAACATTCAACAGCAGCTCTACTCTCATCACGATTGATGTCTGGAAGTTTATTAGACCGAAAGCCAGCACGAAAGAGCTGATAATAATCGGTCAGATTGTGGTCGTGTTTGTTATTATTGTAAGTGTAGCTTGGCTTCCTGTAATTCAGCTAACACAAAACGGTCAATTATTCGTTTATATTCAGATAATCAGTGCATACCTTTCACCCCCTATTGCTGTTAGCTTCACTATAGGTTTGGCGTGGAAACGCGGCAACAAATGGGGAGCTATGGTTGGCTCGTTCATCGGCACTTTATTTGGAGTTATAAAGTTGAGTTTAGATCTTATATACGGAGTGCCTGATACTCTATCCTGTGAGGTTGACACTCGGCCTGCATTCGTAAATATAAACTATCTCTATTTTGCTGTAATCCTACTGTTTATCTCAGCTGTCCCAAACGTTATTGTGAGTTTGCTAACACCTAAAGTTGACATACAGGATATTCACAGGTATGTCTTCAATTGGAGAGACTTACTGCCTTATAACGAGGTATGCTTTAAACGTAAAGATGATTCTGATCGAGTACGTACAGAGTATTCTAACCTAAGTGAGAGTGTGCGTTATTCGAAATCTAACCAGATAGATAATCCTGGCGAGATTGATGATGTCCCCTTGGAAGCTGACAACACATGTAAGGAAGAGAAGGTAACAATCATTGATAATGTAGAAAAAGCATCTGGCAATGATATAATCATCCATGAGGACACAATAGCATTAATTCCAAATGATCAACCCAATCAATCTGAGAAGCAAGATAAAATTTCTAATTTTAGAGAAAAGGTTATTAAATTATTTAAAAGATTGGATATATTTGAAATATTGGGAAATTTTGCAGAGAAGAAATTCGGATTAAAATATCTCTGCTTGTTCAGGATTGTACTTTTGTACTCATTTGCTTGTATCTTAATTTTAACTTGTTCTAGTTTGTATGCTATATATTTATGATTGTATTTAGTTTTCAATGAGAATATAATACGGTAGAACTCAGATAAGACATGCTCCTTCTGGATTCGTAAATTTGACGTGTTATCCGAATATTGTTCTCAAACCATAGACTTCTTTAAATAAGAACTGTAGCCACTCGAACTCAGGTCTTGAAACTTGAGTCCATTAGGATAAGGATTATTTGTATATTTCAAAAGTGGAACCTTTTGTCCAAATAAATGTATTGCATATTTATAGAACTATATACATCAATCCCAAAGGCAAAGTTTTCTCGGAATGTGTGAATTTTTGTGCTTAATAAGAATTTTGGTCGTAAATGTGTCCATCTTTGATACACTAAACTTTCAAATTCAAATATTTTGTATAAAAATATGGGAATACGGAATTTGACCGAAAACTGATGTAGGAAAATCACCTAAAATAGCAATAGGAATTTTGTTTGAGATTGACAGAATTCTGACTGATGTTTTTGTTGATTTGTACTTGTGATCATAATTGTTGTATTACATGAACTATTCAACAATGATCAAGAAAGAGTGTCATTGATTGTGTAAGATAATACTGAATATTACCATATTACTAACACGTGTTGTCAAATTATCTACCAATGCTGTTATATTATCAACAATATATTGTTGGTAAATTGCAGGCGTCTCGTACGAAGGAATAGCACATTATTCAGTACATAATGTGTACAAATACACTCAGAACTTTGTTGACACTAATTGGATACTAGTTGTGGACTTTCATAGCATTAGTGGATGAATCTTGGCACTGGGAATTGACAGGAAGTTTCCCTACCCCTCCATCTTGCTAAGTGTCTTTATAATTCACTAAGAATGTGATTGAATCGATATTTTCTTGGTTTATCTAACTAGATTGGATTAGTCGAGAAAATGACTTATTAGTGATATTATATTTTCTATACATTTGTAGTGAGGACGTGTTTGTAATTTTACAACCCAAATCTGTTGATAATTTGCAGCGTCTCGAAACAATTAATACAAGTCTGAAAGAAGCAGATTATTATTGTACATAGAGAAATGTTGTAACAATAGTGGGATACCCACAACATCTTTCGAAATTAGTTAATTTTCCTGCTTTTACCAAGATTATTTATGCCATTTCCTACTTCAGTTTTAGGTCAAATTCTGCTTTTCCATATTTTTATACAAAATATTTGAATTTGACATAAACAAATTAGGGAGTATCAAATATTACTAATCATAAAATATCACACATTTCGGGAATTTTTCATTTTGGGATTGATGTACATTAATTTGGACAAAACGTGGCACTTTAGAAATATGGAATTTGAAAATTAAGAAGATTTAATGAATTTTAGAAATAATCTTAGAATTTCACTTCGAATTAGTTAAGAAAAATTCTTGTGATTTTGAATTTTATACCTGTCACACAAACAAATCACTAAAAAAATCTGTTCCAGCTGTTCGGAAAACCGAGGTGTCGGATAATCGAGTTTCGAATAACCCAGGGTCTACCCTATCTGTCTATTTAATCAAAAATGCTCTTTTAAAATTATATAGCATTTTAGGATAAATTGTTACATGTAGGCTCTCGAAAAGAACCTTACGCAGAAACTAGAAGTAATGCACCGTTTTCGACTAAATTTAAGTACCAGTTCTGACTACATACACCTCGAGTGACCAGACAAATACTGGTTTGTCCAGGATTACATCCCTAAATTAAATACATTCTTGCCTCTTATCAAATCCGATTATTTTGTATATTATTCTAATTATTCACCCAATGTTATGTAGCGAATTCATCAATTGAAACAAATCTATCATCATTAGTATGCTTGCCTACATTTTACATTAAACCGTACTATCGGAGTGGTGACGAGTATTTGGAGAGTAATGGTTTGGGGTATATCGTCTGTATGACTATCTATACCCTATAACAGTGGTTCCCAACCGGGGTTCCGGTGTGTTCTTTCATATATCGATGCATGTGCATTATTTAAATCATTTTTGAAATTGTTATTAACATTTTGCTAGATATAAGTATTCTCAATTAACTTTTTGATATTACTTGAATTGTAAGATATAACTAGTTAATTGTAGATAATGGATATATATCATTCAGATTTACTTCATTATAAACTTAACGGTTACCTCCAACATCACATCTTATTGTCAAATATAAACCAGTTGAATTTTTGATCAGATGTATCTCTCAGTTCATTTTGGATCACCATTGAAAATGCATACCCTAACATGATAAAAAACGCTCTAAAACCATGCTACTATTTTCGGCAACATATATTAATGAACTAGGATTCTCTGCTATGACAACGATAAAAAATTAAAAAAGAGTACGACTTTGGTTTGTTGAGTGAGAGATGCGAGTGTGTTTATCGACAATCAGGCCTAGAATGAAAGAGATGCAAATATCACAGGCGCAAGTTTCAGAGAGGAAAGAGTATTAGAATTAATTAAGTAATTGCATGAATAAATAATTTGTTATAATGGTTTCTTTGCGGAAAATGTATGAGTGAAGAAGATACAGAGGTTAGGTTCCGCAAGTTACCGCAACATGTTTAGGGGGTCCGGGATTGAAAAAAGGTTGAAAACCACTGCCTTATAACCATTCCAGCAGTAGATCAGAAAGGTTTATATTTTGAATATTTAAGTGAGTATTTGAACTATTCAATAATTTCTCAATTGCATTTAATTAACTGAAAGATACACACCTGTTTGCTCTAATGTTTTTATGGTGTCCTTCTTATCTTTATATTTCTGAAAACTTGTGTGATTATACAATGAATGTTTGACTATTAGTACAGTGTACGATTCTGACATTTCTCTTTAGTAATTAAATTTCTGGATCTATTTACACTAATAATCAAATACTCCCAGGAAAATGTTAGATTATATAATCTCAAAAAGGTGCTATAATCATGTTATTGGTGCAGGAATTGGTTAAAATGAAGTGGTAAAATTTGAGCGTCCCTTTTCATTACGAACGTAACACTTCAGCCGTAAACGGTAAAACTCGATTATGAATGGGGCGGATATCGACATTTCTATACGCGACAATTCGAGATAAATTTGGAAAACAACGAAACTGTGATAATAAGATGCATTTGCGATTCACAATTTGCGAATTGAATGGGTGTTATTTTTTGAGGCCTAATGCAGATCTTACCCATGCGGTCACATCATCATAGTGGAGTAATGATAACATTGAAAATTTCCAGATTTCGAATTTTCAAAATTAGCCCCCCCCCAATTATGTTGTAACTTGAATCTCAATTTGAATGCGAAAATATATGGGTACAGTGGAGTTCCCCAATAACGGACACATTGGGGATTAGATTATGTCCTTTGTAGGTGAGATGTCTGCTTCTCAGAGATTGATTAAGTATTATTTGCATATATTACCAACTTATTTCGTTCCACGAGCTTGTCCGTTGTAGAAGTGTTGTCTGTTTTTCGAAGTATCCGTTTTGGGAGACTCCACTGTATACTGTTGAAATTTACTCCCATTTATAATTCCAACCCTATTTTCGCGGTCCTATAGTTATTATATATTATATATCACCGTACTTAGATAAGAATCCAATTCAGCGACTAGTTGCAGGCTTGAGTGGCCTAATTGTTAAATCATTTTAATAATCATTTTTTGGATGTGGACCTATTTGTCAGGGCCCAAACAATGAAGGCTGGACTCACCCCTTCTAAAATAGGTCACGTTTGCATTGTTCACAATTACAGTATTCGAGTCACTCGGCCAGAAACAGAACTATCATACAAATAGTGTTAAATAACTCCGGTTAATCTGGCAAACACCTTGATTCCGCTTAATCGGGTAAATTAGCATGGCCCCGGTGTAACCCTATTTTAGCGGAGTCTACCCTATGTGAGTATATTGATCACTATATTGATTCAAAATAGAAAATTACGAATTCCTCTCAAATTTTATGATGAGGCCCGCGATTCCAATCAAATGTGTTGGAAATTGGCTCTAAGTAGATAGTCTCTGGACAACCTGGTCTACGGTATGATATTTTGAAATCTAATTTCGCCATTTTGTGTAATGTCGTCAGTCAACATCAGCTACCTCGAATGCCGTTAACTCGAACATTTGTTATATCGAATCGTCCACAACAGAGGGAACACTTATTATGACCCAAAAATGTATGGGAAATTCCAAGTAAAATTGAAGTTATGTTGGATCAAATTACTTTACACACCTTTTCACACCTCTGTATTGTAGCCTTATCAGATTGTAGGGTTGTAAAATTGGCATAAATTCATAAAATGAGTTGTGGTGGAGTATATATAATTTGACTAGCATAGGAATCTATTTGTATTGACCATTGTAGACTGCAATTCTATTGGTCAATACACTTTTTTAAATATATCTATTCTGTTAAAACGCAATTAATCAATTATAGTATACGAGTATGTATGTGTGTATGTATGTTGTATGTACAGAATTGATTGAATAAACTGGAGAACCGACAGCGATGATTTTGGGCATAGAAGGGTATTTTGGGCCTGGCTCGGGCAAGTTTGAGTCTTGGACAAAATTTACACCCATGACGAAATTATGACGTCATTGTCACCTTTGGTGGGTTTCGAAAAATCACATTAATAACCACTGCTCTGCCAATGTACAAGATAGATGGGCGAAATTTCTATCACATGTACCTCTCAATGTGACAAAAGTGCTGACGCCATGATTTTGACCAAAAGCTAACTCATCATATGGTAATTACATCATCATGACTGTATAAAAAATCTGAATTCTACAAATTTCTATATTTTGAGAATTTATTAATATTACTAACCAAAAGAGTCATAGCATCTCCAGTATCACCACAGAAGGCCATTGAATGTAATTTGGATGGACTATGATTAATAGAATCTTAAAATTAAATACTATTCTGTGATTTTGAGGCATGGAGTGCTTTGTACATTCCTTTGCGCAGCTACCTAGCAAGCGATGCGCGCTAGTATATATACACTGATATATCATATGATTAATCATATTTTCATACATTTTTCGAACATTTCAAAATTTTCCTATAGATTAGCTTCCACTAGTTAAATAGGAGTAAACAGAAAAGTAGTATTCTATTCTGACATCTTAAATGTCTAACAAGGCGAGTAAAATTCATTTGTATCTCTCTTCCTAAAATGTATATTTAGCATATAATATAATTTCAATAATTTGGTAGAATTTCAGTCTGCACAGACGGTGATTTTTACCTTAGCAACACAGGAATGTGGCAACATTCCATTCTCAAATTTTGAGTGACCGCTTGTTCGACGCCCCCTAGGCAAGCCGTGTCTGGTTTTAGAGCATTATACGATCTAGATCCTGATCCTAAATTATAAAAGGATCTACGTTCTGATCATTTCAACTGAATTTTGGTCAGGACCTATCTCAAGAGTGGTGCATTTCCTATTTTCGATAATTAATCCCTAAATGTGTAATACAAAGTCCCCATAGGGAATTTGGAGCACAAATTAACTCCGAATAATTCTGTCAATTCTCAATCAATTCACCTGAAATTACACGTACTCTTGCCACAAAAGCTCCAAATTTATTTCAAAGTTACACCCTATTGTAAATTTGAAATAAATTTGGAGTTTTTACCCAACTTGTCACGGTTTCAGGGCTAACAGTCCTGACAATAAGGAAATTTAGTGTTACAAATTTTGTACTGTCATTGTGGCAAGAGTAGATGTGATAAGGATTAATTATTGAATATAGGAAATGCATTTAGAAGGTGACCCTAGTTCTTCGAAGATCAGGGATGTGATGTACAATCCGTATAATGTGCTACTTTGGACACATTTTGAAGGCTGACATGAATATACCGTATTTCCCTGAATACGCGCCGGGGCGCTTATTCGGGGAAATACGGTAACTCATCCAAAATTTGAATCGAAACGAATTTGGGTCCATATTTGTGATCAGCGAAAGATTTACGTCATATGAGTCGTCACTCGAATATATTCGGGATTATTTTTTCCCTAGCAACACGAGAATGTCTCAGGAATGTGGCAATATTCCATTCTCAAATTTGTCCTATATCCTATTGATCGACGTCGCTCGGCTTGCTGAGTCTAGTTATGCACATACAGACCCTCTAATTGATCTTAAATACGATTTTAACGTTTATTTCCTCTAACCTCTACATGTGATAGTTTGAGACATTCAACCTCTTTGCATAATTATTGGGTAGTCACCGAGATCTACAGTAGATGACAGGGTGTCAAGCGCCGCACCTGTCGTACCAGCTCCAGTACGATAAATGATTCAATGTAGGGCTTTCGTATTATTAACAAAACAAACGCTACATCATGTAGTCATGTTACTTATGTAAAAGATAATCAAAAGAGATCGACCGGAGAGGTTGATCCAATAAATCTTATTAAATATCATTACAGGGTCTGTATGTGCATAACTAGATTCAGCTAGCCTAGTGTCGACTCGATAGGTCAAGGACAAATTTAGAGAATGCAATGTTGCCATATTTCATGAGACATTACAGTGTGAGAGGGAATATTTATTGAATATTGGAAACCACCACTCTATACAAAGATGCTGATCAGGTATATTGATTGAGAATTGACAGAATTATTCTGAGTTAAGTTGTGTTCAATTCCTATGGGGATTTTGTATTATATTTACAACGTCATTGTTGCAAAAATATGTGTCTTAGGGATTAATTATTGAATATGGGAAATGTACCACTCTAAACAAATATACTGACCAAATTTCAGATGAATTGATTAAGAATTGACAGAATTTAAGTATTAAGTTGTCCTTTTTCACTCCCGGAATTCGCTGCTCACTTTACACCCGTTATTATTTAATAATACGTACTTCCATGAGGTGTTATGGTTCATTTTCTTGCTGGTTCATTTTCTTGCCTGTTAATCACGTGACATTTAAGTTTTTATCCAAACACAGCTACTATTAGCTCATATTACTAATTATATTCATGGAATATAATAATTGAATTTATGAATATACAGTTACAAATACGTCAATAACTTAGTATATGCTCTAGTTATTGTATTTAACCTTCAATTATATTAACATATACTCTTATATATATATATATATATATATATATATATATATAAGTATATGATAATTCTATAGATATTATATTAATATAAATTCTTTCTTCAGCAGTACCTTCATCTTTGTTACTTACAGCTATTCACCTATATATGTACGGTATCTTTCAATAATTAATTAATTAACCTTGCACAGATAATTCCGTTTCTGTATTTGGTACGTGTTTAAGAACTTGAAGATATTTTTGAATCTGAATTTCACAGTTCCTGTTTGTCTTTTATGTTGTTATTATGTACTACCGCGCTTCGCTTGCTAGGTTGCTACGCGATAGCTTAGTGCCTCAGGTAAATTTTAGTAATTAACAGCTAATTTTCTTAGTACTTTTGGTCGCTATGCGACGAAATATACTCAGCACTTCGTGACTCAAGTGTAGGAAATAGCGGAAGTGTGAATTTTTTATTATCCACGTTCCATCCAAATTTCATTTAATAGCTTCAAGTATTATGAAATTCTCAAAAAAATCGAAATTCGGGAAATTTTGATTTTTGTACAGTCATGATGACGTAATAATCCCATTCTGAGATAGCATTTAGCCCAAATCTGGAAGTTAGGAAATTTGTCGCATTGAGGGGTACCTGTGATTCAAATTTCGATACTTCTATCATGTATATTGGCTGAGCAGTTGTTAATAATGTAATTTTCGAAAATCCAAAAGGCTGACAAAACGTCATAGTTTCGTCATAGTGTGAATTTTCGTTCAAGACTCGAAATTATCCGAGCAAGGCCAGCATGCCCCTGCTCACTAAAAATCAGTCCTGGGGGTCTTCCAGATTCTTCAATTAATTCGGAACACTGAATTGTTTAGGCCACTGTTGATGAGAAAATCCACATTAGATCCACCTGAACATGTATGGGGCGGGTGGGTCTTTATCATTATCTCATTATTTAGTGAGGTATTAGTTCATTGACTTCATTCATAAAAAATATTATAATATACATATTATAGAATACACCCGCAAATTCCGGTTAAAGGGCATTATCAGTTAAAATTATCAGTGGAATACTAGTGTGAAGTTAGCGAGCGTTGAAGACAACTTAACACTTAATTACTCATTCAATTTCCAATCAATTAACCTGAAATTTGTTGAGTAGCTTCATCTCCTTTGAGGTTATCTCATATTTAATAATTAATCTCTATCACACCTCATCATACCACAATGAGATTATATTTTGATACTCTATTCGTACATTCATTTCTAGCGGCACAGTCGGTAGGGAGTTTAATTCATCATCTCTACTAAGAATTTATACTTTCTGAGGGTGACTCTTATCACAGATACGTAGATCGTTTTTTGGATATTATATCAACTCCTATATTCATTGCCCATAATATTTTACCACTTAAGCGACACATTTGAAGTTGTTAATTTCCAGCTAACGGCCAAAATATACTTTCTCGAAATTTATCCAGATTATGGTGAAATCTATAAATTCCTCGTCCTTTTGAGTAGTCACCTCAACGCCTTTTGTCCATGGCAACGCAGAAATATCTTAGGAATGCTGCAACATGTTGCAATATTCCATTCTCAAAATTTGTCCAAAACCAATCAACTGGCCCCTTGTTCGACGCGACTGGGTTAGCTGAGTCTATTTATACACATATCGACCCTCGATAGTATCTTAAACACGATTTATGATATCGTCCTCTTCTATTTTTTAGCATATTTCTTGAAGAAACATTATTTCATCGTCTGGATTTGTGAGAAATAGAATTGTAAATGTATAAGATATTTTAAGATGTAGATAAATGTCCAAATCAGGGCTCCATCTAGAGTTAGGTAACCGGTGCATTCTAAGTGTGCATAGATTAAAATTTGCGCACGTAATGTAATAAGAACATGGAGATAACACCCGATAAAGGTCAGATTCGAACCCTCATAACTATTTCCAAAAACCACACACCCAGATATTGGCCTGGCATTAGTTATTTGCTTGAGTTGATCCGAAAATATTTATTAATAGTGTAGTTGCTAGAGATGCAGAGGTCCGGTCCGCTTTCAAGTGCGGTCTGGGCGGGTCCAATTAGCGAGCTAATAGTCTGAACCCGCCCATCGGTCTGAGACAATACATCGATCTGGAACTATTCATAATCCTCGATCGGAAAAACGATGCACATACATAAATTATACAAAACTAGAATAGGATAAAATTTCATATCACCGCCTGTGCCGAGGAAATTTCATTAAATTAATTCTAGTGGGTTTTTCTATTATTTCTACTAAATAATTTCGCTTAATATAAAGTGTGGTTATTATGAATAACATTTTTGTCCCGTGGTGGTTACGATTAGCGACTCTGACTGCGTAGTGTATAAACGGTATATACCTAAGAGCCTGAAGGTGTTAAATCTCAATTGTTGTCTGTCTGTTTGTTTATCCGTTGTCAAGGAAAGGATTTACGGTATGCAATTTTGAAATTGTCACACAACTATGTATTTATCGTGTTTATCAAGGAAGTAAAATAATTCAATAAAACTGCACTAAATATATCGAACATGCTGAATCCAATTTTCACACTTTTGGTTTAATCATATGTAAATTTATTGTTGTTTTTATGTATATAATGTAAAAAAATTTCAAAATTGAGGTAGAATCATAATTTCAACGACTATACTGGTATCACGAGTATGCTGCGTCTGAGGATTGTAAACAACATCAATATTATTAAATCTCAATTGTTGTTTGTCTGTATATTTGTCCGTTAAATACCTCGAGGCGCAATGCGCTCTGTTCATCGCGAAGCGACGAGCCAAATGCCCCTAATAGTATATATTGATATGTTCAATATTAGTTACAAAACTTCATTGATTGTATGAAAGAATACTTGCAGCGGTTAACTGGCCAACTGCTATTATCGAGAAGATTTTAACAGGGCTCTCAACTCACGATTTCGGGTGTATAAATGTTGCAGGTCTTTTCACAGAAAAGTAATATTTAATACACATGTCACGATAGAATAGTGATATTTTGACGAATCTCACGATTTAGAAGGTTTCGATCCCTGTTATAATCTCGCCCTTAATTCGGTTAACTAACCCTAGCCCTGCTCGGAATTGCTTAATTCGAATACACAATAACAATGTGCATTCAAACAACATCTATGGATTTAATAATTTTTATTAATATGGTTATTATTACAGTAGAATGAATTCATTCGAGACACACCATGTATGTGAAGATTGTTTTATGGACACACTGAGCATAATCCCACCCACACTAGAGAAATTCCGTTACAGAGATGGAAAGTGTAAAACTTGTGGACGTCAATGGGTTGGAATTCACGTCGGATACTATACTCCGCACCGTAAATGGTATATTATCAGACCGCGTTCTTTTAACAGCGAATTGAGCATGTGTAGATACAAGAATGGTATGTGTTACAGAGGTTGTAGAAGAGCACACAATCAGCTTGAGCTTGAGATGTGGATTGAAGACGATAGGCTGTTAATGATTAGAAAGCGTCCAAGTAAACCCAAATTTGGTTGTGTTATTTGTCAGTTGGAATTTAGAGACAATGACAACTTGAATGCTCATCTAATGAGCAAACAACACGAAACAAGGGCATATCACATGTGGATACTCCCTGATGTGGGGTCAAGTATTCGTTACACGGGTCCAATTCGTACTCGACCACGTCTACAATATGGAAAAGATTATGAACTCTGTCGAAATTTCGCTAGAAAGAGGTGGTGCCAGTATGGTACAGGTTGTAAATATGCACATTCAAAGGAGGAGCTCACAGTTTGGATGGATGCGTTCACTGCTCGGACTTTTCAGTGTGAAGATAGAAGGTATAATTCTGACGGACTACAAGAAGACATGAGCTCTTATAAAAAATATAGTAGTAGTGAAATTTCAGAGGGAGGAGCATGTCGATATCCATCTGAGAGTGAAATATCCTCTCAGAGCTGGAATTACACTGAATACTGTAGCTCTATTTCCAGCAAGTTTGACGGAGAACCAGAACATGTCAGGGAGGTATATGAGGGAATCAGTTATTATGGAATCGAGCCTTGTCTCAGGCGTTTCCTCAAAAATATCAAAATTAACTGTATCAGATCGCAAACAGTAACTATTGAAGAATATAATCGAGCGAATAATATAAAATGGGTTTTCTATCTTAAAGCTACCCAAAATTATGAACTGAATTCGATTGTTCTGTGTGATAATAAAAAGATTTTCTGGCTAGGCGAAATATTCAAGTGTTCTACGAAAGGAAGTGGTAGAGTGGAAATTAAACATAAATTTGTCCCTAACCGTACTAACTACTTACTTTGTCAAACATTTAATCAAGATTCGTATTTCGAAATTTCACTCTTCTGTAAACCAGAAGTAGTAGGGAGCTATAAAGCGCGAATTATATTTCAAATAAAGGACCAGTTATTGTTGGCCAGAGAAGTTAAAGTTAAGATACTTGGAGAAGGATTCAAGAATATCTGTGAGGATTTCGAAATAATCACTAAACAACCACCTATACGAATACCAAGGGTTGAGGAATTGTTGAAAGTAAATTGGGAATACAATTTTAAATTTGTAAATACACATATAAACAAATCGTATCAAATACCAAACTTCGTAGAAAAAAACCTAAACACTGGCTACTATGATAATATGCCGGATGAGATTAACAAGGAATATTTTGTTAAAAGATTCCATTCTCTGTTATACTTTGAAGAATTCGAACACAAGCGATCACTCATGAGATATGATCTTCCTGATCAGATTATAACTTTCCGATCTGTTGAAAAACAAATTACTGTTGAGAGGGACTATGGTCGTGATCGTACTTATAATGCACCTAAAGATTTTAGGTACCTAACTCTGAAGTTAAATCATCGTCTTTTCGAGGGGTACCGGGCTTTCAGACCCCCCAAGCTAGCATACTTTATTCCAAATGGGACTAAGTTAGCTTATGAGTACGAAGTACGTCATATGGGTGCTGAGTATTTAATTGTTTTAATACACACGGAATTGATAGACGCTTGTCAACCGTTCGGAGGACAAGCTTTTGTTAGGTTCGTACCTGATCGAAAAGATTACATACAAATGCATGAAGCACTCGAATTAGTAAGAATGTCTGTTCTTTTCCCTCTACACAGGAAATTAGAGGTACCTTATAGCTGGGGTAGAGACCATCTATTAGAACTGTTGGAGAATGAAAAGCTATCCTTACAGCAGAAAGAAGCTGTATATAGCATTGTAGACTCCAATTACCAGAGTTTCCCTACAATCATTTGCGGACCTTTCGGCTGTGGAAAGACGTGGACTCTCTCTGTTGCAGCAAAACTGATATCTCGTTTATTTCACAGAGCTAAAATACTAATAGTCACGAAAACAAACAGCTCAGCTAACCTCTACATTGAATTGTTGCAGAAACACTTCGATACAATAACAATGTTTCGTAACAAGCAGGGCAATAAGAAAATAATGTTTAGACATTTTTCAAAAAGCAGGAGCTTGCAGGTGGATGACGATGAAGTTAAAGCGTTTGCTAACATTGAGTATGATAGTTATAAAGGCATTAAGTATTATGAACTAGAAGTTTGCACAATTGTAGTTACGACTCTAGTTGCATTAGCTAGTCTCCTACCTCCACGAGCTCGTGGTAGATCTCAAGCTCTCTTTACTCATATTTTTATGGACGAAGCAGCCCAGGTGATCGAACCAGAAGCTTGTATCGCTTTGTGTCTAGCTAACGACAGTACTAAGATAGTCTTAGCCGGAGATGTGTATCAAACTAAACCTTTGATATTATCAAAATACGGAAAGCAATACGGCTTGGATGAATCTCTATTACAAAGATTTGAACAACTCCCAGCATATGAAACTGGTGCTTTACGGATATGTAAAATCGAATTGAGAGAAAACTTCAGGTCTCAAGAGACGATTGTAAAATTTTTATCTGAACTATTCTATGATGATTCGTTGATTGCTAACCCTCCCTGCATAACCGGACCGACTAACTACCCTGCTCTTTCCTTCTTACATGTGAGTGGAGACGAACGGAGACTCCACGGATTTCCGTCATTTTACAATAAAGAAGAAGCAGAGTTAACAATCCTTGCACTCAGGAAATTTGTAGAAGCAGGTTTGAAGGTAGAGAACATAGGTGTTCTTTCCACTCACAAGGCTCAGGTTAGACTCATTTATGAAGCTGTAAAGGAGGAAAGTAGAAAATGTAGGACAAAGGGACATACCAAGGACGTGTGCATTCAGAATAACTGTATAAGTAATCGTACTATAAATGTGAGGAACCTAGAAGGGGTGCAGGGTAGAGAGTATGATCTCGTTATTGTCAATACTGTCAGGACACTGTCTGATGATATGGGAGAATTGTCAATGGAAGACAAGCTTGATTTAGGTCTGTTAGATGACGTTACACAATTCAATACTATCCTAACGAGAGCAAGAGGTTGGGTTTTAGTAATTGGGGACATGGACTGTATCCAAAATGTAGGGGAATGTTCAAATGTATGGTACAAGTATATCGAAGCTTGTGATAATGCAAAAGGATTGTTCAGAACATCCGAGGAATTCAAGAATTTCAAAATGAAAGCTGGTGTCACTAAACACGAGACTGAGAAATTAGGAAAAGAAGCAACGAAAGGCTCAACAAACCGTGTTGATAAAATTGATTCAATTTCGTCGTATGATATTAAATATAACAGTTCTCAAACTTTCATAACCACATGTCAACACGATCTTGAAAACTCACAAAGCTCCTTTTCTACTGATATTATCACCTATGGGACAGATCAAAACGTTATAGACACTAATCAAGCTACACCACAATCGCTGTTACAGCATCAGGGACAAGATTCTGCCCCCATGCATTCACAGATTGATTGGACCGATGAAGCAACTTCTTTTACTGATATTGTTTCTGTTACTCAGCCAACTGATGACACAAGTCCCACGGAATATAATTCAATAACAAAGTTATAAAAAACTATAGCCAAGCTATCGCAATTATTCTTAAAGAGTGGCAAGTTAGTATAGTACATACCATAAGCAACATAAATGTGAACTAACACATAATTTAGAATCTTTTGTTCTATCCCCAATATTTGTATCTCTCTTGTGTATATTACTACTATTATTTTACTTCGTATGCTTGACTTAGTCTAACTAGGCGCGGCGCCGGTTTATCTAACAGGAAGGGAAAAGCGGAGGCACCAAGCTTATCAAGGTCCAGTTTACATGTATTATTAATCTGCATGAGCGAGCGAGGATAATATTAAATTTGTCCAGTGGGTGGCGCCAGGATTTGCCAAAAGGAGGGGCTGTGGCTGGTGACACGCTTATTCACGGGGGCTAAGCTCTTTCGGCATATCAATTAAATTACTCAACCTCTTGTCTTATAACTGCAAGAAAAATACATCACTTAGTTGTTTGGATGAATTCGGTTTATCGAGCTATGCCGAAATGTAATCAAAAGAGTTGTCATAAAATGGATATACTAGCAGCAAATATATTATAAACAGAGCGAGAAACAATATAATCGCAGAATTAAAGTCGAATATTAGCTAAACTAGGCATCTAGAAAAAGAAAATTCAGCAAAAACATGTACTTTTAATCAGAATATTTCGAAATCTAACAAAAAAAAGTAGAAACAAGTTCGGTCTCCTTCTCAAAATTACTGAGAGGCTTGAGTTCCCCAAACTGCCTTGGCGCCTCTACTGGTGTCCAGGTATCATATAGGTTGGCACAATGTTTGAAGTGAGCTACGCTTCGCTTTTCAGTAATGATTTACATCTTCCGCAGTGCTAGATCGGATTATTAAGTTATTTATGTACTTATTTTTAATATATTATATCAAGAAATGTGTAACTCGAATTGCAAATATTTTATGAATATTAGAGGCAACAACCAATAATTTAACAGTTATCTATTAATGAGGCCATCCGGCATTTTAAATGATCAATTCCTCCGACCTTCAACCAATAGTTTATTGTACGAAAATAAGCCTTGATATTCTACAAAATAAATTTGACTTGAGAGAGAGAGACAATTAAACTAAGCACCCTCAAACTTTGTATAATCTTGCCCCCCCCCCTCTCTGGCATCGCGCCTGCAGTCTAACCAAACGAATTATCAACATGGGGATAGGGGATAGGTAGACATAATTTCTTCGGACATAATTCCATGCCTCTCAACTCTCAAGATCTCGTCGTGTGTCACAAGATTTTGCGTCTGAACCAACAAAGTGTATTTTCGTAGAATACTAAATCATTAGTGTCGTGAGATTTCTCATGAATCTTATGATTTTGAAAGCGAATAGCTCTTGTCGTTTCTTTAGCTACTCGACTGTATTCAGGTATTAATCAAGAATTTGGCAACATTCCATTCCCAATATTCTCCTAACCTCATCGAGTGACCCTTGTTCGACGTCGCAAGGCTAGCCGAATCTAGTTATACACATATTGACCTCTTAAATGATCTTTAAATACGAATTTACTAGATCGACCCCCGCGGTCTATCTCTCTTCTTCATATTTTTACGTAATTAATGTTATACATGATTTTATCGTGTTTTGTTTATAATCAAAAGCTAGAAATTGATTCATCGTACAGAACCATAGGGCCCGATACGACAGGTGCGGCGTTTGACTATTCGCGCCAAGTAGGATATTCCTACTTGGCGCAAGTAAGTTGGAATGTTTCTTCTATATAGCTATTTACCTTGGATTAATGTTAGGCATGCTGAGTAATGCAATAATTATCATCGTTGAAATAAGTTGGAAATACATTTTACAATGCAATATAGTAGATGCCGGTTACAAGAACCATGATTTTTTCAGGGAATCTTTGGTATTCTACTCCATGAAATTTTAACGGATATAAGAACATTTTATTCCGGAAATACAAACTTTATTATACTGGAAAATGGTTGCCATATACTCCAATACATTTGGCCGGTTATAAGAACACTCATAGAAATGTAGCAATATTGGTTCCTATTAACCGTATGTTTGAAGAATCGGTATAAATTATACAGTAGAAAATGAAAACAGTTCTCAATAATATGGTACCTACAACAAAATGTGTTTTATTAATGAAGTGTTCTCATAACCAGCATCCGCTATATACTACATACCGGTTATAAGAACATGGATATAAAAACATTATGTCCAGCTCCCGACGATGTTCTTATAATCGGCATCCACTGTAATTCAAACTTTCCGCTGCGGGAAGTTGGAATACGCCTACTATCCGCAAATTCATATGGCACTGCAGCGAAACAATCCTATTCGATGATAATGACAGTTACATGAACAATTGACACGCTTGATTTGGAAATACTAGAGTCAACTCCCGTTGTATCAGACACACAGATATATCGAAGACTGAATTTATATAAACATGGTGTTACAGCGAATTACCGTTAAATTACTTCGATATATCCGATTAAATAATAATTACTTTGACAGTTTAGAAATCTAATTGCAAATTTTGATTTACATTTACCCGCTACTTCGATATATCCAATAATACATGTTCAATATAACGGGAGTTGACTGTACTGAATCATAGAAGTAAACTCTTACGAATAAAGAGTATAACCTCACGGATTGTTAGAATTTCTTATGGTACTTTCTATAGGTATAGCTGTGAGAAAATAATAAAATAGTGGTAATGAAAGCTGACACCCATATGCTCAGGTGAATAGCTTGTGGAGCAGAAACGAGTATATAATAACAGAGGGCTAATGCACAAAATTCTAAGAAATAGCAATCTAATCAAGAATAATTCAAATCAGCGAGCTGCGCTTGCTAGGTCGCAGTACGACAGCTTAGAGCTTCTGGTTAGCTTAGGGATTAAAAAGCTACATTTCTTGATGCTTTTGGTCGCTACGCGACAGGATATACTTAACACAACAGTACGAGTGTTAACTTAGCAGCCGGTTCAAATCCCCACTAAAATACCTTTTTCTCAAAAAGTATGGGTTCTATTTTGAAAAGAACCATAGCAGTGTCAAGAAGAAAGTTGGTGCATTTCATATCATCACTCATAATCGCCAAATTTTGCATGATGAGTAAGCAATTTTGCATTACATTTTGGTCGAGGTTTTTTATTAATATCTCCTGAAATAATTGTGATAATAACTTCTCATTTTAATCATATTTACATCTCACTTGGTACATTGTGTATATCCAATTTGAAATTAAAATAATTATTTTTGAAAAAGTTATGAACGCCCGAACTTTACATAGGAATTACATAGACGACCATTTTGTACTATCAATAATGAAGTATGTATGACATTACAGTGTACGTAAATTTTGATAAGGATTTAGTATCATTTTCAATTCTATCAATTCTATTATGGTTTCTAGATAATAATCAAAAGATATTTGAAATATAATAAATAACACAACACCATTGTAATGACAGTTATCATACATTATACAAAACATAACTTTTTGAATAGAAAAGAGTAAACAAATCGAAAGTATTACAAGATACTAATTAACCAGATATTATAGTTTGTCTGTCTATCTTTTCTGTATTGAACTGATTGATGAACTAATGAGAAATACTGATCGAATTTCCCTTGTTTATTAGAATAGGCTAAACCTAAAACAGGTGGTACTATTTATGAAAAATCTTTACAGCTATTTAAGAGTAACAAATGTCTTGACCAGATAAGATTTGAAGAGATGATCAACACTTCGATTTGTAATTATTAATGTCAGAATGGTAAGAGAATCGAGAGTTAACTCCAGGACATGGGTCTCCAAATGAATGCTCCAAAAATAGATAGTAACTTCTTTCTGATTCAAATTTGTACAAATTGTAAAGTAAATGTTTGTAAGAGAGATTTGTAGGTATAATTCCTAGATTGATTAAGATAATTGCAAGGATAAGAATATAGATTTCATGTTCATTGTTTACTTTACTATGAATATATCTTCCAGAACTTTACATATTGGTGTTGTGTTAGTTTCCAAATCCTGTGTAATATGATCCAGCTTCTAAACGTATCTTGGTTAGAGAAAAGGTTATAAAATTGTTCCATATAATCCAACTGTCGATACATATACGTATATACTTACATTTGTGATTTTTGTCGCAATCAATTTACATATTTTTAGATGAGATCTCACAAAATATTCAAGATTCATTTATACAAAATAATTATTGTTTCACTAATAATCTTGTTGGTAAATATATAATTTTCGCTGCCATAAATTGAAACCAATGATTAGGTTGCTTTTAATAATAAATTCTGACACATTTGCATATAACTACAGTCAACTCCCCTTATATCGGTAACAAGGAACCGCAATAATCACTTCTATATACGCGGATTTCAATAACCGATGACATTTATGTTTCTTTAACGATTTGTGACTATATTTGTATAATCTCAGACTTCGATATAGCGAGGATTTCTAATTATCCATGTTCGATATACCGGGAGTTGACTGTGTAACATTACAAAATTAATTAAGAAAGATACTCACATGATTGAATTGAAATGAAATTTAGTAGGACTGTTGTATGAAGAAAATTTGTGGAAGAAATGAATTTGAAATAAAATGAAGTTGAAGAATATCAAAAGTATTAAGGTTGTGAGAAACGAAATAAATCAATTACAGTGTTACAAATGCTTTGTTGATTGATATTACATTCTTAATTTAATACTAAGTTCAAAAATCTAAACTGACATAACTGGTCATAAGTTAATTTATACTAAGAATATTCAAGTAATCAATACATAGCTACAAAGCATACAAATCATCAAGCAAAAACTGGTCGTCTATGTAATTCCTATGTAAAGTTCGGGCGTTCATAACTTTTTCAAAAATAATTATTTTAATTTCAAATTGGATATACACAATGTACCAAGTGAGATGTAAATATGATTAAAATGAGAAGTTATTATCACAATTATTTCAGGAGATATTAATAAAAAACCTCGACCAAAATGTAATGCAAAATTGCTTACTCATCATGCAAAATTTGGCGATTATGAGTGATGATATGAAATGTACCAACTTTCTTCTTGACACTGGTATGGTTCTTTTCAAAATAGAACCCATACTTTTTGAGCAAAAGGTACTTTAGTGGGGATTTGAATCGGCTGCTAAGATAACACTCGTCACAACAGTTCTGAATTTTTTTGTGGAAATATATACTAAATATTATCCAGGACGCATCCAAATTTCACTTAATGGCCTTCCGTGGTAATACTAGAGGTCTTACTGGATTTAAGTCAGTAATCTAGTCACTTCGTGCCTCGAATACGATGAAATTCTAAAAATATCGAAATTTGGAGAATTTAGATTTTTGTACAGTCAAGATGACGTAATAATCTCATAATGAGTTTGCATTTGACCAAATCATAACGTCAGGATTTGTCAGATTGAGGATACATGTGATTCAAATTTTAAACTTCTACCATGTATATTGGCTAAACAGTGGTGAATAATGTGATATTTCGAAAAGCCAAAAAGTTTTAATAGCATAGATGTAAGGAAATATATGAATACGTAGAGTTATAAAGGGAAAGTAAAGAAAATGATATATAGAAATACACACATAGATATAATTGTATATCAAAATATCTGTAGACAGTTTACAGTGTGCTCACACACTACAATAACTCTATCATGATTATCTACAGTTACTGCTTTTGGATGATAAGAGACTGCAATATTGTGAATCGATTGGAATTCAGGATTGATGATAGAGATAGAAATAGAAGAATATTCAGCAATTAGAATGTTGTTAGAATGGTCAATAAAGAATGATTGGGATACATGACTTGATTTCCTTGTCCTAGTGAAATTCCACTCTTCAAGAGTATGTGGTTATGATTGAATAGATGGATACAAGGATTAGATTCATTTAACACATAAATGTATTCTTTAGATAGTTTAACATCAATAGGGAATGTGAATGAACCAAATTGTGATTTGAATTGGAAATCTTTTGAGAGTATTTGAACTCAATTGTTAGAATAATCACAAATGTAAATATCATCATTAGATTCATTGATTGCTATACCCTTAGGATAGTTGAATTCTAATTCTCCATTTCCATATTCACCAATTCTAGAAATAAATTCACCATCAAGGTTATAGTTCAGTATACAGTTGGCATGAGCAATTAAGACCCTACTCCTACAAATAACTAAACTTCTTGGATAGGACATCTTTCCTTCACCATTACTGTCGCCGAATTTGAAAATGTACTTAGCAATACTGTCAAATACTTTAACACAGTTATTGTAATAATCTGCTATATAAATATTTCCAGTCATCTCATCAACTGTAACACAAAGTGGACCGTAAAGTTTATCATTTCCTTTACCTCTCTTACTAGAACACACCAGAGTTTTATCTTGCTTGTGTAATCAATTTCAGTTTTCACTCTCTCCGTTTCAATAGTAATAGCTGTGGCCATTGTTGCTAAATTGATAGAAAGAGTTAGTATATCTGAAATGAGCTCAGATTATCGAATACTATAGTAACAGGAGATGTGTATGCTTGTATGTCATAAGGGCTGTTCGCCGAAATTCATCCATCGATAATCTAACCGAATTGTGTCAGATCAATACTGAGATCGATACCAGCTGTCAATTTGTTATATTATGAGAATTTACCTCAATATTGTTAAGGACTTCTTAAATAAACCTACTATTACTTCGCTTTAGGATTAATTTTGTGTTGGCCGTTAAAAGTATACATAATAAACTTCTTGATAGCCTGTATTCGGCAAATTCAAGAAACTGAAATGTATTATCGTCGTAGGTAATATTTTTGGAGTTTAACTGACATATAGCTTTCTTGGAAATATTCGTGGAAGGAAATACCTTTGCAACCGTATTTGGTTAATTCTGGGAGGTTGTAAATCTTTCAAAAAAAAAGTATTGGAACCGAATAATAGTGACAGAAGTTATAAAATCAAAATTACATCAAGCGTGGCCTAAGTAATATAAGGCCTGATTGTTCATTTGGATCATGGATTACACTTAAAGTGCATACATTGAATATGATAGGTTGAGATTAATACAGGGCCGTAGGAAGCAAAAAATATTGGTACGGCAAGTTACATTGTATTGGTGCGGCATTGATCACATCTGACCGTTATAATAATAGAAATTCTGAATTATTGGTGGGCGAGCGTCGCACCTGCCGCACCGGCTCCTACGGTCCTGTAATACATTTGTTTTTGACAATAGTCGTACCAAATGGTAGATGGAAGGTAATCATATTTTACACTACAACAAAAATTGTATAAATATAGAAATAAGAAATGCTAGGGCAACAAAGCATAGACTGTTAAAGCTACAGCGGTTGAGTCGTCAAATATTCGAAGTGCTAAATTGACATTCTGTCTTTCAAGGCTAGATGGCCACCAAGATCTGGCTGTTAATCGGTGGGGGCTGTTTTAGCGACAGAATTTTGATCAAGTTAGTATTCTTCCACCTGTGTAAGATAACTCTGATTTGACATGTATTTCATCCATATGTAATGTAATATTCCTTTCTTGGTTATTGAAATTAGCAGTAGAAGTCTTCAAATATGTTTGCAACTCACACTCTAAGCCTAAAGTTCCATAAAGACTAAGTCAAATTGTTGGGTGGGAAAATATTAAACAATTCAAAGAGTGAGCCATCAGGTTGAGGCATATCCATTTCAGTGATGACCATTATTCTCTAAGTTCACAGTCTGAGGGTAATCTGAATACTGGTGTATATGGCTCCCCTGAAGAATAACTCCAGCATCCAGGTGAAGAGCAAGTGTTAAGCATCAAGGCTAATCAGTGATGAAACAGAATTGCAGAATAAGAGAAAAATGTAAAATCTTAAACAAAGAAAGGCTGGGGACATAATCTCGGGCAAATTATATATATATATATATACATAGAGTGACGTAGCCACACACGAGCCTGCCCGGTAACTGACCGTCATGACCCGGCAACTTTTTTTCGTGCCTGGGCAATATTTATAAAGTGTATTTTTAACTACTTGAAGCAAATGCGTTCTACTTATTAATAAACCGTTTTGTTGTGTTTCGATCCGCTCAATAATACAGTGCCGGTCAAAAAGAATTGCTCAAAATGAATGTATACAGTATAGTAAATGTCAAATTGTATACGCTGACCAGATAGTTGAATTCTTGCAAAACCATACTCAGCCATATGTATTTTGACAAGTAACACACCAACACAGCTAATCCACTCATTATATTTGCACAACTTACCGATTTTATTTTGTATTCTTTTTTCCAATTTGTTCGTATTCATCGAGTTTTCAATGCCTTCGAAACCCAGAATTCCATTGAAAATCAACCCAACCTGATACTACTTTCAGAAAGTGGCCAAACTTAGAGGGAGGTAGCTAAAATGGTTGGGTGTAGCCAAAAAAGTGTAGCCGAGATCCTTAAGAAACACAGGCTAACTGGCTCGGTAAGAGACTTCGCTATTCCGTGTAGGCCTCGTGTCACAACCAAAAGGCAAGACAATTTATTGGTCAGAAAATGCAAAAAGGATCGATTTAAGACTGCTACTCAGATCAAAGCTGAAGTGTTATCAGAATATTCGATAAAACTTTCCACTTCAACAGTCCAGAGAAGGTTACGAGGGGCTGGACTGTTCGGACGAAAACCGCGAAAGAAGCCCCGCCTTACTACCAAGCACAAAAGAGACCGGCTTTCCTTCGCAAGATCGCACAAGAATTGGAATACTGAAGAATGGGCAAGAGTTGTGTTCAGTGACGAATCTAGGTTCCTTCTGTATACTAATGACGGGAGAGCCTACATCAGGAGGATGAAAGGGGAGGAGATCTCAGAGAGGTGTCTTCAAAAAACTTGCAAGTTTGGTGGAGGTGGCATCATGGTTTGTGGATGCTTTTGCTGGAGTGGCGTAGGACTATGGTGGAAGTATCTGGGAACCTCAAGACAAATTCCTACATTGATATATTGGAAAATGCACTAATCCCAAGCGTTGATTAGCATTCTCTACATTCTGGATGGACCTTTCAGCAAGACAACGCCCCATGCCATAGGTCAAAGGGTACCAAGCAATTGTTTGGTGAGCAAAAAATAGAGGTTATGAATTGGTCTGCTCAGTCACCTGATCTAAATCCGATTGAGAATCTTTGGGATCACATTTCCCTCAGAATTCAAGAGAAAAGCCCATCCAACTACTCAGAGTTGTGGAATGCCATATTAACCACTTGAGATAGCATCGACATTAACAGGCTCCATACTCCAATTGAGAGTATGCCGCAAAGATGTAAAGCCGTAATTCAAGCAAGAGGAGGTTCTACTAAATACTAGCGACAATTTACTTGACTATAATAAAGCATTATTGTTAAATCAGTCATAGAGATAAGAATTTGGGGTAAATTTATTCTGAATAATTCTTTTTGACCTGCACTGTATATTCATTAATATCATTTCAATTCGTATTATGGCATACATTGTATGTGTGGTCTAAATCCAATCTTGCCTTGTGCCCTGACAATCACTCAAGGCTGGCTACGCCACTGTACCTATATAGGAGAAGTGATTATACAAAATTTCAGCAATTCAGAAAATGTCAATTTTACATGTTACAATTATGGGTGAATTACAAAATGCACTTTAAGCAATCCATGGCAGGGCCGTAGCTAGGGGGCTGAGCCCCCCCCTGGAAAAATTTGAGCCCCCCCTACCAAATTTAACCACCCCGTAAATTTTGCTAAGCTATATTGATCTTTACTATCTTAGATCTTGAATATTAGTTAAATCAAGGAAATGTTTGTGAATATGTCAAATTGACTATACATTCTAGTTATCTAATTCCTATTGCTAGTTAATATACTTAATTCATTGGATGCTCTTACAGCGACCATTGAAATTAAATTTCTGTTTTTATATGACCACAACATATATTCCTTCCAGTTTATTACATTTGATGTGCGAATTGTGAAATCATTCCTCATGGCTATAATCACCATACATAGAAACACGTAGTCTCTTGATTTTGTTTAATGATCAAGAATCCTCCTTTGATATTTTCTTATAATGCAATTAATTTTGTTCCTGTTCTTTCTTCTTTTAATTTTGTTCCTGTTCTTTCTTCTTTTAATTTTAGTTCTGTCAAATTGTTAATAATTTTGATTTTCTATTCAATTTAGTTAGTGATTATATTACTATGGATAATTTTATTTCCTTTGATAGCTCTCTTTCTGATCCCTTGAATAGTATTGAAATATATAATCCGATCAACAAAGAAATACCAGATATATCTACTCTAGGAGAAACATTATACAAATTAAAGGATTGATTTATCTGAAGGATTCTATTGGCCGTAGTTTTCAACAAGATTGGTTTATTAGATTTCCCTGGTTGGAATATTCACTATCCCTTGATGCTGTATTTTGCTATCCCTGCCGTCAATTTCTCTCACACGGGACTAAAGAAAATGTCTTCACAAACATTGGATTTAAAAATTGGAAATCGGCAATAGAAAAAAGCAAAGGACTTTGTAAACAAGCTGATTCTCGTGTTCATCTTACTGCAATGGCGAATTGGCGTGAAAAAGAGCTTCGCGAATCATCCCAACTATAAATATCTACATTAGTTTGTGCTAATGTTTTTGAAAAAAATAGATATTACATACGGTCCATTGCTGAAATTGTTCAATTTTTAGCTGTCAATGAATTAGCTCTGCGTGGAAATTATGATATTGATGAAAATACGGAACATGGATTATTCAGGAACTTGTTTGAATATACACTTACAAAGGACCCGAAACTCGCTGAAATTTATACACAAATTCCTAAAAATGCTCATTACCTTTCTCCAGATATTCAAAATGATGTGATAGATATTATGTCGGAAGTAGTTAGGGAAGAAATTATTTTTGAAATTTTAGATGCTGATGTCCCGTGGTTTACTTTACTAGAAGATGGCACTAGAGATCGTAACAATATAGAACATGTATCAATTGGAATTCGCTATGTTAGGAAAGGTAAAGTTTTTGAATCTTTAGTTAATGTAGCAACAACTCTCTCTTCAGATGCCAAAACCATGGCTAATTTAACAATGGAGATCTTGAGAAATAATGGATTGGATTCTAAACGATTACTTTCACAGTGCTATGATGGCGCTAGTGTAATGAGTGGTAGAAAAGGGGGTGTTCAAACCCTCATTCAAGAGGAATTACATCGAAAGGTTCCGTATGTTCATTGTTTCAACCATCGACTTCATTTGGTAATTATGAAATTAATATCTGAAGTTCCAGAACTCAAGATATTTTTTGACCAATGTAGAATGTTACACTTGTTTCTGAATCATGTCAAAGTTATATCAATTTATACAGGAACTCGTATTGGTCGTCTTTTAGAACAAAGATGGTCAGGACATTTGAAAATCACTGAGGCTATTTATTCTAACTATCAAACTATTATTGAATTGCTTAGAACAGTCCAATGCTCCACAGAATTTAGTGGAGAGCAAGTTGTACAGAGTGCTGGTTTGTTGGCCACACTAATTAAGTTAGAGTTCCGTTTTTGTTTGATATTTATGAAAAAGCTCCTACTTACAATAGAACCAGCAGATAAGATCTTACAATCCCGTGATGCAGGCTTAAAAAACGCCATGGAAATTATCAATTCTGTATTTAAAACATTAATAAGCTTCAAAATCCAGATGCATTTAGTGGGATAGTTAGCGAGGCCAAAAGTATACTACTGCATGATGATGATATGTCTCGTCCAATTAGACGCAAAAAACCTAACTGTTTATATAACGATTATATTCTTACCGAATCTACAACAAAAGAACATGATACGTTAGAATCATTATTCATAGACACAATTCATATAACAAGCCGTGAATTCGAGAGGAGATTTTTCGAGAATAACATGTTATTACAAGCAGTTGATTCGATCGAAGAATTTGACATTGATAAGTTGTACCCTTTATCAGAGCTTGGGATTTCGCTTCCCTCAATTGAAGAATTGTCAGTAGTAAAGGAATTCATGAAAGATAAAACGAATATACTCGAAGAATTGTACAAGTATCGACAGCCGTTTAATAACACATATAATTTGTTTGCTACTGTAGCAATGTTTTGTTGTAGCACTTCTATGTGTGAGTCTTCGTTCTCAGTTCTCACTAGAGTTAGTAGGCCACAGAGAAATATGTCGGAAATCAGATGTTCCAATTTAGTGTTTCTTGCGTTTGAATCTAGATAACGAAAAAAATGGATGTTGAAAAGTTCCTCTTGAAATTTTCAAGGAAGAAGGATAGAAGACTCCGTTTATTTTAGATATTATATAAATTTATGAGATTAATATAGAATTGTAGTTCATTAGTTCATTGGCCTCCCCAAAAATTAATATAAAAATCTTAAGTATCCAAGCCCCCCCTAAAGTTTACTTAGCCCCTCCTAACACTACGCTCTGGCTACGGCCCTGATCCATGGTAGGTAATTCTATGCACAATAGTATTACTTAGGAAATACAAATACATAAATATACAAATACAAATACATAGATAAAGTTGTATATCAAAATATCTGTAAACAGTTCACTGTATGAATACACACTACTATAAGTCTATCATGATTGTCTACTGTTACTGCTTTAGGATGCTTAGAGACTGGAATATGGTGAATTGATTGGAATTCAGGATTGAAGATAGAAACAGAATTAGAAGAATAATCAGCAATCAGAATGTTGTTAGAATTGTCAATAACGAATGAGTAGGGATAAATTACTTGATTTCCTCGTCCTTGTGAAATTACACTCTTCTTGAGTATGTGGTTATGATTGAATATATGGATACAAGGATTAGATATATCTAACACATAAATGTATTCTTTGGAGAGTTTAACATCAATAGGGAATGTGAGTGAACCAAATTGTGATTCGAATAGGAAATTTTGTGAGAGTATTTGAATTCTATTGTTTAAAGAATCACAAATGTAAATATCATGATTTGATTCATTGATTGTTATACCCCAAGGACAGTTGAATTCTAACTCTCCGTTTCCATGCATACCAATTATAGAAATAAATTCACCATCAAGACTATAATTCAGTATACCGTGGTTATGAGTAATTAGAATCCTACTCCTACAAATAACTAAACTTCTTGGATAGGACATCTTTCCTTCACCATTACTGTCACCAAATTTGAAAGTATACTGAGCACTACTGTCAAATACTTTAACACAGTTATTGGAACCATCTGCTATATAAATATTTCCAGTCATCTTGTCAACTGTAACACCACATGGACAGTCAAGTTTATCATTTCCTTTTCCTCTCTTAGTAGAACACACCAGAGGTTGTATCTTGCTTGTGTAATCAATTCCAGTTTTCCCTCTCTCCGTTTCTATAGTAATAGCTGTGGCCATTGTTGCTAAATGGATAGAAGAGGTAGAATAGCTTAAATTAGCGCAGATTGGAGAATACAATAGTAACAGGAGATGTGTATGCATGTGTGGTGTATAGAAGGTTAGATTTCAGATTTTGTGTACAGGTGGCATAATGTCTCAAAAATGGTTGGTTGCCCAATTCAGATAGAGCAGGCATATTAAATAGGTAGGACTTATGACATCCTTGTCTTATCAGGGGCCTTATTAACAAAAATTCTAAGAATTATTCTTAACTTAATTCTAAGTGTATTTCTAAGAATAATTCTAAGAATTCATGAAATATTCTTAGTTTTCGTTAAGAATTCTTAACTTGGCTATACTTAACGGATTCTAAGAAAAATTCTTAGAATTGGGTAATTCTACTTGATTGATTCTTGCTATTGATTAATAAAATTTATGCCAATTCATTCGACTTCAATCGCTTTTTGAGAAGATATGCTCATAGTAGAAAATAATATCCTTCTACTTGTATACTTCATTTATCATTAATGAGATAAATTGCCCCACACAATAGCGGATATTACAACATGTAGATATGATAATCAAACATATTGTCTTAAGCGATAAACAATCTTCTTTATTATTAAATGCGTATTGATTATCATTTCATAGGAAAGTAGAATAAATTATAAGTTAAGTGTCCTCTTTACCTCACAAAATATTTTTCTTAGAATTGTTCGAATTCTTAGAATTATTCTAAGAATTTGACTTAAAGTTAAGCAAAATTCTAAGAATTTGACTTAAGAATTTTAGTTAATAAGGCCCCAGGCATTTCACCGATAGTAATCATCTAGTACACAGCCACCCGGAAAATAAACCAAACAGATTATTGCGGGTCAATTTTGTCCGTCCACCAATTCATATGCACAATAACATTAATGCCGTATTCCGCCACTAACCATAGGTTTTGTGAACCAATTACGTCATTAAATAAATTCATTTTATAAATTAGCCATAATTGTATATAACTAGTATTTATGGTCTCAAAAACTTTTTCATTTTTGTTATCAAAAGGAGAAAATTTGAAACTGAATGAGAATTTGGTGAATCCATTCAAATTTCGATTGCTAAATAAGTTGGTTGAATTTAGAGTACTTTGGGTCCTATTAATATCATACATCTCATGCATGATTGTTTTATGACATTATTCTTTATCTGGGATACTCTATAACCGGGGAGAATGATTCCGGAGTATTGTCATACTTCTGTTAGAATGTAACATTATCCGATAATCCGAGATCACAATTCGTATAAGTAGTATGTTGGTTGTTCAGTTCTAAAAGTCAATACATGTAGAACCAATTATGTGGAAACTGGTTTTGAAGCTGTCCAATTATCCATAGTATATGTCCACGTGGTTCTTCTAATTGATTTCTATAATGATAATTCAAATTGGAATATACTTGTTTGAGCAGCGTGAAATTGAATTTATACATAAAATTTAAACAATTTGTTTCCTTATACGTATTCATAAAAACAACAATAAATTTAGATATAAGAACCTTGGAAACGCAAGTGAAATAATACAATCTTTCCTGCACCTATACTGTCACTAAATTTGAATATATATCTAGTAGTACTGTGAAATTCTTTAACATAGTTATCAAAACAATCTGCTATATAGATATCTCCAGTTATGTCATCAACTGCAACACAACCGGATAGGTAAGTCCATCATTTCTATTTCCTCTCTTACTAGCAATCACCAGAGGTTGTATCCTCCTTGTGTAATCAATTACAGTTCTCACACTCTCTGGATAATCAACAAGGTTCTGGTTCATTAGGATTAGCTATGGCCATTATTGCAAAATATTTATAGATTTAGTAATCATAGTAATAATCAGTAGACATACCTGTTGTCGTGGTCTATTCAAGATTAGGCATCATAACTTCTTTGGACCAGGGATAAGAGGAAGTGGATATATTTGATGGGAAATCAAGAAACTAGTACATTTCCACAATAATCAATGTATTGTTGATTTGTAAGAATCAACAAACGCCACATTTTTGAAAATTTCAGATCGAAGTCAAGTCATTTGTTAACGTAGTTGGCAAATATATAAATAATTGCTCCATCTTTGAGATTATATAGAACAATTATTATGTATCTATGTTCAAAATGTTGAAATATCAAATAATCTAAAACAGTCTCTGTACAAAATTTATGAATCTTTATATGATAAGTTTAGCAAGTTTCTGAGTTATCATACAGCCCGTGGATGTTGTATGTTTTACCAATATCCACTTATAACTCTATAATCGTGGAATTTATTGTCATATCAGGATAGCAATTCTATAGAATACACCTAACATCCCATACACTTATATTATATCTTGATATGATATCTCTCAAGATTATTGCGCAATCTCAAAAATGACCGTCCATGGGCACATTCATGATAACGTCCGTCACTTTGATATGAAAATATTCACAAATGTGGCTTTGGTGAATTCTTACAACCAATAATACATTATTTGGGTGACAATGTACTAGTTGCCTATTATCGACGATTATAGATTTTCCTATCAAAAACATATCCACTTCCCTTAATCCCTGATCCAATGAAATTGACTCAATGATCAGGCTTTATCTTTAGTAGACCAAGCTGTAGTGTAACTCATGGTCATTTGCTACATGATTACTATTGAATAACTATGAAACTCAGCCACCAAAGTAATTGTGATATATATTTCATTGCTTCAATAGAAGGTATTGTCGCGGTCACTTTAGCCTCGATATAACGGGGGTAGACTAATAGGAGCATCACTATAGACAAGTTTATAAGTGCATTAACTGAGCGTGCTCTCTCATTAGATCACAGATAATTATAAGGATTTATTTATATTATGCATAAAACTAAATATTGTTACTAGAATAGACATATACTTAAGGAAAATATTATTATACATTTTAAACATGAACAAAAATATTGTTAGTTTGTGTATATGTCTGTTCATTCTCAAAGGAAAGGAGCATTAAATGCTATTATTCGATTGAATTCACATTTCCCAGATGTTACATAGTGATAACAGCAATGCCCAAACTGGGGTTCAAAGATTCGTAAAATATAATTGCAGACTTGTAGGGTATCGGAGGGGATTATTTATGGCATGGCCGCCTCTCCGAGGATGTAACACATAATGAATGAAAGTACTCACCTTTATCTGGAATTAAGACATTAAATATTTAGAGATATCTTTAGTAGAGCAAATAGAATAATAGTATCAGAAATATATAAAACAGAATAACATCAAAGTTATATAATTACTGATATACATACAGTAATGTGATACTACTGTATTCTGTGTACATATTCTGATACGTATTAAGTTGAAAAAATTATGCCCTAGATTATTAAAGATGTGTGCAGTTATAGATAACTAATCGAATGATCGATCGAACCCTCCAAATCCATGAACGAAACAAATTATTGGTGTTGAGGTTAAGATGTGAATGTAAACGACCTAAACAGATGTGAGACAAATATTAAAGGAATTGTTCCAGTTTGTTCGTGAAACTTTCATCCACTAATGAAAGGTTCACGCAGGAGAATATTCGGACGCAGCAATCTGGTATGTGGATCAGAGTTGCACATGGGCTAGATTGGTCACTGTTTTCAGATAGGTTAGTGGGTCATGGGTTAAGGATTCTGGGTCAAGATCACCGGCGTAAACTTCACCAAAACACACAGGGTGCCACGACACTTTGTTCATTCCCTAGTTATATATTCCTCTGAATAAATATTTCATTTTGTGAGATCATGATGCTGCAGTGTTAGTTTGTAATATCTGATAAGTATGTTTCACTCTAGTTCTGAGTTAGTGATCATTAGTTTCTCAGATTTTGATGGCGTTTTGCGATCGCTACCTGCTAAATTGAGATTGTGGAGTTAGTTCAGTTGGAAAATGCCAGGGTGACAGACAACTTTTGCACCATGGCATCACAGCCGCCAGGGTGCTAGGCACCCACCGCACACCCCAAGTTTACGCCCCTGGTCGAGACCGATCGAGGTTGTATCCATAATTTCATATACAATGTATGCCTACGAGGTATTACTTCAGAATAACTTGCAAACAATAGGTGGTTATTATACCGAAATTTTGGAATACCATAAAGTGCGAGGAATAAATCAATATGTGTTCAGGTGTACTAATAGCAACTGCATTCATCAATACAAGCTTCAGTGCCTTTAATGCTCGTGATATCACACCATCTCAAAGTAATGCAATATTGCCAGTGACTATCGAAGCTGTCTCGATCGTGTTTGAAGGATATACAAACAACTTGGTTTCATGATTGTGTTAAACTAAATACTTACATTGTATTTTCTATAATAACGAGCCTTTGGCTCGTAGCTCCACGATTAACTCAGGCATTCCGCCTCGGGGTATTCAACAGAAAAACAACAACAATTGATATTGTTTACAATAACATATTCGGACTCAGTATACTCGATTACCTCAGTATAGTAGTTGAAAGTATGAATCTACCTCAATTTTGAAATTTGTTTACTTTATATTCATAAAAATAACAATTTATTTACATATGATTAATCCAAAAGTGGGAAAATCGGAATCCGCATATTGGATATATTTCGTGAAGTTTCATTGAATTCTTTGTACTTCATGATAAACACGATAAATACATAGTTATGCTGGAGTTTCAAAATTGCAACCCAAAAATCCTTTCCTTGACAACGGACAAACGATCACCGAGATTGAATAATATAGATTAATCAAATACATAATGTGTCAGGATGGGTCAGATAATGAACTACAGCGTGTGAACAATAAGAAGATGAAATAACTGTAAAAATATAATGTCAATAAAAGGAGTCGTCAGCAAGGCCATGAGTATACAGAAACTGTTAGGTTTATCACAGATGCATGAGGACAAATTCATTTCTGAACTCCAATAAATGTCTAATATCCCTTTTTGGCATATTGGAAGAAGAGCTTCATGGATTTGAGAGCATTAAAGCTATTAGTCAAATGCTTCTCACAATCTCGACGCAAACTAGAAGAAAGTTTGGCAACTTTATTCCGAGCTTCAATGTAGATGGAATGGGAAATTGAATTAGGTCTATGAAAATTCTCACTCAATATGTCAAAATAATGAATTGTTAAAATAGGGAAACGGCTCTCATACAATGACCCTCTTTCTGGGAACGCAAGCGAGTATGATATCGTATGGCGACCTGAAATCCTTCATAATAATTCAACAGACATATTATGACTAAATTTAGGAGCCAAACTTCAAGAATACTGTTCACAAGATCATCCCTGGTTGATTATATAGGAAACTAATCTTGGACTTCTTTTTGAAGAAGTTTAGTCGATAATCAAAGAATATACCGCTATGGTCGCTACCTCTAAGAGGTGTCTAGCAAAAACGCTACTAACATGATGGGGAGGGAGATGCTAGTATATAGGAGGTCCAATCAATATCTCAAAGACTAAAATCACCTAATCGAATCATGTGGTTGTCTGGGATGGATCGAATAATGTCACACAAGATTGAGGTACTATCATCTAAAGATTTAGCGAACGGTAGAATAACGCTATAAACAGATATTTGTAGAGGAAAATACACTTAATTATAACAACCTCGAATCCATGAACATTTTCTTATCAATATTACACTGAACGCCATGAGTGTTAAGTTGGCAGCGAAATACATCGAGGACACTTTATCACGTTATAATTATGTTACCAGTGAAGTTAGAGAGATGCCATTTGGACTATACCAATACTAGCCTAGGAAGTTTATGTCATATTATATATTATATATGATAATAGTGTATTTTTCTTGTCTATAATCACTCTAGTAGTTTAATAGAGATAGAATTACCAGTATTACTTTACCAGCACTTAATCTTGTATATATAATCTAGTATACGTATATCTAAAAGATCTAACATTATTTTGCTGTAATTCGCTACTTTAATCAATCTCCATACTTAACTATTTCTTTTCATTCTTTGAATATCATTGTTCTGTATCGATTTCTTCAACATAACTATCAGTTATCACGCTCTCCATTGTATTTACTTTTGCAACTGGTTGAAAGTGCCTCAAATATAAACGTAGTACAACCTCTTGTCAGTTTATGGATGCACATTGTGTCTGTCGTTGAATCCATAACCTGAAAATTTGTTCCAACAACGATCTATATGTTTAATAGGAAAATGTCGGTTTTGAGGAGTTGGGCTGTTAGAAACAGTTCTAGGTCAGTTCCCCACGACCCTACTCAATCCATCATACCTACCGATATATCATAATCTATTGTATTACAATTCTCCTCAGGAAGCAAATCATAATGTGAGGTGCAATAGTTGATACATTGGGTTCGATATGTATTTTTCATATTCGTTATTAACAACTCTATAATTTCTTTATGGTAATGGTCTGAACCCGTAATCATGTAGGATAGTGACTAAAGATACAATTTCCATCAGGAGAATTCATTTTTCTTTTGATGGAGCTAACTTACGAATCTGTAAAGTTTTATCAAAAGCTTCATTTTCATAAATCACTCCACTTACATATGTAAACGAATTCTTTGCATTTTTCTCAGAGTTGTTTCATTATAATTAGCCTTAGACAATTGACATTTGTTGAAATAACTCGACCTTTTCACTATTATACGTACATATGCTATATACGTATAATAGTGAATTATATTATTTTAGTATATCTATAGTATAATACTCAAAGGAGACGTCAATTGGAGAATAATGGATACATCGAGGTACAATGCGCCGGGTTTATCAAGGAGCAACTAGCCGAAGGCTCGTGATAATTAAACTCCACACGCCAGAATGCTCAAGTGGACTGAACAATTGTATGTTTAAGTAACAGTGGTCGTATACATAAATTTGTAAAATTTTAGGAACGACCCATCAAATCACATGAAGATGAAATAAGGAAACGAAAAGTAGAATTGAAGAATTACAATAATAAACAAATAGTAATGGAAGAAGTAATGAATAAATAAGCTAAGAAATTATTCAAATGATAAAAATGAAATATGGAAATTCACTTAGCGCTTTCATTTGTTCGAGATATTAAGGTTGTCAAATGTTCAATTAATCATTTCCGATGTTGTCATTTGTTCGACTGGTATTGTTAAATCTCGCGCTTTCTACCGCCATTTTTGCAAACATTCTACATTTTCTACCATTATTTATCCATATTTTACAACATGATCCATCTTCTTCTAAATTTTCGATATAACAAAGGAGATACTTCAAAAATAGCTCAAAATCTAGATGATCCCTGGTACAAATTCCCCAAATATATAACACAGAGCCACTTACAGTCAGATTTGCCAGAAGTAACAACAGTTAAATCACTGTGATTCCATTGTCCATCCTATAAGTACATACCTGCTAGCCCAGAACAGTAAACAACAATTAGAACAAAAGATTCATCACCACATAGTTTGAATACAAATCCCCGATTCCCTTTTCATACAACTTTTTGCAAATTAACCAAGTGAATATCCCGTGTGGATCCCGTACAATCTTTTTATCCTTCGCTTTCTACCAGTAGAACAAATGACAGCCTCATCATTTCATTTCGAACAAATGCAGCGTCCTCAAAATCACAAACATAAACATAGATAGATTTGTATATCAAAATATCTGTAGACAGTTCACATTATGATTACACACTACTATAACTCTATCATGATTGTCTACTGTTACTGCTGTTGGATGCTCGGAGAATGGAATATGGTGAATTGATTGGAATTCTGGGTTGAAGATAGAAATAGAATTAGCAGAATAATCAGCAATGAGAATGTTGTTAGAATTGTCAATATAGAATGAGTATGGATTAATGACCTGATTTCCTTGTCCTAGTGAAATTACACTCTTCTGGAGTATGTGGTTATGATTGAATAGATGGATACAAGGATTTGATTCATCTAACACATAAATGTATTCTTTAGAGTGTTTAACATCACTAGGGTATTCGAATGAACCAAATTGTGATTTGTATTTGAAATCTTGTGAGAGTATTTGAACTCGATTGTTATTAGAATCACAAATGTAAATATCATCATTAGATTCATTGATTTCTATACCCAAAGGATATTTGAATTCTAACTCTCCTTGTCCCTGTTTACCAAATCTAGAAATATATTCACCATCAAGGGTATATTTCAGTATACTGTGGTTATGAGTAATTAGAATCCTACTCCTACAAATAGCTAAGCTTATTGGATAGGACATCTTTCCTTCACCTGTACTGTCACCAAATTTGAACATATACTTAGCAGTACTGTCAAAAACTTTAACACAGTTATTAAAACAATCCGCTATATAGATATCTCCAGTTTTGTTATCTACTGTAACACAACGTGGCCATTCAAGGTCATCAATTCGATTCCCTCCCTTACAAATCCTAACTAGAGGTTGTATCTTGCTCTTGTAATCAATTCCAGTTCTCACTCTCTTTAAACTATCTTCAACAGGTTCTAGTCCAATAGGATTAGATGTGGCCATTATCGCTAAATATGTATACGAGTATGAATTAATACAAATAGTCAGTAGACATACATGTAGCTCATGGTCATATACGACAAAATTACTAGTGATAATAGTTGTTGAAAATGGTATGACAGTTAAATGTAAAGGACGATTATTTCACAATTTCTTGTAACTTTTTAAAAGTTACTCATTTGGGTTTTGTCATAATGCACAGTGAACTTGTTACATGGGGTGCTAGTAGGGTGACCAGATGTCATTCTTTGGGAAAGTCAGTGCATTATAGCCTCGCTAATCCGAACAGTACAGTCCAAATTGCAAAATATATCGTTGTGATTAGAGAAATGGAATAATACAATACTACAGGCTCTAGAAGTACATTGCTTTGGAACTTGTCAATTGAAAGGCCTTCGAAGTATGTAATATAACACAATTAGGGTTGTTGATTATTCTTCAACTTCTAAAACCCGGTTATCGTCTCTCTTGGAACTCAATACCTCGGTAATACCAGGGTATTATGACTCTAGTGAATGCAAGGCTTAAATTCAAAATACGACTCTTAGTTAAATTCACTCATCGAAAACTTCCATATTTTGAATATTTCTAATTTTCGTATTTATTTCGAATAAATATTCAGCAAATATACTTATAAATCAATATGTCATCACGTCTTCATATGTTGTTCCGATTATTTCATTAATATTGACTAAATATATGTGTATACTCTAATTAAGAATTGTTGCTTCTTTGTTGCTTACATAGTGTTGTAAAGTGTTTTGACCAAATTTCCATAATTTCTTGAAAAGGGATAATTATTGACTACAGAATTGTGTATTATGTCCTGTGGGAGTTTATAAACCACCCATAAATGCTAACCTCAATTATGTGCTCCATTATAACTGAATGGGAGCGACTATTGTAGAAATACGGATGCAACTTTCGTTAGTATTTCCTTCAAGGCTGGTTCGAACATTTATCCCCTATGAACCTCCTATACTAATTTTCATATTTTGTGAACTCTATCCGATAGCCTGTAGTACAATTTCATGCTCCTGTAGCCCCCAGTATGACACCCTGGATCACCAAAATTGTTTATTTCCTCGGCCATTTATCGAGTTTACTAATGGCAGTCACTTGGGGAATTTATGTGTATCTTGTGTACATTCTAAACGGTTCATGCTTTCTTATTTGATTGCATACAATTTAATAACCAACATAAAGTAAACACTGTTAATAGGCAAAGTGGTTTCTGCGATGATAAATTTAGTAACCTAATATACAAGAGTTAGCGCAACCAGTATAGCTATATACTTTAAATATTCAATAGATCATTTTGACTAGTAATAAGAACTAAGTAATTTGTAATTATTGACTAAGAGTTAGTGTCCAATGGAGATACTTTATGGTTATGAAATATTGATATAATCATAGCTCTATATGTGAGATCGGCTAACCCGAAGACCAATAAGGATGTATAAATTCAAAGAATTTCCCCTGCGATTATGCGAGGCTGCTATTAGAGGAAGTATTACATGAAATGGCAGTGTCTAAAGATTTTCTGAGAACACAATCCATTCATAGATTGATGGATTTACTGAGGATAGGTTATAAAATAACGAGCATTTCAGAGAAAGGCCATTACTTGAGAAATTTGTCATACACGTAGGAAATTCAGTTAAGACTTTGAGAAAAACCTCAGAATTATAGAAACTCGTTATTAGCTGATTATGGAATAAGCCAATTATGGCATTATCTAGTTTCACTAGCGCGCTTCGCTTGCTAGGACGCTGTGCGAAAGCTTACTGTTACTGGTTAGTTTAAGTATTTTACAGCTAGATTTATAGTATTATTGGTAGCAACGCGACAAAATATACTCGCCACTAGGTACCTCGAATTCACAAAATATGTAAACTTTTGGATTATATTATCAATAGTTCATCCATATAATATTCAAAGACCTTCTGTGTTGAAACTGGAGATGCTTCGTCACTTTGGGTTAGTAATCGCGGCACTTCTTCCCCCTGTGTTAAGAAATTCTGAAATTTGCAATTAGGAAAATTTTGATATTTTGTACACTCATGATGACAAAATAATCCTATGACGAGTTAGCTATTGGTCAGAATCATGATGACATAACATTTGGCACATTGAGAGATACCTGTGATTCAAATTTTAAACTTCTATCATGTATATTGGCTGAGAAGTGGTTAATAATGTGATTTTGGAAAATCCAAAATGTGACAATAACGTCATAATTTGTCATAGGCGTGAATTTTGTCCGAGAAAGCTAAAAATACCCCTGTATCCTAAAATCAGCCCTATGGGCAGGGACGGACTGGCCTACGAGGAAAACGGGAGATTTCCTGTGGTGTCCCATGGTCGATGGGCCAGTGAGCTCCTTAGAAACCCTTCTGTGCAGTGGAAGAATTACCAAAACATCATAGAACATCTGTTAAACTACGATAAATATAGGAGTAATTCAAGGTCTGCTCACTATAAAGATTGTTTTGCTTGTTTCCGATTGTCTATATATTTCGGTAATCTATTTTTCCAAATTATATTTACGTAATCCTTATCTGGCTGTCTGGGCTACTGTAGAGGTCGCAACCTCGGCATTTTGTGCATTCTAATTAGCACATGTTAGAGTAAAATTTGATAGGGCAAGACTATTCCAATTGATAAAGACATATACCCTCATATCTGCATGGGCAAGACATCTCATTTAGATCTTAGAATTTTATCAAATTCTACACACATGATAAATAACTAGTCTCTAGCTCTTACCAGTTCCTCAATCAATTCTAAACAAATCACCAAGATATATTAGACTTTCAGTTTCTATTTTTAGTGAAGTCGGCCGGTTTAAGATTTTCCTTGGCCGAATTATTTAGCCAGTCCGTCCCTGCTTGTGGGTCCTCCAGTCTCTTAAATCAATTGTGGACATACAAATATATATACACACCTACCTACCTACCTACCTACCTACCTACCTACCTACCTACCTACCTACCTACCTACCTACCTACTTATAGGCAAAATACTAACCAATGAAATCAAAATGGAAATAACACATACAAAGGAGAAAAGGAAATATTAAATCTAATTAGTGAAAAGGAACAATTAAAGAGAGCAAAATAAATAAAATGAAATATAGAAATACACACATAGATAGAGTGTCATATCAAAATATCTGTAGACAGTTTACAGTATGATTACACACTACTATAACTCTATCAGGATTGTCTACTGTTACTGCTGTTGGAATATTGTGAATTGATTGCAATTCAGGATTTAAGATAGAAATAGAATTAGAAGAATAGTCAACAATTAAAATGTTGTTAGAATTGTCAATAAAAAAAGATAGGGGATTAATGACCTGATTTCCTTGTCCTAGTGAAATTACACTCTTCAAGAGTATGTAGTTATGATTGAATAGATGGATACAAGGATTAGAGTTATTTAACACATAAATGTATTCTTTAGATAGTTTAACATCATGAGGGTATTTGAATGAACCAAATTGTGATTTGAATTGGAAATCTTTTGAGAGTATTTGAATTCGATTGTTAGAATAATCACAAATATAAATATCATCATTAGATTCATTGATTGCTATACCCCAAGGACAGTTGAATTCTAATTTTCCTTTTCCCTGTTTACCAATTCTAGAAATATATTCACCATCAAGAGAATAATTCAATATACCGTGGTTATGAGTAATTAGAATCCTACTCCTACAAATAACTAAGCTTCTTGGATGGTACATCTTTCCTTCACAATTATTGTCACCAAATTTGAATATATACTAGCAGTGCTGTTAAATACTTTAACACTGTTATTGTAACAATCTGTTATAAAAATATCTCCGGTCATCTTTTCAACTGTAACACCAAGTGGACAGTAAAGTTCATCATTTCCTTCTCCTCTCTTAGTAGCACATACCAGAGGTTTTATCTTGCTTGTGTAATCGATTCCAGTTTTCACTCTCTCTGTTTCAATAGTAATAGCTGTGGCCATTGCTGCTAAATTGATAGAAAGAGTTAGTATAACTGAAATGAGCTCAGATTGTGGGATACTATAGTAGCAGGAGAAGTGTATACATGCATGTCATATGAGGCAGTTCGCCCAAAATTCATCCATCGATAATCTAACCAAAATTTGTCAGTTCAATACCGAGATCGATACCAGCGGTCAATTTCCTATCATTATATATGACATGTTCTTATACTACGAGAATTTACCTTAGTATTGTCACGGACTTCTTAAATACACATACTGTTACTTCGCTTTAGGGCAAATTTTGTGTTGGCCGTTAACAGTATACATAATAAACTTCTTGATAGCCTGTATTCCGCGAATTCAAGAAACTGAAATGTATTATCATCGTAAGTAATATTTTGGGAGCTCAACTGACATATAGCTTTCTTGGAAATATTCGTGGAAGGAAATACCTTTGCAACCGTATTTGGTTAATTCTGGGAGGTTGTAAATCTTTCAAAAAAAAAGTATTGGAACCGAATAATAGTGACAGAAGTTATAAAATCAAAATTACATCAAGCGTGGCCTAAGTAATATAAGGCCTGACTGTTCATTTGGATCATGGATTACACTTAAAGTGCATACATTGAATATGATAGGTTGAGATTAATACAGGGCCGTAGGAAGCAAAAAATATTGGTACGGCAAGTTACATTGTATTGGTGCGGCATTGATCACATCTGACCGTTATAATAATAGAAATTCTGAATTATTGGTGGGCGAGCGTCGCACCTGCCGCACCGGCTCCTACGGTCCTGTAATACATTTGTTTTTGACAATAGTCGTACCAAATGGTAGATGGAAGGTAATCATATTTTACACTACAACAAAAATTGTATAAATATAGAAATAAGAAATGCTAGGGCAACAAAGCATAGACTGTTAAAGCTACAGCGGTTGAGTCGTCAAATATTCGAAGTGCTAAATTGACATTCTGTCTTTCAAGGCTAGATGGCCACCAAGATCTGGCTGTTAATCGGTGGGGGCTGTTTTAGCGACAGAATTTTGATCAAGTTAGTATTCTTCCACCTGTGTAAGAAAACTCTGATTGGACATGTATTTCATCCATATGTAATGTAATATTCCTTTCTTGGTTATTGGTTATTGAAATTAGCAGTAGAAGTCTTCAAATATGTTTGCAACTCACACTCTAAGCCTATAGTTCCATAAAGACTAAGTAGAGTTGTTGGGTGGGAAAATATTAAACAATTCAAAGAGTGAGCCACCAGGTTGAAGCATATTCATTTCAGTGATGACAATGTTTTCTAAGTTCAGAGTTTGAGGGTAATCTGAATACTAGTATATATGGCTCCTCTGAAGAATGACTCCAGCATCCAGGTGAAAGCAAATGTTAATCATCAAGGCTAATCAGTGATGAAACAGAATTGCAGAAGAAGAGAAAAATGTAAAATCCTAAATAAAGAAAGGTTGGGGGACATAATCTCGGACTATATTGTTTAAAATGTCTTTTTAACTGCTTGAAGCGAATTAGTTCTACTTATAAATAATCCGTTTTGTTGTGTTTCTATCCGCTCAATAATATATTCATTAATATCATTTCAATTCGTATTATGGCATACAATGTATGTGTGATCTAAATCCAATCTTACCTTGTGCCCTGGCAATCACTCAAGGCTGGCTACGCCACTGTACCTATATAGGAGAAGTGATTATACAGAATTTCAGCAATTCAGAAGATGTCAATTTTGCATGTTACAATTATGGGTGAATTACAAAATGCACTTTAAGTAATCCATGGTAGGTAATTCTATCCACAATAGTCAGACATTATATTACGTATCTCACGTATCAAGTTATATAATTCCTGCTATACGTAATGTGATACTACTGCATTCTCTTGTACATATTCTGAGATTTATGAGTTGTCAATATACTTTCCAGATTATTGCAGAACAGCGGCTAAATGGAACTAAACGAACGGGAAGTCCGACATTTTGCTAATTATTCGATTGTTCAGTTGTAATTATTCTCATAAATTAAATATTAAAGTAGTTAACGGGTTGAAAAATATCTAAAAGTACTCTATACCAACATCAATTGAGTAGAGTAAGGATTACTACCAACTTATTCTTGAACCAATAAGGATTCTAAGACAAGATTTACTCCATTACCTGCAGTGACGTCCTGCTTGGAAAATTTCTGGGGAGGCACAGAATCAATAATACATCCCAAAAGAGTTATAATATCATAATAAAAGTACTAGTACTCTCTTTGGTTCAAACTATATTTCAAGTAATCTATGGTAAATACTATTATATTTGTAAATTAGTGTTCATAAGGTCAGTACTGATATACACTATTTCCTGGGAGCATTCCAAAATCTCTCGTGAATCTTCTCAAATGTTTTAGGGATTGATTTCATTCTGTTAGATTCAACGGACAATAACAGTAAATTACTTAACCTGTCTTCGCACATCGTGCTACGTAATCGAGTCATAATAAGCTTTAATGTTGAAAAAGAACGTTCACATGCGGAGGATGTCACTGGTAGTGTAAGAATCAATCTATATAGAATGTTCAAATTGGGATATAATTTCGCTATCCCTTCTTTGACCATATAAAGATAAAGTTTATGAATTCCAATTTTCCCGATATTGGATAATTCAATTGATTTCGCAAGAAGTTTGTATTCATATTCTATTAAATCTGCATCGAAGTCGCCAATATAATAACTTGATAGTACTCTTAAATTTGTATATTTTCAGCTTTAGGGGGATTTAAGCATTCATTAGATTTGAGAAGAGGCATGGTTTCATGTGAGAATCTACTCTGAAGCGCTTCTTTAATCAACTCTATCACATCATTAAAGAATTGCGCTTTCATACGATCTTTTCCAGTTAACACTATTGGTACATGGTGTTCACTATCATCCAACCTTGTAGGTACCTTCCTGTGACGTGGTTCACTATATGTGACGCCAATATTCTCAGCAATTTTTTCAGCTTGTAAATATAATAATTGATCAAAATATGCTTCAGTTGTATATCCTTGTAATGTACTAATTAAAGATTCAATATGTAGACTTGCTGATGATATGTTAAGAACTTCATTTTGAAGATATTTTGAAATGATATTACACAATTTGAGGATATCTGTAAAGGTAACTAAACATAGACAAAATTGGAAATCTATACATTTTGATAGAGAGAAAGCATCTGACGCTATACCAGAATCATATTTACCATCGTATATAATAGAATCTAGAACTTTTAGAAGAACACTAATATTTTCAAGCAAAACTTGGCATGCCTCTGCACGGGAAGACCATCTAGTATCGCTTAGTGATTTAAGTGTGCCTATTTTCTTCCCTTCACCTTGACTGGCATAGCATTTCCTGGATATTTATAAATAACCCATGTCTCTTTGTGCTACCCTCAATAAATGCGTACAGCTTTTGCATTATTCCAAAGAAATTTCTAGTGATCACATTGCGTTTACAAGTATCAACAATAACTAGGTTTAACCGATGCGCATAACAATGTACAAAATAGGCTTTAGAGTTCTTTACTTTAATTAAATTTTGGACTCCATTATATCTACCAGCCATTGTTGTACATCTACCATAACCTTGACCACGTAATGATTCGATCAATTATCCGTGCTTACTGAAAACTTCAACAATAGTTGTCACTAACCCTACAGCTGTACAATTCGCCACATCAATCAAGTCAAGTAGAGATTCAATTATTTCACCATTTATATTGACATATCTTACTACAATAGATAACTGATCTTTCCTTAGCTATATCTGGAGTAGTATCTAAACAAATTGAAAAAAAAGTGAGCTATTTGAATATTTTCAATAATATCTTCCCTCAAGATTTCGGCACTATACTGAATCATTTCATTCTGAGAAGTAGGTGATAAATAACTGGGATAACCTTTTGGATTTCTTGTCCCTTTTGTAAATGAATCATTAAAGGTGGGTGATAACGAGAAATAAATTCGACAATTCCCTTGAAAACAACTTTATTCGTAGACACTTCTCCTTCATTATGACCACGAAAAGGCAAGTTCAATTGAGCTAATGTAATAACTACATCAATCAGGAGATAAACAATATCTTTTCTTGATTGCCTTTCTTTATTCGCAAGAGATAATGCTTTCTTCATATTTTCGCTGATGAGAACATCTACCGGAGTTTCATGTAAATAACTAGTCCATTTTTCCATGCACATGGAATGATTTTCACTTTTTGAATGTTTATCGAATCCTCTATTTTTCTCTAACGCATGTGGCCACTGTCTAAATCCATCTTCCACAAATGTTCTATCATATTTATTTATTGCAGAACCGAAACACGACAGGGAAAGCACAAAACCGAATCATTATACTGATTATACTCTAACCAGGGTCTTGAAATATACCAATTTGCCTGAAAAGCCCTCATTTTCCCATGAAATAATGTCTGAGGGTATGAGTTATTTGGTAGTTTCAGTCGTATAGGTCCATATTTGATGTATTCAGCACGAAGTAATCTGTCTACTGGAATTACAAATTCTTGTCCCATAGCATCGTTCAACAACGAGTAATTCACAAACGAAGTCTCAGATTCTATAGAACTATTAGTGGCTACTGCAACTGTAGAAGTAATCACTTGATTGGATAATTGGAGGAGAACATGGTGACAAAGGGTGAAAATATTTATCCAAATTTATTGACGAACAAAAGATAATAACAATATACGAAAGTTAGGAAAAAAGAATCAAATAATGTTCTAAATTGATATATAAAACAAAAAATTAAGGGTTGGCCTATGTACATGATGTAACTATCAGTAGTATGCATCAAGACCAAAAGCGAAAAGCATTAGTCGATAGGGAGAAATAAATTATCTGGAGGCGGCTTATGAAATTTGTGGGGGGCCATAGAGCACGACGCCACTGATTACCTGACGAGTAACCAAATGTAAGCGAAAAATACGCAGAAATATATCTGCCTACGTAGATACTTAGATAGCAATCAAAGCACTGGATAGAGACTATGAAATATATTTGATTTTATGTCTTGAATAGATCTGGAATCTTTGGAATTTGGACTTAGGGTTCAAGTAAAACTTGAGTCTTTCTCTTAGCAATATAATCATATTTTTCACTAAAACCAAGAAAATGATTATACTACAGTCAACATCCGCTATCTCGAATGCCCGTTAAGTCGAACATTGGTTAGCTCGAACAGAATTTAATTTCCTCTGAGGGGTCGAGATGACGATGTTGACAGCATATGTGTACAAGAAAAGAATTCCATTTATTATCACAAATGAAAGATTCTACTGGTGTGCAATTCGCCGAGTTAAAGGGAGCTGTAATCTTAGACATATATATAAGCATTTCCCCAGAAAATCTGTACACAAATGTCTCTATACATAAGTGTCTCTTCGTGGGATTATTATTATATATTTATCTAAGCTTACCAGAATCATAACTCATTACCTAATTAGCATTAATGAACTCCAAAGTATAAATATGGATACTCAGAAGTACATACATTAGACAAGATTTATATCAGAAAATCTGTAGATATTTGTCTTTGCGCATATCCAGTTATCTTCAATTTGGAATTAGTATTAACCAGGTCTCGGTAACTGATACTAATCTATCTCCTCCGCCGCTATCATCTGCTCAAATTCATCCATTTTGTTGCACAGGGAACGACTATTTGTGTAAACAGCTTTCGACTTAAGTTCTACATCTTTTAATTGGCCACCAGTATCAAACATATTCAAATTTCTATCAATAACTATATCAATCTCTATCACACTCCAAATGAGAACGAAGTCTAATATCGCCACTGCACTATCTGGACGATGTTAGCACTACTCCACTTATCTAAGTTCAGTCAGTTCTCCAAATTCTTTCAAAAATGGCCCCTGAGGTGGAATTTACTTTCATAATATCCCTAATCCCCATTTCTTGATAGATTCCTCTGAGATCAAGTTTTCAAATCAATTCACAGCTCCTTTCGCAAGTTTGCTCTTTGAATGTGATGTCCAGTTCAAATAATCACTCTGATATCTTGCAATGTTTGAGTTTATAAGCACCGAGATTATATTGGATCTCATAAACTTCGATTCAAGATTAATTATATAATCTATAGTAATACATACCAAATGTTGTCTGTCTGTTAGTTTCTTTGTCTGTTATCAAGGAAAGGATTTACGGAATGCAGTTTAGAAATTGTTCCATAACTAAATATTTATCGTTTTTATCAAGGAAGTAAATAGAATTCAATATAACTATCGAAGATGCTGAACCCAATTATCATACTATTGGAATAATGATAAAAAGTAAACAAATTATACATCTCAAAATATCCGTGGATACTTGCCCTCAACGACTAGAAAGGGGGTGATCTATAAAATATTTCAATAATACAGATGACATATACGTATATTTGTGAAATACATTGTTCGAAATATATCTATATTATAATACTCAAAGGGGCGTCAATTTGGAGAATAATGGATACCTCGAGGCGAAATGAGCAGAGTTCATCGTGAAGTAACGGGCAAAAGGCTCCTGATAATGAAATTCCACACGCCAAAATGCTCAGGTGAACCTGAAATAAATGAAAATTTGGGTAACAGTGGTCTTATACGCAATATTCTAAAACTTAGAGGAAAGACCCGCCAAAACACATGAAGATGAAATAAAGAATGAAGAAAAGTATAATTGAAGAATTACAATAATAAAGAAATAATACTGGAAGAAGTAATGAATAAATAAGCAAAGAAATAATTTAAATGAGAAAAGAAATAAGAACACAAATACATAGATAGAGTTGTATATCAAAATATCTGTAAACAGTTACCAGTATGACAACTCACTACTATAACTCTATCATGATTGTCTACTGTTATTGCTATTGGATTCTTGAATACTGGAATATTGTGAAATGATTGGAATACAGGATTGAAGATAGAAATAGAATTAGAGCCATAATCAGAAATTAGAATGTAGTTAGAATTGTCAATATAGAATGAGTATGGATTAATGACCTGATTTCCTTGTCCTCGTGAAATTACACTCTTCAAGAGTATGTGGTTATGATTGAATAGATGGATACAAGGATTAGAGTTATTTAACACATAAATGAATTCTTGAGATAGTTTAACATCATAAGGGTGGTTGAATGAACCAATTTGTGATTTGAATTGGAAATCTTTTAAGAGTATTTGAATTCGATCGTTAACATAATCACAAATGTAAATATCGTCACTAGATTCATTGATTGCTATACCCCAAGGACAGTTGAATTCTAACTCTCCGTTTCCATGCATACCAATTCTAGAAATAAATTCACCATCAAGATTATAATTCAGTATACCGTGGTGATGAGTAATTAGAATCCTACTCCTACAAATAGCTAAACTTCTTGGATACGACATCTTACCTTCACCATTACTGTCACCAAATTCGAAAATATACTTAGCAGTACTGTCAAATACTTTAACACAGTTTTTGGGACAATCCGTTAAATAAATATTTCCAGTCATCTTGTCAACTGTAATACAAAATGAACAGTTAAGTTCACCATTCCCATCTCCTCTCTTAGTAGAACACACCAGAGGTTGTATCTTGCTTGTGTAATCAATTCCAGTTTTCCCTCTCTCCGTTTCTATAGTAATAGCTGTGGCCATTGTTGCTAAATGGATAGAAGAGGTAGAATAGCTTAAATTAGCGCAGATTGGAGAATACAATAGTAACAGGAGATGTGTATACATGTGTGGTGTATAGAAGGTTAGATTTCAGATTTTGTGTACAGGTGGCATAATGTCTCAAAAATGGTTGGTTGCTCAATTCAGATAGAGCAGGTATATTAAATAGGTAGGACTTATGACATCCTTGTCGTATCAGGCATTTCACCGATAGTAATCATCTAGTACACTGCCACCCGGAAAATAAACCAAACAGATTATTTCGGGACAATTTTGTCCCTCCACCAATTCATTTGTACTCCCCTACAAGTGCCGTATTCCGCCACCAACCATAGTTTTGTAAATCAATTACGTCATTAAATAAATTCTTTTATATATTAGCCATAATTGTATATAACTAGTATTTATGGTCTCAAAAACTTTTCATCTTTGTTATCAAAAGAAGAAAATTTGCAAATAGAATGAGAATTTTGGAAATCCTATTCAAATTTAGATTGCTAATCAAGTTGGTAGAATTTGGAGTACTTTGGATCCCATACACTTATAATATATGATATCTCTCAAGATTATTGCGCAATCTCAAAAATGAACATCTATGGGCACATTCATGATTACGTCCGTCACTTCGATCTGAAAATATTCACAAAAGTGGCTTTTGTGAATTCTTACATACCAATGATACAATTTTTCGGTGACAATATACTAGCTGCCTATTATCCACGATAATAGATTTTCCTATCAAAAATATAACCACTTCCTCTAATCCCTGGTCCAGTGAAAATTAACTCAGTGATCAGGCTTATCTTTAGTAGACTAAGCTGTAGTGTAGCTCATGGTCATTTACTACATGATTATTATTGAATAACTATGGTACTTGTACAAGAACAAGCCTTACTGGTAATCAAAGTTCTCCGGCAGCAAATAATTAAACAATTCATAACCCCTTGTGTCCAGCAAAAACGTTACTACCATGATGAAGAGGGAGACGCTAGTATATGGGTGGTCTAATCAATACCTCATTGACTAAAATCACCTAATCGAATCATGTTGTTGTCTGGGATGGATCGAATAGTGTCACACAAGATTGAGGTACTATCATATAAAGATTTAGCGAACAGTTAAAAACCGCTATAAACAGATATTTGTAGAGGAAAATATACTTAATTATAATAACATCGAAGCCATGAACATTTTCTTATCAATATACACTGAAACGCCATGAGTGTGAAGTTGGCAGCGAAATACATCGAGGACACTTTATCACGTTATAATTATGTTACCAGTGAAGTTAGAGAGATGCCATTTGTACTATACCAATACTAGCCCAGGAAGTTTATGTCATATTATATATTATATATGTTAATAGTGTATTTTTCTTGCATACAATCACTCTAGTAGTTTGATAGAGATAGAGTTACCAGTATTACTTTACCAGCACTTAATCTTGTATATATAATCTAGTATACGTATATCTAAAAGATCTAACATTATTTTGCTGTAATTCGCTACTTTAATCAATCTCCATACTTAACTATTTCTTTTCATTCTTTGAATATCATTGTTCTGTATCGATTTCTTCAACATAACTATCAGTTATCACGCTCTCCATTGTATTTACTTTTGCAACTGGTTGAAAGTGCCTCAATATAAACGTAGTACAACCTCTTGTCAGTTTATGGATGCACATTGTGTCTGTCGTTGAATCCATAACCTGAAAATTTGTTCCAACAACGATCTATATGTTTAATAGGAAAATGTCGGTTTTGAGGAGTTGGGCTGTTAGAAACAGTTCTAGGTCAGTTCCCTACGACCCTACTCGATCCATCATACCTACCGATATGTCACAATCTATTGTATTACAATTCTCCTCAGGAAGCAAATCATAATGTGAGGTGCAATAGTTGATACATTGGGTTCGATATGTATTTTTCATATTCGTTATTAACAACTCTATAATTTCTCTATTGTAAATGGTCTGAACCCGTAATCATGTAGGATAGTGACTAAAGAGACAATTTCCATCAGGAGTAATTCTTTTCTGCCTTTGATGGAGCTAACTTACGAATTTGTAAACTTATTTCAAAAGCTTCATTTTCATAAATCACTCCACTTACATATGTAAACATGGATTCTTTACAGCCAATCAGAATCAACAGGAGTAATTTTCCATGATCATAAAATACCACATCTTCTGATTATTGATCCCAAATACAGTCCTCACTATGTACATCATATGGGATAGTCTCTGACTTAGGTATATTTCTCAACATTTCTACCCTATTACTCTCTTTCTTTTCCTTAGTTCGAAGCACCCTTTTCATTTTTCTCAGAGTTGTTTCATTGTAATTAGCCTTAGACAATTGACATTTGTTGAAATAACTCGCCCTTTTCACTATTATATTGTTCTAATATATCTATAGTATAATACTCAAAGGAGGCGTCATTTTGGGGAATAATTGATACATAGAGGTGCATTGCGCGAGTTTATCACGGAGCAACTAGCCAAAGGCTCGTAATTATGAAATTCCACACGCCAGAATGCTCAGATGGACCTGAACAATTGTATACTTAAGTAACAGTGGTCGTATACATAAAATTGTAAAATTTGAGGAAAGACCCATCAAAAACACATTTTGAAGATGAAATAAGGAAAAGAAAAGTAGAATTGAAGAATTACAATAATAAACAAATAGTAATGGAAGAAGTAATGAATAAATAAGCAAAGAAATTATTCAAATGATAAAAATGAAGTTTGGAATTTCATTTGGCGCTTTCATTTGTTCGAGGCTGCATATTGTCATTTGTTCGAAATAATGAGGTTGTAAAATGTTCAATTAATCATTTCCAATGTTGTCATTTGTTCGATTCGTACTATTAAATCTCACGCTTTCTACTACCATTTTTGCAAACCTTCTACCTTTTTCTACCCTTTAATATCCGTATTTTGCAACATTATTGTCATCTTCTACATTTTCTATAAAACAAAGAAGACACTTCAAAATAGCTTAAAAGCAAAAATGTCCCTGGTCCAAATTTCTCAAATATAAAACACAGAGTCACTTACAGTCAGTTTTACCAGAAGTAACAACAGTTAAATCACTGTGATTCCATTGTCCATCCTATAAATACAATACCTGCTATCCCAGAACAGTAAACAGCAATCAGAACAAAACATTCATCGCCATATAGTTTGCATAAATATCCCCGATTCCCTCTTCATACAACCTTTTGCCAACTAACCTAGTAAATATCCCATGATGATCCCGTACTATTTTCTAAATCCCGCGCTTTCTACCAGTCGAACAAGGACAACATCGGAAAATACTAATCAAACAAATGATGCATCGGAATTAATTCGCCGAACATGACAACCTCATTATTTCGAGCAAATGCAGCGCACCCAAAGTCACAAACACAAACATAGACAGAGTGTTATATCAAAATATCTGTAGACAGTTTACAGTATGATCACACACTACTATAACTCTATCATGATTGTCTACTGTTACTGAAGTTGGATGCTTAGAAACTGAAATATGGTGAATTGATTGGAATTTTGGGTTGAAGATAGAAATAGAATTAGAGTTATAATCAGCAATTAGAATGTTGTTAGGATTGTCAATAAAGAATGATCGGGGAGTAACGACTTGATTTCCTTATCCTAGTGAAATTACACTCTTCTGGAGTATGTGGTTATGATTAAATAGATGGATACAAGGATTAGATGCATCTAACACATAAATGTAATCTTTAGAGAGTTTAACATCACGAGGGTATTCGAATGAACCAAATTGTGATTTGTATTTGAAATCTTGTGAGAGTATTTGAACTCGATTGTTATTAGAATCACAAATGTAAATATCATCATTAGATTCGTTGATTTCTATACCCAAAGGATATTTGAATTCTAACTCTCCTTGTCCCTGTTTACCAATTCTAGAAATATATTCACCATCAAGGCTATAGTTCAGTATACAGTTGGCATGAGAAATTACAACCTTACTCCTACAAATAACTAATCTTCTTGGACAGCACATCTTTCCTTCACAATTACTGTCAAATACATTAACACAGTCATTCAAACAATCTGCTATGTAAATATATCCTGTCATCTTGTCAACTGTGACACAAGGTGGATAGGCAAGTTCATCATTTCCTTTTCCTCTCTTAAAAGCACACAGTAGAGGTTGTATCTTCCTTATGTAATCAATTTCACTTCTCACTCTCTCGAAATTATTCTCAACAGCTTGTGGTTCAATAGGATTATTTGTGTCCATTATTGCTAAATATATATAGAAGTATGAATTAATACAAATAGTCCGTAGACATACCTGTAGTATAGCTCATGCTCATTTTCTACATTATTACTAGTGAATACTAGTCGATGAAAATGGCATGAGAGTTATGTATGTAAGCATGTATATTACACAATTTCTTGTAACTGGATAAATGTTACTCATTTGGGTTTAGTCATAATGTACAGTGAACTCGTCTCAATGAATTACAAGCAGGGTGACAAGATGTTATTCTTTAGGAAGGTCAGTACTGTATACACTCACTAATCCGAACAGCACTGTTACAATTGTAAATTAATTTGTTTGGATTAGCGAAATGTAATAAAACAATACTATAGGCTGAGGAGTACATTGCGATGGAACCTGTCAATTGAAAGGCCTTTGAAGTGTGTGATATATCGTCGAACTTGGTTTTATCTTAATTGTAGAGTAAATGAACAAATTAAACATCCTAAAATCAATTAGGATATTACTGTCGTTGTTAAACAAAAAATGAAAACACTAGAGTAGTATAAATGAACACATCATCGCATAATTGCGCCTAAACTAGATGAAGATGACTGTTTGAACTTTTTAAGTAGTCTAATCTGATTCCTTGGATTTCCTTACCCTGAAAAGGCTCAATTCAAAAAAACTTAACTCATATCTTGCAGAATTTGATAGCACTGTCCTGGTATATATATCAGAGATGGAACCGGTCGGGTCTGACCGGCACCGGTTGAGTCGAGTCGGGTACCGGTCGGTCTTAATTTCTGAATATGGTAAATCTGAATTTGATACTGTAATCATATTGACCAAAAACTTCAACTTAGCAGTCGATTAAACTAGACCATAACTAAAAATTTCATACAGTTTTGAATAAATATTAATTCATCAACCTTGAACAAAAGAGATTTCTACTTTCTGCTGTATCCACAGAATATTCAACATATTCTCGCCGTGTGCCACTTGTGTCACAAGTGGCAGGGTGTTCCAATACTTTTGGCCAGGCAGTGTATAGTCAAAGTTACTAGTCGGGCGGTCGGGTGTGGTCGAGTTTTAAACCAGACCGGTCGGATCGGATCATGAAAAACTGACTCCCCCATTCTTTGAACTTACAGCAAGAAATATCCCTCATAGACTTTTACAAAATTATGCTCAAAAGGTTTGTTACTGGAAGTTCAAGAGCTGTTTCTGAGATCCTTACAGGTAAAGAGACACGGATATACCATTATGATCCAGAAACAAAGCAAATGTCAAAGGAGTGTGTTGAAGAAGATGCCCCACCTCCAACCAAAGTGCGGAGGGCTAGATCTGTTGGAAAACAAATGTGGGCGATTTTTTTCAGATCTAGTGGGTTTGTCGAAGCTGTTGCTCTCGAGGATAGAAAGACTGTTACTGCCGACTGGTACACTACAGTGTGCCTATCCAAAGTCATCACAGCAATTGAGTCACAGCGGGAGAAGACAGACATTAGAGGATTCTTCTTCATCATGATAATGCATCATCGCATACGACAATCAGAACTCGTGAGTTATTGGAAAATTCTGGACTCAAAACATTACCTCACCCACCCTACAGTCCTGATTTAGCCCCTTGCGACTTCTAGTTGTTCCCTAGACTCAAAGATCAATTACGTGGGAGGAGATTTTCGACTAATGAGGAGTTGAGGGGCGCACTTTTCCAAGCGATCAGAGACATACCCAAAGAAGAGTGGAAAAAATGTTTTGATAATTGGTTTACCAGAATGAAAAAATGTATGGATTGTCAGGGAGAGTATTTTGAAAAATGTAATAGTCAATTTTATTATTACTATCTGATATGTCGCTCAACGTCAAAACTTTTCGAGTGCCCTTCGTATAACATGACCCGCAAGACTTATTGAACGCCCTGATATTCATCAGAAAGAATTTTAATTGTGAGCAATGTATTTCTTTAGGCCTTAAAGCTAAGTAAAGAATTATACGAAGAACAAAATTATGTATTACGACATCTCTGATTTGATCGCTAAATCTCGATAGCTCTTCCAATTAAATAGGTTATTTTGCAATCCAAAGTTACTCAAATGAATATTGTCAATCTGACCAACACAACGAGTATATCAGTTCACTATATTTCACTATTGGCACTTCTCTTGAAGTGAAACCTTATCATCATAGGACACCAGATTCTCCTATTTTATATGTTGTAAGATAATATGATTACTTATTGTGATAATTAATCTTTTAGAGAGAAGTAGCATTTCAGCATTGAAACAAGCAATTATATAAGATTATGGTAATACAAGTGAATTATCACCTATGCTTTAAATTATCTTGGGCCAACTTGAGAACGGAACAGTAAAGAAACCCCATAGACGATATAACATGATAACCATGGTCTTATCACTGAAGTCTCACCTTTCTTCAAAAATGAGACAAGTGGATATAATCACTCTGAATAAGAATATGGATTAATTTCATCTAAAATCCAGAATGCAAAAAAAACTTGTAAAATATTTTATTCTCTTGAAATAGAAGGCTTTGAATCTAGCTTAGTGTTGATTCAGCTATTAGATCGAGAAGGACTAAAAGTGACCATCTAATCAAATTCTAAATGCTATATTTACTGGTTAAAAAGTATTCCTTAGGGTTGAATCTTCCCCAGCTCTCCTCAGACTGCTTATCAGGTCCAATGCTAAATCCGTTTTAGTTCAGCTGGCTATTCTTAGAATTGAGGCTGAAGAATGTGAGGATTGGGATTTTGAGTGTATTGATCGTTGTACAAACGGAAAAGATATGCTACGTTGTATTAAATGACTGCAAGTAACTGTTTGTTCAACAACAAGGCCAAGAATATAGTTTCTAGCAACTCTTGTCCCAAAGATATTCAAAAGAAGATGATTAAACTTACCTATAATTAATAATATTATATTTTTATGTAATATCCCTTGTTCATTCACATTTTTATCATAACTTGAATAGGAAGATCATTATCTTCATGAAGACAAACTAAAATTATGCCAGCAGTCAGGAATATCATTATTGGGAGTGTAAAGGATGTACAATTATAATTGATATTGATGTAAATTCCATTATATGAAAAACTCTACTTTATCTTATCCGTGGTCTAAAGCAGTGTATTAACCTGTATGTAGTAGGCTATTGTTTTTTTTTCCTGAATTTATCTTTTATCCCAAACAACACACATTCGGAATAAAAACTAAATTCGGGTAGTCTGTACAAATTTTGTTTGCCGAAGGGGTATGTCTTACTAGAATTCAAGTGTGTAAGGAACTCACACTAGAAAAGGTGGGCTTCTAGCCAACACCAACGGTGCGGATAGGGATGCTGAGGTAACCTTCGAAACTGTCGTATACCAAATTCCCTGAGTTGCAATTAAAAGAAACCTATTAAAGTAATAGGGGGAATTCAATAATTGACTCTCAAGATTATGCCACATAAAACATGAATTCAAACATTTTATTTAAACGGATGTATACTACTTTTGTATTTAAATGGTCGCTTTTGAGTTCGAAATTGGTAGTTGGAATTCGTTCTAACAGATTGATAATGTTCAGAATTTGCGATAGGGTTCGGACGTCCAAGAGATTCTTTAGCTGTATATTGTTTGTCTTGTGTTGATAAATTACTTGAATAGAATGTTCTTTCGTCGATGCTACTATTTTTAGGGTACGTTGGGATTTTTTGAGAGGGTCTTATAGTAGATACTTCCCTATTACACAAAGATATTACATAGTGATCTTTAAACCATTTCAACATTTGAGACAGTGAGTCGAATATTTTATTTCTAAACTTGAGACCTTGTGGGTTCAAAGAAATATAATCAGTTAATGCTTTTAGTTTTGGAGTATATGCAAGGATAAATTTACCTGGAAAATTCACTGAAGGACTAATAAAATATGGAATTCTGGATGGATTTATCCGTTTTTCTTGAGTTAATAGTGTTTCAAGTGTAGATAATTCGTTGGTTGAAGGAGGCCTGAAACACTTGTGAGTTCTCAATTCTTTGAGAAAGTTTGATATTCTGTTAACATACATTGCTAGGATTTCATCCAAATCTTCATATTCTTCATTATTTATCCACAGAGATTTTCCAATAGAATAAGTATGAGTTTTATCTTTCTCTACTATGTCAATATGTTGATAAATATTGTCATCAATTTTCAAAGATAAGGTCAAACGATTATACCCTCTACTACTTGGTCGAATTAAACAATCACCTACCAGCAGGTTTTCTAAAAGTGGTAAGGATTCCTCATAAGATAAATTTTTAAATTTTGGATGAACTATTATCCTCTTAATATAATGATTCAAATCATTCTTGGATGACGATTTCTCACACTCAGTATCATCCTTCTCCTTTTTATAGTCGTAAAACTTATCCTTGAGATTTACAAATCTATTCTCAACATCTTGAAGGTCTGAAGATTTACAAGAAAGTTCTAGAGAAAACTTTTGGTAATTAACACTCAATATTCTACAAGTAATAGTCATTCCAATTTGAACATGATTTTCTACATTGACAACAGTGCTAGAACTAATATTATGGATACTTATAAAGCCATAAAGACCGTTTTCTAGTATAGTCCGTATCCCAATTGCTTCTCCAGGACAAGATCCTTCATCACAATGTATCCAAACAAGACTAAATTCAGAAAAGTCAGACTTCTTACAGAATGGACAAGCCCATTTTCTAGTTATCTCATTTCTTTCTGGACTAATTTTAGTAGACTGTTCTTGAGTAGGTTTCCGTCTCTCAATATTAACTACTTTACATGTTACTAGTTTACCCTTAACGAATATCTTTTGAGTGTGAGTAGCAAGAGGATTATCGAATAGGATTTCAAAAACATCCTGTTTATTGAGTCCTTGAAATTGTTTTCGTCTATCTTTGAAACATCCCCCTTCCAATTCATCTCGTATGTCATATAAAGTTGCCCGTTTATCACCAAAGTTCTCTTTCTCAAGCTGAGATGCGAATGCGTCTAGATCTAGTTCTCGTAACTTTTCAGAATTTTGTAAAATTCGTTGAACTGCCTCTGTAGAATCAAAATCCTCAGTGGTATCGTCATACTCCAAAGCATCCACAGCCATTTTCTTCGCCCAATCATAAGTTTCTGGATGGACTCTTGAGCCATCCAAATCTTCAATATAGGAATCAGTACCTTTTTCCCGAATATCTTTAACATCTATTTTAATAAAGGCAGCACAATTTAAAAATACCGTGGGGCCAATCTCGCAAATGGTAATTAATTGTGATCTATTCTCAAGTATAGAACCATCTTGTTGGAGTCTCTTTAATAAAGCAGAAGCCTTTCTTGGCCCAAGTCCTGGGACAAAGCTCAAAAGACAAGATTTATGCTCAGATTTTAAACACGAATTGATATCTACTCCAACATTCGAAACAGTCTTACATAACTGAAATTGTAATGCATCGCATAAATCTTCCTGGGAAATTCTAGATTGTAGATTATGTAAAGGTAAATATAGTAAGTTCTGAGGGACTGTAGCAAGAGATGCAAACTCTGTCAATGAATCTTGCGCTCTCCTACCCATTGATATAGCATGGCGTAATTGTATAGGGTAATCAGGAAATTCAGAAGTAAGGTTCATGCACTGGGAAGAGACATTAGCTAGATTGGGATCCATAATTTCAACAAGGGAATGAAGACTAGTATTCGAACCTTCATTCAAATTGTTGATAATAACTTGTACCTCATCTCGAATGTGATATATATTTCTAATAGTGGCAGATAGAATAATTATTTTTGGTTCATATGTGATGATTAATTTTTTAAATAATTGAAAATCTGGCTGATGTGAATCACCCTTTCGTAAATTATTTTTTAGAAAATTGAGTTTAGCATAACTATCAACATTCCCATCTTTGTCCAATGCAACCAGATATCCAGGGATATCATGTTCAGGAAATATGGAACAAGCAATTAGAGTGCTATTGAGATGTTCAGAGCTGAATATCAGATCGCGAAATGAAGAATCTCCACAAGTACGATCTAATGATGATAAATATGGTACTTGATCTATCCATTGACTCAACTTTTCCATCGACTGACAAATTACATGTTTTTCGGCCTCTGTCTTTAACAAAAATCTCATTTCCTGGGTAATTACTGGGTATAAGTATTTATGAACAGCTAAGAACAAGGCTTTAGTTCTTTGTTCATTCCATTTAGTAACAACCGCACTATAATCGTCACGTAAATATAAATGCTTGATCTCATTGAAATATGTTTGCATATTCCTTGTTGGTTCCAATTGATAATTACTAAAATTGATATCCAATGAAAATGATTCATCAAGAGTGATGTATAATTGAATTAACTCTTGTTCCTCAGCTTGAAGCAACAAGAGAAATTCATCATTTTTGAAATCGGTCACAGGTTTACCTCTGAGATATTTATAGCGAGCACAGTAATGCCAATCATTTATATGTAGTTTTCCTTTGTTTGTAGGAATTGTGAAGACCCTTGCTCTTTTTCTAAATAATGTCCGAAAATATGCTCTAATTTGAGGTTCATGACTGATTTGAAGTGCGACAATATGTCTTGCACCAGACAGAATTGCTTCTATCGTGTTAAATGGGGTGTTCAACTTCAAGTATTCAATAGAAGCCTCCTCAGGTTCTACAGGAAATTGATCAGGTTCATGAACCTGATATGATTCACGTAGATTTTCTCCGAATTGTTCAGGAGTCAAGCCAAATTTACAGGCAAGAGAATTAAGACCATATTTTTTACAGAGATAAAAATAATTTCGACGAGAAGCAAGTTTTTTACAATTACCATGTGCATCAGAATCAGATATGTGAATCTCAACAGACAAATTCCGCATTTCCACCATCTCTTGCCCATAATATAGGAACATTAAAGCAGAATAATCGCTAAGATC